>JAUYWG010000047.1:6502153-6571730 GCA_034779775.1 Enteromius afrohamiltoni | reverse complement strand
AATGTTCAGTGCTTTGCTACAATCTGTATTGTTAAAAGCGCTATATAAATAAAAGTGACTTGACTTGACTTGACTAGTGTAATGTCTACACTTCTGCAATGAAGTATGTGGCATTACTTAAGATCCAGGCAGTGCTTGTTAGTATCTGAGTACATGTAATCTGGTTTGTGTAATCAGATTCGAAAAAAAGCAAGTACTTTAATTTATATTACATTTTAAAATCAGACTACACATACTTTTTATGAATTACAGTACATTCTATTCACACAATAACAATACATTATGCATAATTTACTGCTATTTGTTTTTGTTTTTTTTCCTTTCTAAATGAACCTACTTATTTCTGGAAGTTAAGAAATACTGCCAATGCATAGCTGCAAAATACTTTGACTATCATATTCAGGTCACATCAGATTTTAAACCAGGAATACTTTGGTTATGTAATATCATGTTTTCATTTTTAATAATGTTTCAAAACTTTTGACATTTTTATGATTTCATCATTTCTTTCGTTCACAAAACTCGGTTCGTGGAATTATAATTATAATTTTTTCATTCGTAATAGTACACAATCACACTGAGTTCTATGTGATAAGTTGGGTAAAAAGTAAAGTAAAAGTAATCAAAAAGTAGTCAGACTACATTACCTAACATAATCCAAATGATGTTACTAACTACAATGTACTTTGTAATCAGTAGCGTAATCTACTTGGCACAGTATATAGAAATACCATCAAATACTTAAGCCAGTGTTATTTTTTTTTACCCAGACTTTGCGTGTTCAGCTCGTTCACTTTGCATTAGCGGGCAGGGGAGGCATCGGACAGGGAACGAGGCCTGTTGGGGAAAGTGCCAAAACGTGTCAGCTCCTCTTAAGCGTCCACTTACCCCCAAGTCTGCAAAGGGCCCATCGTAGAGGGCCAGCTGGGCGACCCGACACCTGTCCCTGTTAGCCAGCGTCTGCGGCGTGCTGTAGCCACCTCTCAGTGCGTTCTCCTCAGCCAGCAGGGCCTCCAGCTCTGGAGTGGCGCCTCCCGTGACCAGCGTCCGGATCAGGGTGAGGATATTATCATTGAAGTATGTCTGCCAAGATAAAGGAGAGGATCCGGACGTGAGCGCCATTAGAGTCACAACTCAAGACAGTCAGGATTTTGGAGCTGTCCCGAGCACCGTTATCTAGACCCTGATCTGTCTCTTCTCATTTCACTCCCTGGGAAGGGAAGAGACACGGGAATGCAATTACGCCAGCTGTTGTTGTTGTTGTCATCGTCTCCTCCCCACGCACATTCATTTCGGTAACACCAGCCAGGCTTAACAGGGGAGCGTTTTGCACACAAGGACATTTTAATTATCATTATTGAAGCTAATTGTAGATTACATACAATGAAGAACAGATCTCATAACACAACAAACTGGAGACATTTATCTTGTACAGTGGGGTCCAAAAGTCTTAAACCACTAGTTAAAAGTTTAGACGAATAGCTGAATATGTTTGCTTCTCTTCACCTCAGTGTTGCCAGACGTACGATAATTAGTGTATTTGTACAATAATTCAGACCTCTGTATGATTTACGACCAATAACCAAAAAAAATCCCATAATGTAATGATGATTTCAGGATTTGGTGAAACTTCAAATGTTGGTCGTTTTAATCATAGGGCTTCTATACCACTTCATCTAGCTATCTATATAAAATATGAATCTTTAATAACACTATAAATGCATTTGATGAATTAATATGCCTACGCTGAATAAACTTATTAAATTCTTTAAAAATACATACATGTTGCTGACCTTAAACTTTCTAACAGTAGTCTATTTTAAATCCTAAAATCCTTATCTTTATCCAAGTTTTGATCAGATTCTGCATCCTTGACTTTTAAAGTGGTTTCTGACTCGGGGACCTTGCTGTATCTTGTCCATCAAATGTTGTTCAGTGTCACTGATGATAAAGTTGTCAAATGATTAACGTATAAAAATAAAAGATTCCACTAAGATCACAAGGTCGTTTGTGTGAGCACCAGAGGGCTGTGTCGCCACGAGCTCACACTAGAGTGACACCTCTCTGGGCCCCTGACAGCAGCATTCAGCCGAATGATGGATGAGAGCTGTCTATTAGCAGGCTTCACCTTTGTCCACAGTGAAATGCACTTGAAGGCTGCTTTGTTCTAGCTTCACTCAAAGTGAAAGGTACTGGAATTAAGCCATCATATGGATAAGGGGATAGCAGCAGTGGTCGTAGGTGGTGAGGGGGAATGGGGAAAAAAGGGGAGAAAAAAAAAAAGAAAAAGAAAAAGTATCTTTTCTAATCTACCCACGATGGCATTGTTAGGAGATTAGAGCTTTTGGACCCCATAGCAGCCCACCTTTGCGTGTCAAGGCATGCCATTAAAGAAAACTTGAGCACTTACCTTGTTAAAAGATCTAATAAGACTCTTGAAAGTTCATTTCATGACACATTAAATGAGGAGTCTTGGCAACAACTTTCCTTTTGATGTCACCGCCGCTGACAGTGCTGTCTGATCAATGTGGCATTTCATTTACCAGCCTCTGCCTACTGGTAACGCCTGAGCCCTACATCTAAAGCACTGCACAGCCGGAGGATGTCTCTTTCCTATACATTATTTCAGAGGATTAGCAGCGAGACATGCCTTCATGTAATTCTATATGACATGCCATGATGGGAGAGAAATGACTGTGCACCTTTTGACAGGTTGCTTTGTTCACCAAATCACTGGCTGCTTTTGAATACCAACGGAAAGATCATCTGAAGCCTAGCAGATAATATGAAGGATCCTTCGCACAATAAAAGGATCTAAATCGATTTATTCTGCAGGGATAATTTCTTTAACGGATTTATGTGTGCTAATCTGCTTAAAGGAATTCAAATCAGTAAATAGGTGTCAACGTGGCAGCTGTTTAGCCACTAACTCACCGCACTCATCAGGGAGTCCAACACGCTGACGGCGAACGCAGTACCGCAGGCAAACGGCTGGGTCAGATACAACTCCGTATCTGGGTCGTCATCGTCGTCTTGGTCCAAAAACTGAACGTTGGAGTCGTTCACTGCAGCACAGAGAGAGGCGGTTTATGGCAGAGCAAAACAACTGTGCAGAACAATCAATCAATTTCCTTCAAAGGGGTGAGGTGGAGTGTCTCACTAACCAGCAATAAACAGGTTAATGAAGTCAAATAAACAATGAGCCAAAACAAAAACAACGCATGCACGTCAGTGGGCATGCATTCTGGATATTAATACAGGTTGAAATAGTGCAGTACCCCCCCAAAAAAATGGTGGATCTAACTTGAATTTGAGTAACTTGGAAGGAATAGTTTACATAACAATGAAATCTCCATTTCTGAGAGAAGTTGTGATGTCTGATGTGTAAATGGATGGTTCTTTGGAGCCAGAGGTTTTCTATAAATCCTTTCACAAAACTGATCTGAATAGTCTAGAAATCGGACTGATCCTGATTATTGACTCAATTCAGTCACAGCGGCAACAGTAACAGATCATTAAAGGGGAAGATCGTCAGTAAATAAAGACTTTTTGTATAAAGAATACAGCTATTTTATGACTTCAAAAGATTTGGGATACAGAATACAAGTATTATGACCTACTTTTATTAAGCTTTTGGATGCTTTTTTAAAACTTGAAAGCCTCAATCTCCATTCATTGTAATTGCATGGAGATGAGTGACTAGCATAATTCTTTGAAATTTCCAAAGAAAGATAGCTCTACGTATCTGGAACAACACGAAGATCTATGAATGATGACAGAATTTTTATTTTTGGGTAAACTATTACTTGAAGTGATTTGCAATTGTCAAAAAAAGTCAAGTTGCATAGCACGCTAGTAAAAAAACGTAGGTCCACTTACATAAAAGAACCCTTTTTAAAACATTGGTATCTTTGGTTGGACAGCAGCAGCAGTCAGATTGCTTTGAGGCTATTGTGTATGGTCTCAGCGGCCAATGTATAGAGACAATGCCCTGAAATCCCGCTTGATTTGAACACAGCCTCACACAATCTTTGTTTCACCCCCTTTCAAAATCTATGCTTCAGAGATTAGGGCCAGCACCAAAATAAATAAATAAAAATAAACAGCTTAAAGCAAGGTTTGATCTGTTTTTTGGGGGGTTTTTTTCTAATTTGATTTCTTCCCAGACTTCCTGTGAGCTAAGGAAGAGAAATGTCAGTCTTTCAGACAGGCCGCTGATGAAAAGGAGCCCGGGCCAGAGAATTGAACTGCAGGGAGATGCTATGGAAACAGCCACAAGGACAGACTCGCATGATCAAAGGCCTAGTGATGCTCTGAGAAAGAAAGGGAAAAAAAATCCTTAAAAAAAGGCCAAAAACAAGACAGTCAATTTCAACCAGAACTAAGGATAAAAATGTGTTCAAAGTGATGCCATGGGAGCAGGCCTCAGCTGCAGCGAGAGAAATCAAGACAAGCCGATGAAGGAGGCAGTGCATCAGAGTAGCGGAGGACAAAGGCGCAGCTTACCCAGTTCTGTTATCATTTGTATGTTGGTTCCACTGTTTTTTTCCTGACTGAATGAAACCAAAGGCAGTAGTTTGCCAGGCTTAGCTAATGATGATAAAACAGTGTTGAGGGGAGACAGTTATTGAAACAAGTTCAAAGCCAGAGAAAGAGAAAGCATAAACGAGAGTATCATGTCAAGAGTGGGATTAGAAATCTAAAGGTAGTGTCAGGATGAAGCGCTTCTGTGAGAACTCCATGGATCAGTTCGGCCGTGTTTGTTCATGATAACGGGGATGTGGTGCAGGCTTCAGTATCTACTGCACTGCAAATAGGGGAAAGATTACTATGAACCATTTAGAAGAGAAAGCGAATCGCTCTCGACATGTTTTTCAACATGGTACTGGTGTAATCGCACATATTCCGACACTAAAACTGCAGGCCTGATTTACCAAGCGCTCCGTTGACGGTCAATGATTCGCTCGTGTTGAGAATCTGCCGATAAAGTAGCGGTGTATTGCATTGGGTTGCGTCTTAAGCTACCTTTAAGCTAAACATTTTAAATATCTGTGAAAAAAAACTTCTAGTTTGCTTATTAAAGCAAAAACGTATATTTTGATCCACTGAACAGTTGGCGGTATGCTGTGTGACAATAATATAAGAAAGAAACGGATGAAAAGAGAAAATGATTGGAGAAAAGCCAACACTTCAGGTGATGTAGCAATGAAAAAAGTTGCAGCTGAAGAGTGATCAAACCCAATTGTTTTTGTCTTTTTTAATAACTGATGTGTTTATATATTAAAAAAAAAAATATATATATTTTTTTTAGAAAGATAAAAAGTAAAAAAGATTTAAGAGAGACATTTTTCGTTTTTTTTTTTTTTTTTTTACTTTGAAAACAGAATTTTATATATTTTATATTTTTATAAATTTTATATAACCAATTCCTATTTAACTATGTTAAAGACTGTACAGTCACTTATAATAATTACTTAAAGTATACATTTCTTAAAAACAAAATTCCCCCACACTTCTGAACGGTAGTTTAAATCAACTGTTGACATTAATTTCATTATGAGTGTGCAATGTATTCCTTTCCTTACTAAGGGTGTGTGTGTGTGAGATTTACTTATTATTTACAAACATTATTTCATAAAAAACTTTTGGATATAATTTTCTTTCAGTGATGAATATTCACAGGAAAACAGAATTTTAGAAACAACCAATTCATGTTGCAAAAAAACTTTTATCTAAAAATCTCAGGAGTATTATTACATCGAATATCCAGCTTTTACTTCCTGAGTTACAGAAGGACATTGCCAAGAGGCTGAGAATATCCTCTCAATCCTCTCGCTTTCAAATTAGTCAATGTCAAGTACTAGTCAATGTCTTTAATGACAGATGATATGGAGAGCTTTCATATAAGATTATACCGATTTATTTTTTTATTTTTTGAATATTTGTTTCACCTCTACCAATATGCCAGAAACCTTTAGTAAATCAGGCCCCTTGTGTACAAGATGTAGGACTTTGCAACACCTCAGGGAGGAGGACTTCTGGGTCTCATGTTAAGAGGACAGAAGTACATACGTGTATGTGTGCGTGTGAGGAGCGTGTTTTGCGTGAAGTTTTAAGTGTCTGTGAGGCTCTTCTCTTTCGCAGCCTTTCTGGCGTAACTCGCTGTAATTGGGTCAGTGGAGAGTTGGAGCGACCGGTCTCTGGTGCTTTAGTGCCCTCTGAGATCTAAAAGTTTCATGAGTCCCCCCACCATGGGAATAGTGCCACCCTCATTGTTATTTATAAATGGATCCATTTTGCTCCTACATGCTTTTTCCCCCTCTCTCCCTATAAGTCTAGGTCTCTTCCAGTGCGTTAAAGGCAAAACTGATGAAGACGCGACATTGACCAAGTCAGTGAAATATTCAGGTGTGCCATTACACACATCACAGACACACACTTCATAAGGAACACATCTGCGTGGCTTGATACGGGAGTTTAGATTCTAATCACACTTGACTTTGACATGTAAGCAGTACGACTGCAGTCGCGTCTCACCAAGTTCAGTTATGATCGGGATATTTGATCCAGTGGTGATGGATGCCTGCCGCACCAAGCCGTGCACTGGACTGTTATCTGGAGATGACCTATCCATCCCTGGAGGTGTGAAACCTGCAAGAGAAAGACGAAAGAGTCACATTTTACTCTGCATTTCGGATTCAAAGTTTGCAATGGTGACCAAACCAGTAGCATAACAGTCAGGCCATGCAAATAAGATTTTCTTGGTCTAATGCTTAAAGTAGTGAACATATAGTAGAGTTTGTGGTGGCAGGATATGAGCGGACTGTCACGCCAGTCTAAAACAGTGAAATACGGATCCTCCGCTTTTAAGGGTCAGCTCAGGCATATTTAGCATTTGCTGCCTTCCATCAGCTAGCAGGTATAAATTTTATATGCTGTTCATTTTGTTACCATAAAACTGGTGAAGTGGATCCTCAAAAACCTTTTATGTGAAATGCCATGAAATACAAGCAGGAGTGACAAGAGTATGAATTCACATGACTTGACACTTTTGCATTTCCTCAAGCTGACAAGTAAACACTTTAAATCAGTAATGCTATATGCATAATGCATTGGCCCTGTTTTGACATCCATCGACTGAAGAAAAATGCAAGCGTATTAGTTTTTACAGTGACAAATATAATGTGGGGAAAAAGATTCAGGTCACAAAGTTTTCAAAGGGCTGCTGGATTCTGAACAGGGGTTGTCCTTCTCAACGGGGAGATTCAATAGACTAACTCTCTCTGTAGCTCTAAACAAAAGAATACACAACACAGAGAGACTAAGACTGTCTTAAATGTGCAGAGAATAATGGCGTCTCCTGTTGTGTGAATTGTGAAGACATCAGATATGCAGTGACAGTCAGAGTCGACCATCTGGCATGCTGAAAAACATTTTAGCATCAGCTGGTAAATAAAAGCAATTGGATACCAATAAACAAGAGCAATGTTGCTGTTGATTGTATTGTTTCCCTCTCTTTCTGTTTTTGGTATTTTACACTGTAAAGCTTCTGAACAATTCAATGCAAGAATATGCTGAATATAGAATATACAGGAAAGAATATTCTGATATTAATCAGAATTTGGTCATATTCTGTCATAACCAGATTTGAACAGCTGGTTTGTGCCTGTATTCAACAGTATTTTGAGTCAAAATATTAGAATATTGACTGAAACTATTTAATTAACAAAAGAATAACAAATAATTATTCTATGATGATAAAAATTGTAAAAAAAAAAAAAAAAAACTGCCATCAAAAAACAACAAAAAAGTTCAATTTAGTTAAACAACTTCTGTATCACAGTATTATTATTATTTATTTATTTTTTTAAACAGCAAAAAAACTTGGGATATTTGGACATAATATAAGCATGTCACTGTTTCAGCTTTTGTATGAAATAAATAATATAATAAATAAATATATAAATAATAAATCGGTAAACCACATAATGTAAAATAATACATGCATACGTTTAAATTAAAGTGCAATAATTCTGTAACAATTAAATTAAGAATAATTTACAGTCTACGATTATAATTTTAAGTAATCTATCAGGGATTATTATGTAATTATGCAACATAACTAAAATGTGACAAAGATTTGTTTAACTAAAAATCCTAGACTAAAATGTACAAGTTGACTACATTTGATAAAAAACTTAAAAGGACTGTCACAGGACTAAAACTAACAAAATAGACAAAAGGCTATTATTTCAAGCGTAACCACATTACAGTTGGTCTTGTGCAACTGTGTGTTAATGTTGCACATCGATCCTTCTCCATAAAGTTATACACCTTTCAAACAGACATAGGCACCAACCTTAAAGTCATGCTCTAAAGTCTGCCTTGTGTTGTAGTTTTCAATGCTAATGCATTATGTAGCTTGGACTTTGTGTACTTTATTCAAAAACCCCTAAAGCATTTCTAGTAGTGCCCCGTGTAGTACTTTCTTCTGGCAAAACACTAGCTGATTTATTCAATAACACCTTCTGCACAAGTTTAACAAGCCTCACCTAAAGGTGCTGAGGGCAAGAATATTTACTAAGATGATGTGGTATGATGTAATTTGTTACACCTCTATCTCATAAAGATTTCAATAGAGTGATTTTTTTCAAATACATATCTTATATTGATCCTTCTGCCTTAAAGAAAATTAAATTATGATTTGCGATCATGTAGCAATAATAATAATTAATAACTGTATGTCTGCCCAATTGAAACTACAATCTGGAAAAAATGTTTGCAAATGCAAATGTTTACTTGGGGAGTAATCCAAAAACAAGGAAACAGTTCGTTGTGTGATAAAATATGTTCTAATAAATCTTTATTACACACCATTGCTCTGCTGTTGATCATGCCAGATGTTGAGTTAAATTAATTGAGGGCGTAGTAATGACCAGGCCTGCATGGAATCAGAACGCAGATTTCCACAAAACTACAAATGCCCATCAGTGCCAGATTTCTACACATCCCCTGCCTCTCCAGCAATTTTATTTAATACTTTAGCTAATGTGATTACGTGTTCAGTCACCAATAAGGGTGCAGTACTCTCACTTAATACACCTTACAATGTTTAAATCCCCAGAATTCCCCAAACTCAGCACAGACACTGCAAACGGATTCCTTTAAGGCCTAATAATAACATATTCTTCTACAGTATGATTAAAAGCCATAATCATCCAACACAGGAGGACGTGCTCGTCCCAACACTACGACACACTGTTCAGCGTGAGCCTTTGGGACAACACATTTCATCTAAAAGCTGTCATTCTGAAGCTTTAAATCCATCATTCTGTGCAAAAAGTGGATACTCAATAATGGTTGAAATGTTAATTGTTGTGGGCCAGCTTGTGCGGTGTGTGTAATTTACGTAATGAAGAGCAGCTGAGAAAGTGAAGCTGCTGATTTGTACAGTCTGTTTAATGATGATGAATCCTGATGGGCACAAGAGGGTTACATGTTTATCTGAATGCATAAACAATCTGTTCGAGTCAATTTGTCGGCAAACAAATCTGCCGCGGTCCAGCAATTGGAGGCAAATATGCAATCTGCACAAAAACGTTAGGGATGCTTTTTTTCCCAGAGCTTTGATTACGGAAGGATATAATACACACTTGCTGCTTACAATTGCACGTGTATACTAATAATGAACATGCATATGAATGAAAAATGCAAAGACACTTATTTAATATTTGCATGAAGCGTCTAGTTATTGTGTTCCGGGATGCACAAACATGAAACACGAGTCAAGCTTTTATTCCTTGTTTTAATAAGCCATTAATTGGACCTTGTTGTCTTTGAAAGCACACAGTAAATGATTGCTTTCACAGTCTAAAGCTCTGGAGGAGTACTCTCTATGCGCCAAAGTATTCTTGGCCACTCCTTACCTTGGGAATTAGCCTGCAAGACCCCAATGCTGTCATCAAACTGCATAGATTTGATGTTAAGAGTCGCCAAGATGCATTCCTTGTCCTGCAGTGAAGCATCGTCGATATTGTTCTGATTGGCTGACAGGATAACGCACATGTCACAGAGGTTGATGTTGACGGCCCTTAAATCAGCTCGACTTAATGGCGTACCCTTCAGCGGAGAGAGAGAGGGGAAAGAGGAAAAAAGGGAAAAACAAATTAAAGATGGCGCAGGAGCTCAGGGAAATTAGTTAACAAGTATTTACTTTTCTAAAGGCAGTGACATTCAGCTGATCTAACTATGTACTGAGGGAAGAAGAGATGTGGTCTAATCTAAAAGGCCAGCCTTTGCTGATGGCAGCTTTGTTTTTCATACACAGTCAAGCTAATGCTAACAAGCACTACAGCAGGAAGCAAAGTCAGAGATTCACACGGCCAAGAGAAACCAGAACGTCAACACTTGAGAACAAATTGTGGAGGCACTTTTTAATTAAAAAAGCTGGTAATCGCATGAACTGCTAACATTTTACAGATGACCTCTGTTGTCCAAGTGGAAAAGCTCCAAGCTATTTTTTCCAATGCGTGTACTCACAGGTAAGATGGAGACTTTAGGGAAGTTGTGAAGGGTTTCCCACTCTCTTCTCAGATAATCTAATGAGCCCACAAACACGATGGGCTTTAGCTCGTGGTAATGGAAGTTGCTTGCTCTCAAAGGCATCACCAAGTTTCGAAGCCCCACTAAAGCTGACGTGACATCTCCAAATATACAGACTACTACATGTCCACTTAAAACCGTCATGGAGGCCTCGCTGCGTGTCTGTGGTGAAGAAGCAAGAAACAAATATGACAGTTACAATCTCATCAGCAAGAATAGAATAAGAGCTCATCTACCGCCATCCATACAAAAACAAGACGAGCTGCAGGAATTTAGTTTTTATATTGTTTAAAATGATAAAGATTGTAAATGCTGTATTTTAATTGATTGAAATGTAATCACATAATAGTAATTAAGTTTGAATAACACCATACGGAATTGTGAGGAAAAAGCACATTAAACAACTATAAAAATTATAGAGAGGAAACGGTATCATTGTAGACAATGGCAACAGCGTTTATGAATGTTCAAACACATTATCATCAAGCATCAACAGCGTCTAAGTGAGTAAAATACATCTGTTTAGGATACTTCACATGTAATTAATTTAGTCAAAGCAAATGTATACGTACTCCCAATTCAATAAATACATACATTTCATATTCTCACTCCTTGAACTTAAAATATTGACTTTCAGTTCATGAGCAATAATGTTAGTCATGTTTTTCATTACTTTGATTAGAGGGGAAAAATACAATACTCAAAATTGCATTCATACAGTATTCTAATAATCCATTCTTATAACAAAATGCAAATTGTGAATTTTCCTTTAGTTTCGTAAACACATTTAATGCTTAATTCAGTATCCCATTTTTGTCATGGTACTCATAATACAATTTAGTACAAACAGTTTATGTTTTTTGCATTGCATTTGACTGTTAGGAAACAAAAAATGTTAGGGTGATGCATCATTATGCTGTAAGAACGGCACATTAATTTTATAGGATGTTAATAAAATATGGCATAATTAGTCATATTGCTAAATTCTGAAAAAAAGGGGAACACACATACAACATTATTGTGACTAGGTGGTGCACGAATGTTTTTTGTCTGGTTAAAGTACTTTTAAGGCACATTCAAATTGCCAATAACACTAGAGTTATGAAGATACCTACCAGAATGACCTTCTCAATATCTTTGGACGGACACCAGTGAAACATTCCGGTAGAGTCGTATCTTTTCACACTAGCATCCATGTTCTCAATCTGCTCATTTCCTGGAATGAGTAGAGGGTCGTGTCTGAAATAGAGCACAAGGAAGAGAAAAAGTGTAAGAAGAAAACATGTATGCTTGCCCTTATTTCCAAATGCAGGTTAGTGAGGAAAATAAATAAATAAAATAACTGACAGTGGGAATTTATCTTCTGGGCTTAATTGTGACATTTGTCAAAGGACAAACTTTCAGCACATCTCACCAGACGTCTATTGACAATAAATAAGCAGTAAACAGGCCTGTGCTGACATGGCTTGTCATTGTCAGATTGAATTTGTGCATTGGACTCCATCATAACGGCTGCTCTCTCCGGGCTGCCAAGAATGCGGAGTCATCAAAGCGTCCGCGACGGTGACAGCACTGGAGTGGAAGAGATGGAGCCGGAGCACTTCAGTGACTGAGTGGCACCAGAATGGAACGCCAATTACCGGCTTTTACTCATGACGTGATGCGTCCAACGGTAAAAGCTTTAACAGAGCCACACTTTAAATATTTTAGGAATTTGCCCAATCACATTTTGCTCCCCCAAACTGAAGGCCATTAATGTTTCAGCAGCATGTCACGTCCAAACAGGCTAACCTATATCAGCGCGTCCTGCAGAAGCTGATCTGGGGGGCATGTTGACCGTGAAGGAAGTTCCAGCACTCGGCTGCAGCTCACATTCAAACCCCTTGAAAGCTTTCTAAACAGCTTGGTAGCAGAACTATACGACTGAAAACCTGAAAACACAAACTGAGTGTGCGGCCATGTTTGGTCTGGGGATGTTTGGTATGAATAGAAATGCAAAAAAAATTGTGAAATGCCATTTTGAGCTTGTTATCGTTGCATTCTCTGAATACAGATTTCTTGGTAGTATTCAACATGGACACATCTGCACGTTTAACATACTCCATGAAAAGAGAAAAAAAAACATGCATATATGTGTGTGTGTTTAATATAAACAGATTTGTATTAAAAAAACTGCTAAAATAAACTGCTGTCTGCATAAACGTTTAGTCAGTTGTTGTACAATATTATGCAGATTAAAAATATTGTTGTAGAATTGCACAATAATTGTAAATTAGTAATAAAAATGAGAGATATGCGTGTCGATACTAAATATTTAGACCATACTTGTAAAGATTTAGTTGAATGTCTAATTCATAGCCATCATATTTTCTAACGATCAGTTTGTGATCCCTGTAAATGCTGTGAAAATGATAATTTAAGCACTAAAAAAATAGACACAGTTTTATTTGCAAGAGGTGGAAGCACCCCCCAAAATAATAACATCTGATCAACTACAGGTACAACATACAGTGAATTTCATATACTGATAACATGCATGCAACTTTTCTTTGGCTGTTGAACCAGTTCTTGAGTCATGTGCTGTGTGTGTATTTTATTCTAAGGTGTGTTATAATTTTTCTCCCCCAGTGACTCTTAAATTGATTTTGGATGACATTTTTTAAGAGAAACCACAGAACTCTTGTAAATGCGAAAAAACTGTCAACTGAAACCCACCGTGCAGCACATTACCGGGCCTGGGACAGGCCAAAAGGCTGCCTTTGAGGAAATGGCCTCAGGGCAGACAACAAAGGCCCATCTCTGAGACATGGCTGCAGGGGAACATGCGCTCGCTCTGCAAAAAAAAAGCTCTCTAAGCCTAGATTTTTTTTTGTCTCGTTTCCAGCCAAATTTCTTAAAAATAAAGAAGGATTTTCTGGACAAGCAAATTTTCTAGTAAGCAAAATAATCTTATCTTAAAATTATTTTGCTTACACCGTTGTCAGATTATTTAGCTTGTTTCAAGTTAAACCTCACTTAATTTTAGTGTGTTTTTCTTAAAACAAGACAATAATTAATTTTCTTGTCTAGAACATTCTTGTATTCTTTTTGCAGTGCTCTCTGAGCATGCTCGACCCAGCTAGAGTGGATAATAACATCCACAGATCAACAACTATTGCACAAAGGATTTTAACAAACTAAAAACATGAACTGCTCAGGGAGGGTAGATTTACCCCGTAGCATTTCTCCCAAAGTTCTGAAGCTGAAGTATAAAAGATGTTCAATTACAGGATTTATCAACACAACTAATAGCTTTTTTTCTCTTAACATCAGGGTGTATTATTTTAGCCTATGCTTGTGATGTAATTTAACTGACATAACAAAACCGTGCCTTGTTCTGTAATACGCTGTAATTAACACGGCAATAAATGAGGTTTGTAAATTGCATTAGCCCCTTGTTAATCACACTAATAATGAATGATGGGACCTCTTCTTCGCCTTCCATATTTGCATAACGTCAGATAATATTCTGGAAAATTAATTTACACTTACAATAACTGCACTGACATCTCAAGCCAAATATCTAATTCAAATACTGCATATGCAAACTTCAATAACGGATGCGTGGAAGTAAAAATGTGAGAATTCTGGTCATATTACTAAGCTCATAATTACAGTTTTCCTCTTTTTCTCTCTCACCTTCCTAAGCAGGTTAATTCAGTAACATGAACCGTTTCGACTGTGTTTGATTACTAAAATATCACATCAGAAATGTGTCAATTAACATGCGTGCATGAGATGATATCAGGCTGTGTGCAGGTGCTAATAACAGTGAAAGCATTTAGTGCTTTTACACCCCGAGTGAATATTTCATTATGTGGCGCGTGTTTCACTACTCACTCCGCAGACCTCTGTCATTTCAATCTCCCCTCGACATACTGACTGGCATAGTGCACCTCTGCCAAGATAGCTATCTCTCACCCGCTGTCAGAGCCGCCTGCCAGTTACAAGCACAATCCAACGCTCCACACCACTCCAGAATAAAACATCTGACGTTACTCGCTGCTGCTAGGAAACCCGACAAATGCATTGTGACTTCCCGCAATTAGATGTGTTGTTTCCTTTGAAGTGTTTAAGTGTGATATTGTTATTGCATAATATTTTCAATGTTCTAAATAAAACTTTACTCCACTCTTTGAAATCATTCTAAAATGCTCATTTAAATTATTATTGGCACATTTTATCAGTAACAGTTTTGTTGAATTTGAAATACAATTTTTTGAAAATATTCTTAATGTCTTCTGTTTGCTTAATTGCCCAAACATTTAAGTGGTTTCAAAAAATATATATACGGAAAGCAAAAAGTTTTGAGGAATTTGCATATCTGCAAATCTGCATATTATAATGATTTCTAAATGACTGGAATAATGATGCTGAAAATTCTGCTTTGACATCACAGAAATTAATTCCATTTTAAAATATATATAAAAAGTAGAAAACATCTGTTTTAATAATATTATTTTAATGTTGTTCTCACAGTCTTACTGTACTTACTATATTTTCACATAATAACTGAATAAATGTAGCCTTGGTGAATGTCGTTTTTGCAAACAACCACGCCAAAAACACTCAATTTAAACAGACATTTAATCAGAAAATAAAAGGCCTGGAGTACTTTGCAGGTACCGTAAGCGAGACAGAAGTTTCTCCATTTAATTGGTATGTCCAGAGGAGCGTTCTAGACATGCATTTGGGGAAAGAGAAAGCGAGAGAGAACAGAAGTTGCCCTGAGAGCCGGGCGAGCTGCTTTTCAAACAGTGTTCAGCTATTCCAGTGCATCACTCGGCAGTCACTGGCTCCCCGAATCCCTCTCCAGCAGCCTATGAAAGCAGCTCCTCGCTTTGAAAATTTTCCCTATCATGCAAACTGACAAAGGCATGCTTTTCAAAAACCCACAGCCAATCTGTTGATCATTATTTATTTACGACGGCCTGGAGGCGCAGAAGCCTGTAAAAACCATACTTGATATGGTATATGCTGGCTGTTTTTCCCTTTCCTGCTTGTTGAATAAAGTATCCCTAAGGCTCCCTCAAACAATCGCTTTTCATTGTGCATAAAACGCACCTTGAAAAGGCGAGGTATTTAATGTATGTTGTAATATATTGACAAGGAGGGCACAGGTTGAGGGAGTCCACAGGTCTGTCTTTGGTAATTTTGATGTTTCGCTGCAGGGCTCTGCCTTGAAAAAGCTTACACCTAGAACAGAGGACCTGTCATCCAGTACCCAAGAGCCAGCTGAACACACAGGCACCCTAAAGCACAGAAAACTTTGACACCGCTTTGAAGCGTTTCAAAACAGGGTAAATAACTCCCAAGAATTATCATCACTTGTAGATCAAAGAGTCGATGCATACATTACATGGCAAACGGGGACCTTCAAATCTGCTCAGAAAAACAGTTTTGCGCTGTAAGTTAAGGAATAAAAACCAAAGATCCATCTGAGCAATTGCTGAAAGCTGTTTTTTTTTTTTTTTTTTTTTTCATTGTTTAAAACCGAGAGCGAAAAGAAACAACTGAACATTGATCATTTTCACTTGGAAAGCAGACTAAAGGGCGAGATCCTCTGCAGGGCTGACAGTTTACAGTATGTAAAATCGACATAATTGCTTCTTTTGGGGGGAGATTCATGTTGGAGACCTCTGTCTGGGGTACTTATTATAAGCTACAGAGAAATGCCTTGTGGGAGGCACACAAACGAAATCAAACAACAATACAGAAATAATAATAATTAAAAAAAAAAAATCATACAATATTGTGTTAAGTACAAAAATGAAAAGAATTAAATTTAATTTAATTCTAATTTGATAAAAAAATATGTTGTGTTATGAATAAAAGTGTAAAAGTGAAGTTAAACATTGCACTGAAAAAAAACTGCTGCTACATTTTACAACTATTTATAGTAATAAATAAAAAATAAAAAATTAAATTAAACATTTTTAATAAAAAAATAATAATAATTAAAAAAAAAAAAAACAATTATATATATATATTATATATAAATGTCAAAATAAGCCTGCAACATAAAACTGGGATTGTGACTGACTCTGCACTAAATTACAACAATGCAATTTTTTCACAAAACACAAACATACATACAGTCAGACATGTTGGCTATCACTTTGCAGAAAGTTGTCCTTTCAGCAACACTTTCTCGCTCCACGGCGTGCAACGAGGGCATTGTCTTTGCATTTTTTACAACCTCTGCATAAACGTCTCCTGGCCACATGGGCGGAAAGCAAGTCCTTTTATCAGTCAAAATCAATTAGCAGCATTCTAATTCCAGAGGACAGGATAAAAGGAAGGTAATATTTGGATTCATTTTTGATTGCAATGATACATTTCACATATGGCCTTAAGTACGAAAAACACGCCTCACAGGGGTTCCCACAATAGATGAAGAGCCCCGAGGCTAAGTAACCATGCTGGCGTCTCTGATTGGTTGGCACCGTCATTAGTGCCACCGCTGTTTAAGAACTACATGTGGACGGGACTGGGGGGAGATGACAGCTGAGACTTTAAAGCAAGAGTATTTTTCAAACAGCTTTTCATAGCTGCTTTCATGACAGAAATATTTCAGCTCTATCATTAACCGCTGACAGGCTGACAGCTCAAACGCCTCGGCCTGAAAGGCCTGCTCTCTCCTCCCTCCTCACCACCCCCCCTCCCTCTCTCCACACTTTCTTTCTCCTTCTCCACTCCTCCTACTCCCACCATCCCAGCACTATCCGTCCTGTCTTTTCCTTTTGAAGACTGGAGGGAGCGTCCTGAAATCAATGTCTTACCTCATCATTTTGGGTGAGCAGTTGGGTGAATTTCGCATGCCTCCGTTGCGTTGCTTCTTTTTGGGTGACAGTGTTGACGGATGCTCATCTTCGACTGCAAACACATGCAAAGAGTGTCAGACTGTGGACAGCTGTGATTGTAAAGTGTGCTGGAGATGACATATTAAAGAACACAAAAGCCAACACTCAATCAATCATTGCAAAAAACACTCAAATCTTTGAAGACCTCCAAAAATAGAAAGAGAACAGTGTTAGTATGGACAAAAAGTACACTTAAAGAAGGCAAGTACAGACCTGAAGGACAACCATTAAGTTTTACACCCTGTTTTACATGAATTTTGAGTTGGTTTAAGCGGTGTGTGTGTGTGTGGATTTATTTCAGTCCGTATCAAACTCTCTTTTACCTCTCTGTTATTGTTTGGAGGGCATGAGCTCGAACAATGACAGAGGGGGAAAAGAAAGAAAAAGAAGAGTAATTTGGTGTGTGTTTTTTAATGGATGACTACATGGCAAAATCAATCCTCATCACTCAGAGAGCCGTGAGTGATGGCTCCGCTGTGAATCTGTCCCCCATACCACAAGCACTCTCAGCGCTGAACAAGCACCCTGAACTGAAAGGCTTCTCCGGAAGGACGTTACTGAGGGGCCTGTGAATGTCACAAGCTCTCTGCTTTACAAACGCGTCATGTGCGAGCTTCAAAACAAGGTTGAGCTTCATCAGAGATATTAAGATCATAGTAAGATGAAATATTCACTATTTACTTAAAGGAATAGTTCACCCTAAAAATCATTCATTCACTCTCACATGTGATTCCAAACCTGTATGACTTATTTGTTCAAGGAAAAAGGATACATTTTGAATAATGTACATGCTCCTCTTTTATACATAGCATCAAATTCTGGCTTTTGCACCTTAAGTTGCCAAAATGAACAACTCATGTTATTCATGATGCTTTTACAGCTTTGGTCACTGTGTTGTGGGGAAAAGCATCAATTTCCTCAACATTTCTCCTTGCCTCCTTTTTTCTCTGGTGAACCGTTCCTTTAAGTTGGGGAGAAAGTGTTCAGTATGTTGTGATAAAAACTAAGAAATATTTTCTGGAGTTTTATATAATTGTATAATTTCCATGTATACCACAGTATGTGTTTTTCATTTAGCAAAAGACTTTTTTTATTTATTATCTCCACCTGCTATATTTATATTACACATCTTTTTATTTATATTTTAGCATGATACCAGATACGAACTAGTAACAAACTCTTGAACACTGCAAGCTTGCTTTAGTGTGGCTCTGTTAGAAATGCATCAGCACAGCAAAATATTAGAGACAAATACTGCAGACGCATATACTTGTAGGTCTTTGATTTCCCTTTGTCATCTAATTGTTCTAATATAAAAAAAAAGATAAATTAAACAAAAAAGACCAAATGCCAGTGCTTGACATTTGCAATTACACTGTGGAAGGAGAAATGTGAGACAGTAATCAACTTTAAAAATATCACTACTGATAAAATGGCAGTGCAGTGGCCCTTTGTTCTGTGTTGTGGTTGTTGAGCGAGTGGCCTGGCTGGGCCGGACTGCTCTCTCCTGCCCTTGCTCCTCCAAATTAGGCGGCGGAGATTTACGAGCTACAGTGGTGCCCTTCAGTAAGAGGCTTAACAATGAAATAACTCCACCTGCAACACGGCCATTTCAGCAAGTCTCTGCTTGTTCCAAATTACATTACCGCACTTTTACAACCTCAATCAAAATAGGATCAGCCCACCAAAGTGTGATTGCCGTTCCGTACCACAGGCAGCTATAGCCCTCGTTTTTTTGTGTCGCTGATCAAAACGATTGAACTAGACATCTGTCTCCTCTGCTTCACACAGACAATGGGCTGAAGCATGCTCTAACACACAACAGAGATATAACAGAAAGAATTCTGTAATTTGGTTTGCACCTTTTTACTGTAATTCTGGACACCTTGTCAAATTTAGGGCGTTCATAACAACTGGCTTAGATTTAAAACTTGGATACTTCGTTGAAAACTACATTTAAACCTGCAATGGTGTGTAAAATATTTAAGATTTGAAAGAAAAAAATGCATTGGTTTAGTTCTGAAAATCAGAAAACAATTAAAAATATAATTTAAACCTGGAAATTTAATTAGAAAAACCAAATGAATATTTAGATATACAGATATATTTAAAATATGTTTTTAAGAAATTACGTAATGACGTTAAATAATTCAAAAACATCTATGTAATGAAAAAATATTTTAAATTACATTAATTCTGAAGACTTTTTTAATTCTGAAGATTTGTACAAATTAGGTTGCCCATGGCCAACTGGTGTAGGTTTATACATCTGAGAAAAAAAGTAAAATAAGATACATTAAAAAAAAAAAAACACATAATGAAACAATTTAATAGTGGCCTTGGACCCCACTGTATATACGATTTGTAATGTAGCTATATCGGAACTTCTTTCAATGACAGTTTCGGTTGCACGCACACACACACACACACACACACACACACTCTTAGTGTTGGGACAGGGGGGTATATTAGCCACTAGCTGCTCTTCATGCATGCAGCAGTGACTGCAGTGACCCATGCAGGAGGAAGGGGTTGTCTGTGGCAGCACTAACTAATGCTTCCTAAGGCGCCACCTACAGTACGTGGAGGGCAAGGTGCTGGGGCGGTAGCAGTATTGTCCGGGCAAGCTGCGGGCCCGGTTCAGACCAGCCAGGCTGTGAGGGTGTGACTGTGAGGGCGGCGCCAGAAGGAGAAGACTTCCTTTACGGTTATTAACAAGAGGTATGGCAGTCGTGGAGCACTCCACAACCCGCAGCACACTGGGAAGAGTGTTGGGAACAGCCATGCTGTTGGCCAGTTTGATTGGGCGGTTTTGAAAAGTCGGTATAACTTCCTCCTTTACTGTCAAACAGTGGAAGACAAAAACAAGGAGAGATGACTTGTGAATTGGGTCAGTGACATATAAGAGTGTCTACGGTAAAGAAAAAAAATAATAATTTTAATTAAATTGATCTAACAAAAAAGACTAATTTATTATTAAATTTATTAACATCTTTACACATTGAATGAGAGTATACACATCCTTTACATTATTTTCAAAAAGGGTAGAAATTAATATTTTAATATTATGAATATAATATATCTATAAAATAACAAACATTATTTTATTTATTTTTTACCTATCAAGCATTTGGCAGGTCACACCACATGACATTTTACAACCTGAATGAAACTGGACATAAAATGGTAAAATTACCTCATATTTTAAGAGGCTGTAAATTAAGAAAGATCTGATGAAATAAAAAATATATATATTTTATAAGATTTTAAATTCCTTTATAAAAGAAATCTAAAAGCAAATACCATTAGCTGCTTCTAAACTAAATATATTATGATTAAAACATTGAAGCATTCATAATTTATCGGTGAACTGCATGAGAATTGCATAAATATTTAAGTATGAAAATACAAGTTGACATGATTTTCATTGTTGCACCATTTATTTCTCCCTTCGATTACCCTTTACAGACAGATCCACAAATCTGTGTGCCATAAAGGCAACTGCCGCATATTTGAATAATAGACGATGACCCCTCAGTTTTATTAAACACTACTTAACCACTTGGCAAGCGCTTTAGGTGAAATGTTCAATATGACATTTGCTTTTTCCATTGCTAATAAACATTAATTAATTAGAAGCACTTTTCTTCCCTGCCTGCTCTGCGACAAGACAGAACAAAGCACGAACATACTATTCCTGATCCCCGTCACAACGAATCAGGTCACAGTGCAGGTAGGGATGTGCTCACACAAGGGAACACAGCAATCTCTTTACGTTCTGCCTCAATATACGGCAAAGCAGTGTTGAAATAACATCTAAAATGTGTGAAAATCAATACTTCACACAATACGCGAAAACATCTTAGATTAAGCTGCGAAAGGGAGCAAAATAACAACAATCTGCAGTCTGACAGACAGGAGTATGCGGTGTGTATAAGAGACCTAAAGTGTTGCACACGGGGAGTTATCAAGCTCACTGCCTGCCATCCCAGCCATAAGACTCCAGCCTAATGCTATCTACATAAAAGGCAAGAGGTTAACCAATATCTGGTGTAAGTGGAAAAGCAGTTTCCGCCCGCTCCCCAAACCTTGCTCAGAGCAATAAATAGATGGTTATTTCTGCCGTCAGCTGCCGCATAGATTTAAAGGCCGCCACAGATAACTCCTGGATTCATCTGGCCCCTGTCAAACACGAGTAGCATTATACAGAGAACATCCGCTGTGGCACTTTCACTGTGGATTTACAGTAATCCAGACGGCAACTGTCCCTTTATGAAATGCAAATCCTGTGACAAGCCACAATTGTGCATTCTTATCAAGGCCATTGTTAAATTATAGAAAATACATCTGTGAGAAAACGCATTTTAAAACTTGATTTAATTTTGCGGCTGCTCCAAATAAGTCAATTTGGCATGCAACATTTGAATCACTTGAAATTCTTCTAATTGTTAATAATTTTAGCATAACGTGATGTATATTTTTAAAAAACTTTTTTTTTTTTTTTAAATAAAAAGATTCAGAATAACAACAAAACATTTAAAAATGGTAAAAAATAATAATAATCATCATCACATCTGCCAAATATTTACACTAATAAATCAGTTTGCATGCGAAATGAAACTTAATAGCGATAAAACTGAAGCTCTCTCAGCATTCAGCGGAGTCTGGTTTTCCTAAAACACATTCAGCTGTGAACCGACCCCCAGACTGCCGCTGCGTTCCCATTTTCCCTGGAGTTGTAGCACCATCTGCTGTTGGCGGCGAAACAATACAGAGACGCATGCAAAACCTCACAGCATTTCTAGCTCTTCAATCATCCCTTGCAAGGACACAGAGCTCTTTATGCAACATCTGGATTTCATATGGATCCCTCTATTCAGCACCTGACCTTTCTCATGCACATGTTTTAAAGTCGAGCAGCCCCTCTGATGCATTTGACCAGAACCCAGTGCTGAGAAACTGTCATCACGGCCCACCTTCCCATCAATCCCCGGTAATCTACAGAGAGCTGAGGATGGCAGCTTTTGTGCTGTAATGCTAGTGGCGGTAAAATCAAAAGCAAAGAGCCAAAGCAGGCAGGTTGCACGAACGAATGATGGAATGAGGAAAACAGAGAAGTACACTTACGTGATCTGACATATCCGTTAAACTTATATTTGGCTGAGGGGAACGAAGAGACCGATGAGAGGATACAGAGGGGAAGAGAGAGAGAGAATGGGGGGTGAGACAGACAGCAGAAAGACACTACATCACACTCACACAAGGACAGAGAGGAAGGAAAGTCAAGTTAACAGCATTTAAAGCAAAGAGGTTGATGAAGATAATGATATAAGCAGGAGATGATTAAACAAAGGAGATGATTGGTGGAGGGACTGGATTTCAATGAAGCGATGAAAATCAAGCTGCCTGTTCAGTGTTTCCACAGCACGGATCCATTTTAAAAGTCAAATGTTGGATTCCCGTCCAAAGACCTATGACGAATACACAGCCCGAATTCCACCAACCTCACAGCGATCATTATGGTATTCTGAGTTCGCTTGGAGAAAAGGGAAGGCTTTGATAAGTCATAATTTTATCCTTGACACTAAATTTGATGAAAACCAGTGAAACCGATCAAACAGATGTTAGCAATCTTGAGGCTTAAGCAAATAGTTAAACAACAAATTACAGATGTTTCCCATCTCATAATTGCTTCTATAAAAATTAAACGCTGCCGGCTGATCATTTTTGATCGGTAATTACTATCTTGTCAACTGCAGATGAACGCAAAACCGTAGGCATGGCATGCTGGAACAATCAAGATTATTATATGCTACAAACTTGTCACAAAGCAAACAGCATTAATCATTAAAGTGAACATGAATTGATGTTGTGAACTAATGTGGTTTCTGTAATGTGGTACATTTCCATATTAGTGAAACGATATTAGTGATATTAATATTAGCAGATCTTTTTAAACTGCCAAATCAATATTATCAATATTTACCAATGATCATTTGTGAAGAATATTTTAAAAAGGTAGAGCGAGATTTGAGTGGACCTATTGGTAACTAATTGCATACAGGTTCGTCCATCCAATAGCCTGTGCAGCCTAAATAGCATAACCTGGAAAATTTGGAAAGTCATTTTAGAGAAAGATCAGGCCAATTTAAATCACCATCACGAGGCCAAACTATTACTGTCTTTGGAATAAGTTAAGACGGGGAATGCATTTTAAGCAGGTAAACAGCTACATGTACATGTGGACTTTAAGTCATACGTTGCATATGTATCCGGGTTGTTGCATACAATCATAACGCATGATGTGTTTGGATGCATGTAGGCTGCTCTGTACTGCAGCCCCCATCGTTGCAAAGTCTCATCTTTCGTTCCGAGTACTGTATCTGATGCCATAAAGGTCACGTCGCAGGCCCAGGGCGGGGCGGTGACACAGGCGCTCAAGCAGGGGCCCCGCGCCGGTCCTGGCATATGTCGCTTGCGATCTGCGGGCGCAGGAAGAGTCGGCCGACTCTCTGGCTAGCATCTGTCCTACACGGCAGAGGGGATGACCGGCCCTGCTCCTGCCTGGTGGTAAAGAACTGTCAGGTTGAGTTTCATGACACACCAGCTGAGCTGGGGAAATGAAAATGCAAACATAATTTTCATGTCAGGCTGCATAAGAGCCGACGGTGCTGAGTTCCACCCTGCAAGGAGCAGACAAGATCCACTCTCTGGGCTGCGCCGCTCCACCCTGCCATGCTCGTCACATCCTCTGCAAACTCCATAACCAAGAGGAGAGGAAAAAAAGAAGAGAAAATATGCCCTGGAGACTCTAAAAAGCCGCAACCCCTCTCAGAGTGCCAGGCGATTGTTGTTTACAAAACAGGCATGCCTAGGATTGCCCTGCTGGAAACTTCCTAGTGCAGGCTCATAAGTTCAAAACAGGAATTAATACCCTTTTGTGATGCTGAGCACCTTGAGAGTCTTTAAAGCTTGTGTAATGAGGGGATAAGTCTAGGCAGGTGGAGCGGAGGGACTGTTATTGTCATTGTAACTTAGAGCGGAGGCAGCTAACTCACTCGTTCAGGATATTTGCTCCCTAAAGCCTGTACTTGCAGAGATAACAAACTCTTCTTAATAGTGTGCAGTGCACAGAGCTATAATGAGTGCTCCATTGCTCCCTACTCCTTGTGAACGACTCTCTGGGCTTTGACTGCAGCCAGAAGAGAGCAAAAAAGACGGGTCGACTTCTCGCGCATCTCATTTTCATACTAATAATTCTTTGTCTGGCTTTGGCAGAAAAGAGCATTACCATCCTGAGTGATGCATGCACAGAATCAGAGCAAAAAGTGCACCAGGGCTGTTTAAGAAAGTGCCCATCAGGGAACATTACTTCTTTAAGACAGAGTGCATTTACTGCCATGCGTTTCATGCATTCAGCAAAATTACTGCATCCAGGGGAGTAGTATTTATTTCAGCAATAACTTGGCAACTATAATGTGCAGGTATAAGACCACCATATCATGCTAAGCGCAGAGATGTGGTGATATTTATGCTTTCTGACCCATTTGGGGTGTGGGAAGTCATAATCTGCAACTTAGCGGAGAGTGCTACTAAATTGCCAGTTTAGTTGTCAAAGTTGCAAATTTAATTGAAAATTAAGCAAAAATAAGCCATTAAATTGAGAAATGTGGCTTTGCCAACAAGCTGAAATATGTTTTTACATTTTATTCAGTTAACATTTTTTATAGCTCATTTTTTATACAAACATATATATATATATATATATATATATACACATAAATAAATAGATAGATGAAATTAAATGTATGTATTGTCATTAATAAATTAAAATAATTTAGTTTAATAAAAAGTCAATTTCAAGTGATAGAGCACAGAAACTTAGCAATTGCTGTTTTAATTTAAACAGGAGCAGAGGGTACTTTGTTTGGGCAGACGTATGCCTACAACTAAATTTGATTATTTAAATGCATCTTCAATAAATTGTTTGCAACCACTTAAATTTAGTAGTATTGGTTTCAGTGTAACTAGAGACCAACAGCGGACAGCAAATATTCAGAACAGGGTCAATAACGTGATGACGTGATCAGACAATTTAATCAGAAAATCATTACTGACTGAGTGAAATCAAAGTCAGAGGTAGGAACTCTGTGAATTTCTCATCATAAAGATATAACATTAAATATGAGAGGAAACTGATGAGAGAGAGTCAAAATAAAGCCACAGCTGGCATTAGCTTTCAGCATTGGTGAAAATGCACTCAATTCAGAAGAAAAAAAGAACGGCAGCAAAAAAAACAGCGAAGGATGACGCTAAGTGAAGAGATCAGTAACTACGTAATGACCAGTAACTGGTATCCAGGGATATCAGCACAGATCAAAACACAAGACACAAAGTCAACCTCATCATAGGGTTTGATGCTAATCTAAGCTGAAGTGGTGAACAGTCGGAAGGCAGTTGTAGAGGAAATGTGATCGCCTGAACTGACCCCTGCTTTTATAGTAGGTCGCACCGCTGCCATTCCTAATTGACAGACGCTTTAGTATTTCACATCTGCTATGGCTTAATGAGAAGACCCCTGTTCGGCGTTCGGCGCTGTCCTTTACACAACTAACTGCTTCAGTCATCTGACCTCATCCAATAGCCTGAGTCACCGCCATCTCAATTGAGTTCCTGTCAGGAGATCTCTTTTTAACCTTCCCATTGAGCCTGACAGTCCCACTGTGGTATACAAGGCATTAAATAAAGCACATTGACTTTTTCTCCCCTGATTGCTGGCTAAGAGAAAATCATCGAGGAGGATCAGATCCTGTGGAAAGGGGGAGAGTTTGACGTGTTTTTTCAATTGCACCTAAATGTGGACTTCGCTGAAGGAAGAGGTTTTATTTCAGCCAGTGGAAATGGTGGAGGCATTAATGGCTTGCGGTTGTAAAACATGATTGTCCAAGAATAGCAGAAAAGACATTGCCAGTGTATACTTACACTCTAAGAACAGACAAATCTCACTAAAGATCCCTTTCAATCACAATCTAGCATTCTGGCATGCAAATTAAACATGATTTTAGTCATATATATAGTTTGACTGCTTTTTCATTTACTGATAAACTTCCAATTTTTTCTCAAATAAAGTCAAAAGGGATCTTGAGCAGCGAGCAGTGTTTCTAACATTTTAAACTGGGCGAAATGGCTTTGGAGCACATTCATAATTCAAAGACCAAAAGATTGCTGGTATCCAGTGTTTGAACCTGGGGGAAAAGAAACAGTTTAACAGCAATTTAAATTCATCTTCCTTAATGTGATCAAGAAGGTCTTCACGAACATGATAACACTCAAAACATCATAAGTGTCAATTAGCCCATGGATGTTTCCATCAAAAGCATGTCATATAGTTACTTAACAGATACATGTATACCTGCCATGTAAAAGTGTAAACACCGAAAACAGTGACTGCAAAAAGGTCACCAGCACCGCACAAGTGCTCCACTGACACAGCATGCGCCAACACAGGCCTACTGCACCTACTGCAGCACTAACACAGAGAAGCCACGTCACTTCAACTACCACCAATTCACCAAACGAAAAAGAATACGTACTAGTGTACCATCCAATAAGCCACATATACAGAAATAATGGAGGAACGACACAGACACGGCACATGAAACACGGCACAGACACGCACGCACTTACGCACACTCACAGGTCACGGACACCGAACGGCATGTGGTTTGGCGATCGAACTTACAGGCACGTAAACTGGTTGAGCAATCATGAACAGAGACAGAAGAAAGTGGGAAGGCCCTCTGAAGACTGTCCATGTTACTATGTACACTGCCTGACATGCACGAGCAGTCGCGCTCAGAGCGCCCGCAATCAAAACAACATGCCAGTTTCATTCGCTTGTAGACGGACATCTTGGCTACAGTCATGTGTTGGATGAGAGGAGAGGAAAGCAGCAGGTTAATGGCAAGGATCAAAAGAGCTGTTCAACCAGGGAAGTCTGAAGGTAACTTTTTCAAACAGGAACAAAAAGTGCAATGCCTTAGCAGCAAGCTCTGACAGACTTGACCCACAGATGGACCGCTGCGCTCCCGCTTGAAATGCGCTTCTGATTCACTTTTGGTTCCGTTCACACTGCACAAGACAAACTCGATCCGAATTTGAAGATTCGTACCAAATTGGACTTTGAAAACATCTAACAGAGGGCTTGTTTGGGCGGGATGCAGCCGTCTCATTGGGGTCAAGCCGTGCCCTAAGGCTGATCATGTCATAAAAGGTCAAAAGGTCAGATATGACAATATGATCAGGGGTTGGGGGCAAGGGACATTCAGGCAGAGAGAGGAATGGGTGAATGTGTTCAGCAGCAAAACCTCTTTGGATAACATCCTCTGTATCTAAAAGAGAGGATCACGTACCTGTATCCCATCATGCAGCAGCAGGTTATCGGCATCACAACGTGCTACAGGCTCTAACGTAGGCGCTCTATTCTGTTCGTCAAACTCTGCTCAATCAGGGATTGGTCGGGAGATTTGTGTGGCAACATGCAAATAGGCCATTTCTTTGCTCCCTGATTAGAAGATGTGTTCACATGCATCGCGCATTTGATTCAAACATACAGTACGTAAAGTGATTTTTTTATTCTTTTTTTTTCTCTCCTGGTTCTCCCTGGTGAGAGACTATAGCAGCATTTGATTGCTGCGAATCGGACTAAAAACAGTCCTCGGTATGCATTCTCCCAGTGCCACCTCGCTAACGGACCATAATCAAGTCTGGCACCCTCAAAAGAGCAAACAATCCACAGGGAAAAGCCTGCTTTTGACTTCCATCTGAGGTTACGAGCCCGAATTAAGAGGGCCAATTTCAGTTGTATGCTGGAAAGATAATACGGTAAAAGACTTGGCCTTTAGAGCCATAACCTCAGGGAATATTATCCGTATAGAACCATGCAGAACAGCTGAAATTAAGGAGAACAGGCATGCAGAGGGAGGCAACCGCGGTCGTATCTCTTGAAACGGCAGCCCGGTTGATCGTTTACGGGGCTGAAACAGATTAAGGCAATGCGAAAACATGCAGCAGTGGGGCTTCTACTTAATTTCATGCTGAAATCTGTCGCTTCAGAGTTTGAGGGTTGACATTCATCGGAGCACATAGTATGTGGTTATGTTAGTCAGTGAGACATGGAGGGCGGAAGAGACACAAGACAACATGACGATGTGAGTGACTGAACATGACTACACAGAGAGCCTAATTACTGGAGCCTCTTTAACAGTACAACCCGATTTAGCAAGAATGCTCTCAGCACCCCTAACATCTGTCCTCACCCTACAGCTTCCCATAATTCAAAGCAGGCTGCGTCGTATGTTTAAGTACTAACGGACACTAACACATCTGCAAGATTTACTATGCAGATTATAGTCTACCTTGAGACAGCTATAGTTACATTTAAGCCTTGCATGCTTAAAATACTTGAATCAAACCCAACTCTATCTCTAAACAGATGTAAAGCAAACAACATCCTGGCTACTTGGGGAGACCTACATAAAGAAACCTAGGTGACAAGCGAGAAGACCCTGCATTGCAGGCTGATAGCAATCTTGCTAAATAGGTTTACGAGGACCTCAGTGTTCCCATTCTGTTCCTATCTCATTTGTAGAACTACAGTGGCATCTAGTGGTCAACGTTGTGTACAGCAAAGGTCAACACCACCATGAGCCTAACGTTTTGAGATGCACCTATAAGTAAGGGCAGTGAGTAAAAAAGGGCCTGAACTACTAAAAGGAATTGAAATGCAGAACATTTCAATTCTGCCGATGGTTGTTGTGTCGTGTAGAGAGGCTGGGCAAGGGCCGGGCGGTGGAGACAAAGGGAAGGCTGTAGGCAAGAGGGAGACCAGATTGTTTTGATTGTGTTTTGGAGACGATGCTCGTTAAGCCTAAGAATTTGAAGAACTTCCCACAGAACTCTTTCCGCTCTCTGAAAATACAGCAGCAAGCGAAATTGCCTCTGACAGCGAGGGGACGGATTCGAGTGGACTTAATCTCCCCCCTTGGCACTCGTGAAGTCCATGACTAATAGTAGCAAAATCAATCGGCCTGTTTGACTTTTTAGATTATCGTGACATTCATTACGGGTTTCGTTGAGTTTCAGGAGGGTCAAACAACCTTTGAAACAAATCTCTGCTTTCAGATTTGTGCTGTTAGTTAATCTTTGGGAGGAATTGCGTTATTGGTCATGGCCTTACTGTTCTCTCCTGTTAAAGAATGGTTTGTAAGGGTCAGGGCTGGGTCATTTTCCGGCCAGTTAATTGTGCTGTATTGTTTTGGGCTGAGGACAGTGGAGAGATGAGGTGTAGGAGGGATGCAGCAGCTAGACCGATACATGCAACATATATATAGATATATATATAGAACTATTATCAGAGTGAGACAGTCAGGCTCTACTCTGGCCACAGGAAACCCGTTTTTACTCACAATATGTCACTACCAGTGAGAGGTTTAAATAAAGAGGCGGTATTCCAAGGCAGCAAGGAAGGAAATACATCAAGAAGTATGTCAATGATCAAAAAGAGGGTGAAATAAAAACACAAACTTCCATTAAAGCAATGGTAACCTCATCTTCTTTACTGTAAGGCTACTGGCATCTACTCAGGTGATATTTGATTTTGGGAGGGTGCATATAATCAAAATAAATTTGACTGGGTTGAAAATAAAAATAAGAGGGTAACATTTTAAAATCATTTTATTAACAATTATCTTTTTTCTTTTTTTGGGAGGGGAGTCAGCTCTACCAAATTCAAATTTAGTCCGCTATAAAACCAATACATTTTTGTTGATTAAATTACTTTTACAATGTAAAATAAATAAATAAAAACTATTAAGCAGCACAATTTTTTTGTCATCAGCATATTACAGGTGAATGATTTCTGAAAGATCATGTGACACTTGAAACTCGAGCATTGATGGTAAAATAGATTCATTGTAGAAACAGCTATTTTAAATTGCTAAATAAATTCACAATATTACTGTTTTAATGCAGCCTTGGTGAGCAAAACTGGAGTCTGTGTGTTATCAAACATTTCATCATCTGAAACATCATATACAATTTTCAAATAACTAAAAAAAAATAAGAAAGGGATTGCAGTTAAAGGCAAATGTTTAAGTGTGCACATTGAAAGGTCACTGGGAATGAAGCTGAATTATTCATCTTGTGGCTAACTGGTTTGGACAAATGCTTATTTAGGTCATGTAACAACAATGCATCATTCCAACATTAATGTTAATGTACGCTCTACTTAACATAAATATTGCTTCATTCCACCTTGCCAAGATTCACCGATGAAAACAAACATTTAGGTGTTGCTGCTTTTATATATAATTAAAAGGGTGTTAAAGGAAATACATTTCTATCAAATGATATAAATGTCTACAGGAGGCTCCCTGACAGTGGACTACACTCTGAGCTATTAATCTCTCTTCTACTTCAGTGACTTTCTGTCAGAAAGTGTTTGCACCAGGCTGAAGCAGTGGGACATGACAGTGGCGCGTCCAAACGGCACTTGCACTGGGCGTTCTGGGTAAACAGGGTGGATATGATTGGTAAAATGATCCTGAGCCAGAAGTGTGTTTTCGGTGTGTCTGGCTAGGATGGGCCAAACTGCTCTTGCCTTTTGTTTTTCCACCTGACTAGTGTCATTACCTCCGCCTCTCTCCCTCTGACAGCACCATGAGCTGACAGCCTCTCTCTTCAGCCCTGCTAATCACGTCATTCCCTCTCTATATCTGTATCTCTCTCCACCATTAGCATGCTGATGACTGGCTTTCCTCAAGAGTCTCATTCTTTCACCTTGTCATTTTTATCCTTTCTATGCCTCTGGTTTGAAGCTTGTCTGCTTTAGATGAAGTCACTAGTTGCTACAGTTCATTGCTTTCTGCCTATGCTTTCGTAAAGCTGTTCTCAAAGTGAAAAGTGATTTTTTTTGTATGGTTGTATTTTTATAGTGATTGCAATTCAGCAACGTGTTTTGTAGATAATTGTATTTATAATCATGACAGATTCTTTTCACACTTCAAGGGTTAGTTCCTACCAAAATGAAAATTCTGTCATTAATTACTCACGCTCATCTTATTCCAAACACGCAAGACCATTGTTTATCTTCAGAGCACAAATTAAGATATATTTTGTTGAAATGCAAGAGCTTTCCTCTTGCCATCCTTGTGACACTAGTGGTTTAACAGTAATTTTATGGAGCTGATTGTTATTTACCTGCAAAGGAAAGCTAAGTTCATGCATCATGGTACTCTCGATAGTGGTGGAAAGCACGATTTGGAGAAGAAGAATTGTTCAATAAAGTCTTGACTCTGTTTCTGGCCCTGGGAACCTGTCAGCTGCCTGGTTGCCTATGCAGGGTCAGAAACTTCTCAGATTTCCAAATATCTTTACTTGTGTTGTGAAGATGACCAAAGGTCTTATGGGTTTGGAACGACTTGATGGATAGTTATCAATAACAGGGTGAACTATGCCTTTAGGAAATGCAAGATTTAAGTGTGAAAATCTTCTACTTCCATCCTTCAAAATGAAAACAAATCTGATATCACATCCTTGTAATAGAGGTAACATATTGCAATTCAGTGTGAAAATATTACATCCATGCGCATAATGAATTGCAATTGGTCTCATCTCTCATCCAGAGTCTATGATTTTAATGTTTTGAAAGATGTCTATTCTGCTCATTGAGGCTGCATTTTTAGCAGCCATTATTCCAGTCTTTAGTGTCACATGATCCTTTATCCTCCATCATTCTAATCATTACAATATGCTGATTCATTGAACAAACTTCTTTTTTTTTTTTTAATGTTGAAACTAGTTTTGCTACTTAATATTTTTGTAGAGATTTATATTTTTTTAATTATTTAATTAATATTTCTTATATTAATAATTATATGAATTTCCCCCCCTGAAAGTCACTTTTGATGACAGGTTTTTTTCTGAATAAAAGCATAAATTAAATTATCGTACTATATTTGAACAGTAGTGTTTCTAAATTATAGCAGCACATGACTATAATCAAATGAGTCGCAGTTTTCCATCAAAACATATGACATATGTGAAAATATTCTGATAACCTGCCGTTTCTGCAAAGATTTAGAAGTGCACCTCTGATTTACACTTTACTATCCTGTAAGGCCATGCGAGTCATCAAATTCAAGTACTGTAGTTGGAAAACAAAAAGAGGGGTGAAATCGTATCTTTTAAACTAAGCACTTTTTCATTTTAATGTGACAAGTAATTTTTGTAAATATCATGTCAATAGAAAAAAAACTAAATAAATAAATAAAAATCTGACCTTTAAAAATTACTTGTTTGCTGCCTTGCAAGTGTTTATTAGTTTGACCTGACATGAGCCTATTACTTTATTTACAATGTGTAACAAACAAATAGGGACCCAAGAGAAATAACCATATCTGACATGTTGCACAATATAGCAGTGCCCTACAAAGAGAAAAAGAGTAGGCGGACACTTTCCGCTCTCAGACATGAGGTGAGGGATGGTCAGGTGTACTTACTTCTCTTGCAGCCACACTTTTTAATCCTTTTGGGATCTGTGATGTCATCATGACATGATTTGCAGTAGAAAAATGCTCTGAAGAACAGAGTAAAGAATTGAACATTCTGTTTCAAGTGTGCAACTTCACATTTCAGAATGAAAAATGAAATACAAGAGCGCAACTTATTTTGACAGATTTAGGAGATGATTACCTTTTCACCTCTTTGGCATCACTGGCGATAAAGAATCCCAGTGTCCCCTCCTGCATCTTAACGTGATTTCCCGGGTTGATCAGAATACTGTTCAGTCAGAAAAAGAGCCTTTGTCATTAACATGAAAATCAATCTTGCACATTCAAACGCTCTAATCAAGAGGAATGGTACACGTGGTTTTGGACCTTGTTAAGAAGACTGATTAGAGAACATGCATATGCTGCATCAAATTTTGATACTGAAATTGAACTTTTGTACTCATAGAAAACTGCAGGGAAAGGGACATACTCAAAAATACTGCTTAGGCCACTTGGTTTCACACAAATACAGTACAGTACACAACAGAATGATTGCCCATTTTAATTCTTTTTTTTTTTTTTTTTGATGATGGTCTTTGATTTTTTTTTTTAGGTGATGAGACAAAAGAAAGAATTAAAATTGGGGCAGAAACAGCCTAGGCGTTCTGGTGGACAGGCCTTCAGAGGTCTATTGCCACACAGAAGCGCAATTTAACTCCTCTAGTGCGGTGGAAAGCAAGGGAATGACCAGCCCACCAAGAGTTCAGGGTGCATCCCGGGTCTCAGGATCTGCAGCAACAGCATAACTAAGCCAACACAAGCCATGCAGTTTTTCTTGAAGTTGCTACTGCGCAAACAAGAAAGTGGAAATCCAGAAATTGTTTCATAAAGACTGTTACCAATACATTTCAAGCATCATAAGCTAATAAGCCATCGCCATTACTTTTATTATTGTTGAATAAAAATAAGCACTGAGACTGGCAAGAGGTATGTGTCAATCAGTATGTGTCACAGTTTTAGTTTATATTTTTATTAACCATATTCAACTTCACTGGCTTTTATATGAAGATATAACTTACTGCCCATCATATCATCTTGCTATTTTTTATTATCATTTAAAATCACAATTTGTACCTTTTGCTGCATGATATTATTGTAGACAATTGTGATTTTTGATTTTGCAACACGATGTTTCTTTTTAATGTTTTCTTTTTACTGTCAAAATGACCAAGCATTCTAAATCTGTTTCAGAAGCAACCTTTGCTCTGAGTTTTGGCTCCTAGCGATTGCTCGATCCCAGGCTATTGTGTACAAATACACGTCACTGTCAAACTTAAGCTAGCCCTGTCAGTGTCTTTTTGGGACTTCCCTTGGTGGGCAAGGAATTTGTTTTGTTCATGAATCCAATGCCAGCTTCTGCCAGATATTTGGGAGAGTCTGGTTTGTAACTGTAGAGGTTCAGCAGTGTAGACAGAGCCACTACTGAACCACTGTATCATTCCCCATTAATTAGACAGAGACGAGACGACACAACACAGCCATCAATGGTTGCCGGTTGTTAGGAATCATTAATGAATTGAGTGGTGGCTGCAACACTTGACAAATGCCCAGCCTAAATAGAGCATCAAGGCCAGAGAGCCCAGACGAAAGGGTAAGATACATGAAAGACATCCTGTTATTCCATAGACTCGAGACAGTGGCCAGCATCAATGGCTTTCAAAAATCCATACACTTAAATAACATTTGATACATGCAGTCTATCAAAATCCTTTCCTCTGGGCTCATCAAATAACCCCTTCATCAGAAATGAAGGCCAAAAGAGGGGGATTTAATCCATCATAAAGCGGAAGTTAATAAAAACATCAAAAGCGTTCTGTCTTGCTCGTAATCATTGTGCTGGATTATTTATCACTGAGCTTTACATCTGATTAAATAGCCCCCTTAGCGAGAAGCAGCACATTTGGCATGCCGTTCAGAAAATGAATACATTCACTGACACATTCACACACATTGCTCCCCAAATTTGAGATTTGCACACCACTTGAGACTAAATCGTACAGAAGCCTAATGCAATGGGCCTCTCACAGACCGTTTTGCATGGTAACGCAGGCTTCCATTCACACCAAACCTCATATTATGGGAAACAAAGCAAGCACCACACCACATGACGGAGCATACAGCATGCAGTTACCATAAGCGTTACAACCAAAGGTACATCTAAAAGAGAGCAGGTGCAGCCACCGCACAGCGGCACGTAGATGCAAACTGTTGCAGTAACTTCTGTGCAGTTGGATTGTTGTATAGAACACCAAACTGACAGGAAGTGACCTCACTTCATAAACATCTACTCAGAGACGCACAGGCATTTTGGGACATGATGAACGTCTGTTCCAGACAAACACTGACAAACGCACTGACCATTCAGTCACACACACACACACACACTAAGAATCAACATCTCAAACAAACTCGTATCACAAACTTTTGGACACACACAAAGACACACAAATACTGTGTTAGAGTGGTAATGACAGAAAAGGCAAAGATGGTTGCCATGAATAGTGTGGCCTTCACTAACCAATCTGTGTTTAGCATTTAATACTGCGTGAAGTAAAACTTGCCATATTGAGACACAACAGTTCTTAATGAACAAACACTAGTATTTCCTGATATATAATGCATGGAGTACAGCTGTTTTCCTGTTAGGTGCATTGCGAAATAAGTTTTAAAAAAAATCATCAAGTACTGTTTGCATGGAGAGCACAACGCTGAAAAAGACACGGCAGAAATGATTTGCAGCTGATGAACACTGAAAAATAATCAAAGAGGGCAAAAAAAAAGGAAAGGAGAGGAAGTTGAGAACAAAAACCAGAGATGAATGAACATGGAGTGGATTGACGCCGTGTTGATGTGTGAACAGCACAGACAAAGAAACAAGTGAATCGAACAATAGCAACTACTCTCTCTGCCTGCAAAGAAGTTAGTGCATTAAGCACAAAGAGAATCACAATAAGAGAGATAGCGAGAGATTTTGGCCATTTTTGAGGGAGGTGATACAATATCCTTAAGCTTTTCTCCCACAGTTCATCTAAAGTGTAGAGGGGTGAGATAATGAAGAGGGCATACCGCTTTCTGCTTCTGCAAACAACAAGAAAACATTATAAATCAAACACAGACTGGGAAAAAAGGAGGCGAGGTGTCAGTCATCTGTATCTGCACAGTCAGGAAATAAAAAAAAAGAAAAAAAAAAAAAAAAGTAGAGGGCAAAACAGTCACTTTCACCATTAAAAAATAATCTTCGCATTGGTTAACTCGTCTGTCCTGTTTCTGTAAGGAAAAACGATGGTCTAAATCCCAAAGTGTGCTTTCCAAGTATAGACCAGCCCAGGAGACCAAATTGAGTTACGCTAAAAGATTATGTTGTGCCCTCTAAACGTTTTGCCATTATGTGGGGTATGGTGAAGTTATTAACCAAAGTTTAACAGCCATCCATTACCAAGTAATCAAATTATATGAACTGTATCACACGGAGTGACAGTAAAAAATAACTTTTGTTTTACAGTCGTTGCGTGTTGGCACGGAGAATACTGGATATGAGTGGCACTTTTATGTGATATTGGGGAAAAACAAGGTTCTGTGTTACTTTTTTAGCAGGCGATTCAAAAAGAGTGAAAAGGGGAAGGCCAATGCATTACTGTTCGGAATACACATCTCTCTGAGACACCAAGGTAGTGGTGGGCGGTCTTATATCACAGCATGACTTGTTTTTAATACGATAATGGTATGTATCAGAAACAAGAACACTATTTATGATTTAATTAAGCGTAAGTTAAAAATAACAAGAGAATTAAATACTTTACAAAATAAATACAATTCATTTCATTAGATCGTTTTAACCTAAAATTTACTGAGGAAAAAAATGTCATACTTAGTCAATGTAACTGAGAGAAATTACATGTTGTATTATGTCACCCGAGTTAAAAACAAAAATGATAAAAAACTATAAAATGGATTATAATATGGATAGTTAAGACTCAATTGACTGGATGAGCCACACTGAAATACTAAAATAATAATCATTGGGATTCTGTAGAAAATGTTCCTTGCAATGAAGCAACTGTTAAAAAAAAAAAAAGATTGTACTTGCCAATATATTCATCTACTGTGAAACACATTTCTAGTGGCCCATAATATATACTGTCATACCACCCATCCTTATTTAAAAAAAAAAAAAAAAAAAAAAAGGGAAGAAAAATAACCAGGTGTGTGTGTTTTCAGGCCAAATTTTGTTCTTAACCACACTCATTAGTACACTGTGTACACAGAAATGTATTAGTAAGAGTTACAGTGTACAGAAACATTGGAACACAGGTTGTGGATGTGGGAAGGGGTGGTGGGATTTGGCAAAGTCAAAGTTACTGAGACAGAGTACTTCATGTTATTAGTTCCAATGAGTCACTTAACAGAATGCCACAAAAGTGCTATTGATAGAAGGCTCTTTACTCGGAAAGTAAACCTTCATCAATACAGCACAGTGAGTCTGAGCAGATGTCAATGCTCTTTGGCTTCACCGTGACTCTTACAGACAGTGATCCGCAACTGTGATGCTGTGAGAGTCGAGCTGAGGCGAACTTCCTCCGGCCACAAGAACGTAACATGCTGTTGTCTCAATGAAAGCGATTTCAATTTGAAACCAGATTAGATTACTTGCAGAGAGATTGAATGATGAAAACCTGTCAGCCTTTTCTTACAACATAACGTCTAACAAGTAAAAAAGGATAACTATACTGTAGGGAACCTGTAGGACCAAAGAGGGACACACCTGCTTTGCCCCTCTTTGGTCAGTGCATTGTGAAGGGTGTACTTGAAGACAGAAGGGCCACAAACCTGCTCTCTCTCTGCTCAGACTTGTACTCAACAGCGATCAACAACAACTTGAGCTTCACATAGCACAGCCTGAAACAGAAAACAGACATGAAGTGTCCAGGAGTTATCATTCATCAATACAAAATTCATGAGATATTGAATTGGCCTTGTTAATGTTGATTACTGCGATCAGAAAAGGCCATTAGAGTAAAATGTTATTGCTTCACATTACATTTACAGTTTGTTCCAATTGGCTGTGAGTCAAGCAGTCAACAGTTTCACATTCAGTGTGAACAAACAAAAATTGTTGAAGGCTGAAAATGTTGATAAAATGTTGAAAATCTGATTCTGATTCTGATTCTGTATTGCATCACATCTGGTCAGGACATGTGAGGTTTGCCGTAAATTCGGAAGTATATTTAAAAAAGGCAAGAACTGATGAGAGCCTTTATGATACTTACTACAGTGCGTTTGTGTACAGAGTATTGGCGTGCTGTAAAGCTCCCATGTCTCAGAGCAGAATCATACTTACTCACAAACTGTAGGAAATGAAAGCCCCACAAAGGCACTGGACAGGTACTCGGTGTACATTTCATTGGCCACTCCTTCCAGATAATACTTCTGCCATGTGTCCTCCTCAATCTGTACAGCAAAAACAGTTGGATTCAGACACACACAATCATGCACACCATTTAATCTGATGGAAATTGATAGATAGGAATCAGAACGACTAAACGTTTTTACAAAAAGCTTCAAGAAAATTCTATCTTAGTTGTTGAATGAACTCCGCTTCATATCTAAACCCATAAAACATATGCTCATCTTTGCCCATCAACAAATAGAGATATATTTTTTAAAATGAACCCCGAGTGACTTATGTCTCTCTAGTAAAAACCTACAGTATTCTACCAAACCATAAATACATAAGAGAAATCCATATGAATCAAGCTTTTTAAATCCAAGCCTTCAGAAAAGGCACACTTGCTTATATAAAGAATCGTGTCTTTTCAGAATATTCTGAGGTTGAACAGATTATTCACATGAAACCTCTGGTCAAAGCTTATACAACATGGTCATCAAATATATACGATGCACAAAAATCAAATGTACGTGTGTTGATGTTAATAAAAGCCTAAATATTTCCATTTTTCACATAAAATGATTAGGTCTCCTCCAGTGGAGGTACAGAAATCTTTGGGTTTCATTAAGAAATATCTGTCGTATGGGTTTGGAATGACATGAGGCTAAATAACTGATGACTGTTTTTGGGTGAACTATCCGTTAACAAGCATGTTTTTCTTCAAGTGTGCATCAAATTAAATATAGTATCTACCCTGTCTAAGGTGGATAACTACAAAGATGCATTGTGCATCTCAAATCACCATTCATTCAAAACACAGTGTAAACATGCCGGTTTAACAGTACACACTTTGAAGTTGCTCTATCATTCTTTCACACCTGTAACATTTCAACCCGTGTCAGATTTGGAGAAGAAAGGCCAGTCATCTACCCTTGTCTGAGCTCACAGCTGGTCTCTTCATCATCCTCTCATTACACACGTCTCAGGATGTGGAGCGGGTGGGGCTGTGATAAGCAGCGGGGCTATTAGGCAAACACTCTGCCATTAGTCAGCCATCTCGCCCAGCCAACGTCTGTCTGACAGTCAGTCAAGAGAGATGCTTTCAAAGCCAGGACCGACTCCCATTCCCACTGCCAGGCTAAGAGCACTTGCATTCTGGGCAGGCATCTTTTAGGGCGGCACTAATGGGTAGAGTTTTGTCATTTAGTCCTAAAGAGATGGCAGCCATTTACCGTTGGCTCCTTAAATTACCCTGCACGTTTGTGGCCTGCCTGTCAGAGCTGATGTTAGTGTTATGGGCTTGTTCTCTCGCACCCACTGAACAATTATTTTCTCCAGTCTCTCTAGAGAGCCTGATCCAAAAGCCCGCTGCTTACTGCTTTTGCTTTTTTTTTTTTTTTTTACCTGAAGAGACGATTCAGGCTGAACGTTCTTGCAGTTTTATTTGTAGCAAACGGCACAACACATCTAAGAATTATAGTTAGAACAACAGGCGTAATGCAAATGTGTTTGTGGCTGTGTGAATGTGTGTGTCCTTGGGGTGTGGGTCTCATTAACACCTCTTGGTAACACCCTTCTGCTCTGCTTCCTGAATGCCCACTCAAATCAGTCAAATCAGCCCCCTCTAACCCCACTCCTTCAGCAGACGGAACGCTCTTACTCTCTCACACATTGTCTGTGTTGTCTTATTTGGGGTCTCACTGTGCCTAATGTGCCAAATTCTTGATGGAAACTGACTTTCAGATGAAAGCCTATACAAAAAAACCTGTGCTGTTTAAATCTATACACACAAACACAAAGGTTAGACCGATATTTGGCTTTGTTATGGTTGTGAATTAAAATGCCAGTCAAACTCACTATTATATTATTGAACATTAAACATGCTAATATTTATTTATGCATGAATGCAGTAGAAAATGTGTATTTGCATTACAGAAGCGTAAACAGTACCTGCAACTATATGGAAACTATGATTTTGGCTGATATATCGACCATGGCGATCATGTAGCTAGAGAACATATGGCTTCTTATACTTTCTGTAGATATACATTAATTTCTACCGTTTGGAAAGTAATATGTATTAGATGCACGAAACTCGCGTACTAACAGACTTTGATGTGCACTGTGTGTTTGTCCTGAAGCTTGCGGCTGTGGTTAAATACACTTGCATCTACTTTTATAATCCAAAATTGATGTGTCATTTACTGTGTGTTTTCTGATATGTGGAAATAGATCTTTGATTAATTATAATCAAATGGCAATAATACTGATTGCAAAAGATAATAAACATAATTATGATTGTCTGTAAACTTTTGATAATTAAAGCACTCCCAGGTACTAAAAAAAATAAAAATGATTTTATCTAAGATAAAATAAATGCTTCTGTTGCACAGCTAATTGACAATGTTAAAGGGGATAGTTCACCTATACATGGAAATTCTGTCATTAATTACTCAACCTTAGATCCTACCTGTAAGCCCTTTGTTCATCTTGTAAATACAAATTAAGATCTTTTAGATGAAATTTGAAAGCTTTTTGACCCTGCACAGACAGCAACACAACAGCTATCACATTCAAGGCCCAAATAGATACTAAGAACATCATTTAAATAGTAGTTCATTAAATCATATCTTAATTTGTTTTCTGAAGATAAACAAAGGTCTTTTGGGTTCGAAACAATGTGAGGGTGATTAATTATTAACAGAATTGCCATTTTTGTGTGAACTAACCCTTTCAATTTTCAGCATTGTTCTCTGTTTTTTGTCTCTGTTCATCAGACTCATCAACAGATGACTGGCATTTCATAACAAAACTGATACACTTTCCGCTTCACCCTAAAAGATGCCCTGTTTAAGTCATAGGAAGTGTTTTTAGTGTTACCATGGTGTCTTTAGTAAGCATGGACATTGGTCTGAGAGGTCAGATGTGTGTTGTGCTGTAAGCTATACTCTGGCATGGGTGGTCTGGGCTGTCTCTCCTCTGCGTTTTTATGAGAAGAGTGATGTGCCCCGCAGATGTTTCCGCACATGCCACATTTAAACAGTCATTATAAAGTCATTCCTCATCTCTTTATGACAAGAGAATGCTGCTCTCCACGTTGAAAGCCTGCGCAGTCTTGAAAAAAAATCAAAGAGAGAAAAATATAGCCCCTTGCGGATTTCAGAATAAGTTTTACAATCTCTGCGAAATTCTTCAGTCTGATCGCACACTCACGCTCTCTCTTGATCTCTCCGTTTTTCCAATGGGCTCCATCCAAATCTCCACCACCTGATAATAACCCACCACCTCACTGCAGGCTTCAGACCGTTTTATTTAGTGTTTTCTTAAAAATAGCGATTCTTATGGCTCTGAGCAGTCTGGTTCAGTTGGACGATAAATAAAGATGGCTTTGGGGTGCTGTTCATTGACTATGAAACAGGCACATGGTTCGCATTTCCCCACTCTATCAGCACGCAGGAGGACAGTAAATTCAGCGAGAGGAAAAACCACTAATTTACATCCTCACTTCCACCATGCCATTGACTCATATAAATTACCTCATAATGGCAGCGGCAATGCTGTGTTGCCGTCCCGAGTCGGTCCCAAATGAGACCGCCAGGCTCAGAAGATGATTTACTCCATACCATAATAGCTCTGGTGATTGAGCTGAAGTGGGGATGGAGGCTGATTCTACTCTATGGGTTTTATCAAGGCCCAAGACGGGCTGACGGTACCTTGATATATGACCTCATGGAGAAGAGGTTGGCGAGCATGGTGGACAGGCCCTGTGCCAGGCAGCTCTGGGCTATGAAGCCTGCCTTCAGCTCGGCCAGGCAGATCGCATCATCACCCTCCTTCCAGTTCCAGCTGGGAATGTTTAGCAGATGGGCCTGAGGACACACGGGACGAGAGAATGGGAAGTTAACAATGTCCCCTGCTGAGAAGTCTAACAAGTGCAGTAATGAAAAACACCAGCAAAAAAAGTGAAAATCAATGCAGTTTTTACAGTTTAGGGAAAAGTGGGAGATCAAAACTAATTTGTAGCCGATAAACATGAACTTATTATATATTATTTTAAGGTTTGACCCGTACATTGGAAAACACTGTCAAAACAAGGCATGTTACAACAGCCTACGGTTTCCCCTACCTAGTTAGATTATATAAATCTGTCAAACTGATAAAGCAAATCTCATAACAGTAGCACGTCACTATTTCATATCTGATTGCTAACACAGTGGGTTCGCTGACAGTCCTCTAAAACAGTTGTCTGCAGTTGACATTCAATTGCTCTCGAGTGAACTGTCCCATGAACAAAAAACATCCATCAAGTCATTAACATCCATCTCCTGTTCCTGCACTCCCTGGTGAACACAAATAGGGGATAAACACTGAAGGGGAAAAATATGTACTGTATTTGATTCCTGTGAATTTATAAAGTTCCTGTTTGTCATGGACAGCTGAATGTGAGGGTCTGCCATGTCAGATTTTTTTTTTTTTAAACATTATTTCTATTCCTTATGTTTAGGTTTGATCATTTTATTGTTGATTTGAATTGACATAGCAACAGAAAAGATTACTTCCTACCTTGTTGTGGTACTGCAACATTTGAGTGATTATTCTAATCTTTGGATGGTAGTTCTTGATAGATATTACTCTGTAAAAAGAAGATAAAATGGCATTTGTTTGGAGAAAACAAAAAGACAGACTATAAACATTTTTAACTTTCTTTGTTTCTTTAGAAGTATGAATTTGGCTTAAAGGTGCATTAAAAATAAAATAATTAAGATTTCTGCATTTATAAAACCAGTAATATTGTGAAATATTATTACAATTTAAATAAGCTGTTTTCTGTTGAAAGTTATTTCATTTATTTATTTTTTTTGTAGAAACTATTTCTACTATTTTGTAGAAAGATAATTTTTCATGAATCTTTGATGACTTCCAAGTTCAAATAAAATGCATTAAAACAATAATAAAAAAAAAAAAAACTTTCATACTGACATCAACCTTTTGACCGGTAGAACGGCACTTTTGAGAATATCATTAAAATGATGTACAGTACACCCACATGTGATGAAGACTCTAGACATATTAATCTTCTAGAAAAATCTGTTTTATTCTACCACGGAGCAGGACGCTCCCTCTGGTAAACAAAAACCTACTGAGTGCACCTTTAACCTCCAGGAGGACAGTCCCAGAATTCACTTTTCAATCATAAGTCACTTTGTATTAAATCAAGCATCTGCTGAAGAAATAAAAAGTAAATTAATCTTTCATTTCCATAGAGGAGCCTGTGATATGTGGTGGAACAGTGTGATTTCCCTGTGAAATAAATCCAGTCTGGATTTCTCTCCAGTCTCATAATAGAGGTGCAGAATTTATTTCCACATTAAGCTGCTCTATAACACATTAGTTCAAAAGAGCACTCCGAGACCTGCCTAAATTAATATTTCATTTTCCAAACTGTCCAGCCTGGGTGCAATTCTGTGCATTACTCATGTCTTAAGAACATCTCCAGCATGAAAGGGGGAAGGGAAATATGTTTGCCCTCACTTCACAAACACTTTTTCAGAGCAATATTACTTGACTCCGTCCCAAAGGAAATTCCTCCTGGCTGCTTTCATCTGTGTCCAGGTAGAACATGTGTGAATCTGACCTGAGACGCAGAGTATCCCATTCACACCTTCCTTTAACAGCACAGGAGGGTGAAAGACATCAGCTTTCAATACATCTTTTTCACAGGAGGATGTCCCTAGTGACACTAACATTAAAATAAGCTAACGCGACCCTTCACCGAACTGACCTCATGATATTAGAGGCATCTTCAGCATCGGGGTCTGCACAGTATTTGTTCGCAAGAATCAAGCAGGCGTCTGCTGACTCAATCTGTACAAGATGAAGAAGAAAGGGTGATGCCTCGGTTTTCAGAACAGCATCAAAACATATACTAACATCATTATCCGATTATTAAATTGTCAGATCAAGTTTTTTTGTGGTTACCTTTACTCTTGCTAGATCATGCGGGTTGAGGACCGATCCTTGATAAAATTCCACCTGAGTGAAGTGACGTTTGAACAAGGCTTCCAGCTCAAGATTAGGGGAAATACTAGAGTTTGACAAAGAAAAAAAGAACGTGTGTTACTTATGAGGAGTCATTTTTTGAGAACGCTTTAAGTTTATAAGAACAACGTGACATTTGTGCGCCACTAGCGGCTAACAAACGAATGTCATAACTTACTGGCTGATCTCTTTGTTATATAAAAACAGGCAACTCTACTTGATTTATTTGTTTTTCTTAGTAACATGCAGTCATTATATTCTTTACGGTGCGGAAAGGCTCCATCAAGATTGTAAAAAGTATACCAAAGGGAATTGTACTTACTTATGAAGAAAAACAATTTCTACATTGACATCATCCCTGTCCTTGTGTAGGAAGTCTTTAAGGAAGTTGGAAACACTTTCAAGCGTGATATGACCACAGACCACAATGTGCCTGTAAGGGGGAAAATTCAGCTGAAGAGCGCAACATAAAATAAAACAAAACTCTGGCATGTCCTAAAAAGGAGCATAAAGTCATAACCAAAAATGTCTTGAAAACATTAAATGTTGTGGCTTTCAAATATTCGCTGTCCGTTACAGTCATAACAGCACATGTTGTTTTACCTCATATTTATAAACACGGTTTAAAACATTAAACTAAGTGCTTTGAACTTTTCAGGACAAACAAAATTGAATCTTACGTTTTAATGTTGGATTGTCAAATGTTCTTAATAAGCCGTGTCTCTGTAGCCAAACCACCCCTGTGCTAGGACGCATGTTGACATGTACATCAATGCTAACTGACAAGTATCGGAACCCTTGTCAAAAGCTCTTAAATTGTTTTTGGATCTGTGGCTGCCATGAACTCTAACCGTGACTTCTCTGGACAGGCACCGAATGAAAAACTTGCAATACATCAGATGGAACAAACAAACAGACTCAACTGGATTGTTCCAGAGGTCACGGTCTTCTGGGGCTCATTTATTCTGCCTCCATAGTAAGATCTAGTTTCATACTTCAGAGCTGTTCCAAAACCTAGTAGTGAGCCGCCTTGACATCTTTTGGCTATATCAGCAGCACTCAGACAGCGCTCCTGTGATGTATTAGATAAAGCCAAGTATGCAATAATTAATCTAAACAACAATCACGTCAACAATGTCGCTGTCCTTTCTACAACAGTACAATAAACAAACTACTGGACACTGAGCAACTTACCTTTTAGATTCAACTAGAGTCAGTTGTATATTTTTGCATTGCTAATAAAAATAAATGCTGTATAAGCAACATACAATATTTACGTTCAATTTCGAAAAGAGCAAGTGTTCGGTTGAGTAATCGATTCAGTGACTCACTTTTTTCCTCAATGTTATTCTGTGACTTGCATTGCATTTTTGAACAAATCAGTACTGTAAATAATTCAGATAATTTGTTTGTGAAGACATTCAATTAAATGTCTGCATAAATCAGTTTTTTTTTTCTTAAAAAATCAGTAGATATAATCACTTATAATTCAGCAACTCACTTATAAATAAAATTTGATTCATTACTAAATTATTTAATTTAGTCAGTGATTCAATCACTCACTCATAAAAGGCACTTGTTTATTTAATGGATAATGTAAAGTTATCTGATAGTCAGTGCATATCACATGTGTGACCCTGGACAACAAAACCAGTCGTCATTGTTAATTTTCCAAAATTAACACTTTTTAAGTTTAAGTTAAGTTTCCCATTGATGTATGATTTGGATAGATATGGCAATATTTGACCGAGATACAACTATATGAAAATCTGGAATCTGAGGGTAAAGAAAAATAGAAATGCTGAGAAAATCACCTTTAAAGTTGTCTAAATGAAGATCTTATAAATGCTTATTACACGGCTCTCTGGAATGCTTGATTCTATATGTTTAAAATCCCTCCGCGCCATCTTGTGACAAACACTGGACAACCACAATTAACAATGGAAAATTTTCATATTAATAATTAATATTATTCATATGTAGATGTTATAAATCGTCTTACTAACGTTTGAATGTTAGTCACATGGTACTATATCGTTTCGCGGAAGGATGAAAATATTTATTTAAAACAAATATGCCAATAAAATGTTTCAAATTCATATTCATGTCCAGTTTTTTTTCCTTACATATTAGTAATCCAAAATTAAATTTCTATATATTTTCGGTAAGAAATTGACTAAATACCTTCATGGAACATGATCTTTACTTACTATCCTAAGAATTTTGGGCAAAAAAAACCAAAAAGAAAAACGATCAATAATTTTGACCCATAAAATGTTTTTTTGGTTATTGCTACAAATACACCCCAGCGACTGATTTTGTGGTCCAGGGTCACATATTTCATTATTGAATAAATCAGTGTGTTTGAGTGGTAACACTTTACAATAATGTTCATTGGTTAACAACATTAGTAAACATTAAAAATGAACAATACGTCTATAGAATTTACTAATATTAGTTAATGTTAATTTCAGGATTTATCAATGCATTACTAAAATCACACGCTGAGTTTGATAACATTAGTTAATGCACTGTGAAGTTTAGCCTGGGCCCGCCCATATTTCCTGTGGCGCTACATTTTATTTCTCGAGCAAAGTTAGTCTGGCAAAACTGCCGTTTTACAGCATTGCTGTTCCCAAAAAAGTGGGAACCAATGAGAAATGAGCCCCCTGTAACAAATGCATCGTTCATTGTTTGGTTATGTGTATTAACACATTAACTAATGTCAACAAATCATTTAGTAAATGATTTAAAGCGTCTCCACCTACTGGCAAAGCAATGTAACCTGCATAAAGAGTTACTGAAAACCTCTCAACTGAAGCTTGCATTTTTAAACCTTTAATACCTATATACCAAACTAAGTACTAATGCACTTTAAATTACACACCAAAGTTGTTCTCAAGAGTTTTTTTTTTATGTTTGCAATGATCTGAATCGTATAAAAGATTACGGCCCATCATTACTATCCTAACAACTTAATGGCCACTTCTATTACTGTTGCAGAACAATAACAATGCTTTATTTGTCAACCAGGGCTTCTATGCAACAGACGTTTAAAGAGTTGAGCTTTAGCCATGGGGTTTTGCGGATCACTTCACTTCCCATGCTGGATTACTCCAATACTGCTGTGGTCAAAGTCTCAAGAGCTTTAACCATGCACGGTCATCAATCTAAATCTGTCCAAACTAACTCCCTCTTCCCTCAGCAGACATGATGTACTCATGAGTTTACAAAGAACAGGGTCTGCTGACCTTAATTGTAACTGGGTGTATGTGGCCTGTACACTCTCAGCTGTAGGAAAGGTGCTTATTTGTGTTCAGATCCAGGGCAAACATTAAGTGGATCTCTGTTTGCCGGAGGGACACGATGGGGCTTTATGGGTGCAGTGTCTGGATGCTATCACACATAATGATCTTCACAGATCTGGCCTCTTGTATTTAATGAGTGGTAGTAATTGCATGCATGACTGTCCTGGGATGAGAAGACTCTGTTGAGTTGATGGCTTGGTGTAAAGCCAACGGCGTCTGGCAAAGTGGTGGCTTGATGAGAGACACATTATTCATGTTTTCCTATTTCCAAAAATGCCCGTTTGAGAGCTTTAGTTAAATCGGAGCGTTTTGGATGACAATGCTCTCACTCTTTTTACTCTCTAACAGAGTTTCTGGCATAGATACAAACACACTCTGTCTCTCGGCTTATGTCAGACATCTTGTCTCCATGTTTGGATGAGCTATCAGTAGTGCGTGACTGAGCTACTGATTGTGTTTCACCACTGCGGGGGTGTTCAGGTTTTTTTTTTTTAAGTTTATGTTGCCGCCAATGAAAGCAATACAAGATGTATAGTCGTACAAAAGGATATTAGATAGGACTGATGTCATTACAGAATGCCTAAACCTTCATTACTATTTCTGTGCTTGCATTAAAGTGCACTCGGTAATACATGAGGTCAGTAAGACTGACCGAACTGAACTCTCTATTTACCAATGGTTTAAAGAAAATAAATAAAAATAAAATAATAATATTAATAACAGATGCCCCCAAAAATATTAATATTGAACAGAATGACTGCTACTGGTTTTCTTCTTTTTTAAGTGCCTAATAACAAGAACATGATAAAGTTAGCATTCATGACCATCACTGGTCATGTGATGTTAATATGAGCCCCCATGAGGCCTACTGTAATATTTGCTTTTCTTAGGATACTGATAAAAGTCTTCAATCTGAGTGTACATTAAACATTTTAGTCATATTACTGAGTGCACCTTTAATGGAAAAACATGAATCCTTTCAAAAAAGTAGTGGAAGATTATTCTACATGATTTATTTGCCTGTTGTCATTTCTTGCACTCTATTTCAAACTTCTTTATGACTGCATAAATCACACTAATCAGAAACAGGCAAGATAATTAACATTTTCCTCACTGATTAAAAATATTAAATTACTATGAAAAAAACCCCCAAAAAACAGCATTTTACCAAGAACAAAAACTACATTTAAAATATAAAAATGCTTAATTAAATATTGGTGGAAAAAACAACTTAAAATATACACACTTAATTTGTCATAAACTTAAAATACACACACTTACAACACTATACTGTGAACAACACACAGTGAAGAGAACACTTGGGCTACAACACAATGTTACGCACGATAAGGTGAAATAAAACAAAATAAATGTGCACAAACTCAGCAAGCAAATGCAGAAGGGCAGTTACCCAGCATGCAATGTGAATCATGCCAAATAAAAAAAAAAAAAATGAAAGCACCAAAACTATGGAAACCATAACCAAGATTTAAAAGAAATTAAGAACAAGCTCGAACATCAGCCTCAGCAGCGAAACCATCGATACTGCTCTAATCCTTAAACTGAGTCGAACGAAAGTGACCGGGTCGGTTTCTGTGCTCATCACAGACTTTTAAGATCAACAATGTTTTAGAAAAAGCTGTGTCCGAATGATAGCTGTGAGGAGAACGTTTTGTGATGAAAGGGGTGCATGCCTGCCCTTGTCTTCAAACTAAGAGAGAACAGAGCTTGAGATGGACCACATGTGTAGTCCACATGGGGCTAGGGATCCTTCATCATTACAATAAACAACTTGATGCAGGGGGACAATAATGAATTTAATTTGGCAACTCTTTAGCCAATAACACCTCCTTAAACTACAGTAATTATTCAAAAGCACTCCATTATGTCATAGCTTTACAGCATATGTAGGTAAATTGCAGTCAGATGAGTATTGCCCAGAAATAGCCAGATATTCAACACTCTTGGTACCAAATGTAAAAAGTCAGATATTGGTTATTGTGGTGACTAACTGTGGCACAAGAATGGGTCCATTTTAATCTCTCTCATGCGGTTTGTTTTATACTGTATTTAGACTACCTGCATTTTGACAAATTAAATTGTAGGAAATAAGAACAACGATCAACACAATATTACATGTGTATCTGAACTAAAAAAAAAAACTAAAAAAAAAAAAAAAAGTATAAGCAGCACTCACGGCCAGTCAGCGTGGTTTGTGATGGGCACAAATGTTTGCAGAACCAATAATATAGTTCATTTATCTATCTGGGACCCAAAACTCAGAGACATCACATCTTTAGGTGTTGTTATCCGTTATTTCAACCATTTTAAAATAGTTTCTTGTAAATAAACATAGGATTTCTGCATGCAGTTTCACAGAATTACAATTTGTTTCAAAAACACAATATGACGAATTGGAAAGGTAAGGAACATTTTTTTGGTCTATATTTATCCTGGTGTAATAAAGCCAGAAAGTAAACATAACATAAATAAATCATCTTCTAACATATTTGAGAACTAGTTAGTTCTACATGTTTTAGTATTATTTATCATATGTTAATAGTATTTATTAGAATTTTGGGTAACACTTTATAATAACTACACACTATGAATGATTATTTAAGCATTATTAAGCATTTATTTCATCCTTTATAAACCACTTTTCCAACATTATTATGCATTAGTAACCAGTTTATAAGAGCATCTATAAATGCCTTGTTCTTGAGCATATATATAATGTTTAATTAGTGTATTTTCCTACTTCAAAAAAATTATAAACTGATCATTAATAATTACGTTATTTACAAACCACTTATTTAAGAGTTGTTAATGAGACCATTTAGAAAGTCTAAGTAAATGATTAATAAATGATTTAAATTTACATTATTAAATCGTATTATTTAGACACATGATAATAGTTGTTTAGTGTGTTAATAAATGCTTTATTAACATGTTCACTCTGTAACTCATGATAAAGTCAAGTAGTTATAAAGCATTTAGTAGTTGCCAGACGTCTGTTTTTGTGAGCTGATCTAAAGTGAGGACTATTTATACCATGTAAAGCATTAATAAAGCAGATGTAAAGACTAATTTATATTCTAATCAGAAATGTTAAACAAACACAACACAGAGGGACACAGAACACAGATATATATTTTTTCAAGTTGTACGATTAAATATGTAATCGTACAACTGTACACTTGATAAATGACAAACAAACCTTCAGTTTCACAGGGAAAAAAATGAAAGTGTACAGTTGTACAGTTTTATATTTTTTGCATCTTGAAATTAATAGTTCTGTGTTGTTTATTTTTTTCTATTAGGAAGATAGCTGAGCCTGAAGAACTGATTATTTACTAATGCTTAACTAATGATTCATAGCGTGTAGTTATTATAAAGTGTTGCCGAATTCTGAATTCATTTATATATATATATATATATATATATATATATACATACACACACATATACACACGCACACATACACACACACATTTGTATATATTTTATGTACCTGTCATTTTATTTATACTAATTATTATTAGTAGTATTTTTACTTCAATTTTAGCTTCACTTCACTTTACAGTTTACATAAAAGTATTTTATGTTGTACTTCAATTAACTATTTTTAATGTTTCAATTTAGTTTTAACATTTTTCTACATATAGTTAAAATAAATAATGGCAGAACTTTTCATTTTGTATGGTGAACTATCCATTTAACTAGTTTAAACCATGTATATTAAGTTAATTCACTAAATAACATGTCTATTAATTGCATTTACCGAATGTTATAAGTATTTTTTATAAATCAGTGTGTTTGAGTGGTAACACTTTACAATAATGTTCATTGGTTAACAACATTAGTAAACATTAAAAATGAACAATACGTCTATAGAATTTACTAATATTAGTTAATGTTAATTTCAGGATTTATCAATGCATTACTAAAATCACACGCTGAGTTTGATAACATTAGTTAATGCACTGTGAAGTTTAGCCTGGGCCCGCCCATATTTCCTGTGGCGCTACATTTTATTTCTCGAGCAAAGTTAGTCTGGCAAAACTGCCGTTTTACAGCATTGCTGTTCCCAAAAAAGTGGGAACCAATGAGAAATGAGCCCCCTGTAACAAATGCATCGTTCATTGTTTGGTTATGTGTATTAACACATTAACTAATGTCAACAAATCATTTAGTAAATGATTTAAAGCGTCTCCACCTACTGGCAAAGCAATGTAACCTGCATAAAGAGTTACTGAAAACCTCTCAACTGAAGCTTGCATTTTTAAACCTTTAATACCTATATACCAAACTAAGTACTAATGCACTTTAAATTACACACCAAAGTTGTTCTCAAGAGTTTTTTTTTTATGTTTGCAATGATCTGAATCGTATAAAAGATTACGGCCCATCATTACTATCCTAACAACTTAATGGCCACTTCTATTACTGTTGCAGAACAATAACAATGCTTTATTTGTCAACCAGGGCTTCTATGCAACAGACGTTTAAAGAGTTGAGCTTTAGCCATGGGGTTTTGCGGATCACTTCACTTCCCATGCTGGATTACTCCAATACTGCTGTGGTCAAAGTCTCAAGAGCTTTAACCATGCACGGTCATCAATCTAAATCTGTCCAAACTAACTCCCTCTTCCCTCAGCAGACATGATGTACTCATGAGTTTACAAAGAACAGGGTCTGCTGACCTTAATTGTAACTGGGTGTATGTGGCCTGTACACTCTCAGCTGTAGGAAAGGTGCTTATTTGTGTTCAGATCCAGGGCAAACATTAAGTGGATCTCTGTTTGCCGGAGGGACACGATGGGGCTTTATGGGTGCAGTGTCTGGATGCTATCACACATAATGATCTTCACAGATCTGGCCTCTTGTATTTAATGAGTGGTAGTAATTGCATGCATGACTGTCCTGGGATGAGAAGACTCTGTTGAGTTGATGGCTTGGTGTAAAGCCAACGGCGTCTGGCAAAGTGGTGGCTTGATGAGAGACACATTATTCATGTTTTCCTATTTCCAAAAATGCCCGTTTGAGAGCTTTAGTTAAATCGGAGCGTTTTGGATGACAATGCTCTCACTCTTTTTACTCTCTAACAGAGTTTCTGGCATAGATACAAACACACTCTGTCTCTCGGCTTATGTCAGACATCTTGTCTCCATGTTTGGATGAGCTATCAGTAGTGCGTGACTGAGCTACTGATTGTGTTTCACCACTGCGGGGGTGTTCAGGTTTTTTTTTTTTAAGTTTATGTTGCCGCCAATGAAAGCAATACAAGATGTATAGTCGTACAAAAGGATATTAGATAGGACTGATGTCATTACAGAATGCCTAAACCTTCATTACTATTTCTGTGCTTGCATTAAAGTGCACTCGGTAATACATGAGGTCAGTAAGACTGACCGAACTGAACTCTCTATTTACCAATGGTTTAAAGAAAATAAATAAAAATAAAATAATAATATTAATAACAGATGCCCCCAAAAATATTAATATTGAACAGAATGACTGCTACTGGTTTTCTTCTTTTTTAAGTGCCTAATAACAAGAACATGATAAAGTTAGCATTCATGACCATCACTGGTCATGTGATGTTAATATGAGCCCCCATGAGGCCTACTGTAATATTTGCTTTTCTTAGGATACTGATAAAAGTCTTCAATCTGAGTGTACATTAAACATTTTAGTCATATTACTGAGTGCACCTTTAATGGAAAAACATGAATCCTTTCAAAAAAGTAGTGGAAGATTATTCTACATGATTTATTTGCCTGTTGTCATTTCTTGCACTCTATTTCAAACTTCTTTATGACTGCATAAATCACACTAATCAGAAACAGGCAAGATAATTAACATTTTCCTCACTGATTAAAAATATTAAATTACTATGAAAAAAACCCCCAAAAAACAGCATTTTACCAAGAACAAAAACTACATTTAAAATATAAAAATGCTTAATTAAATATTGGTGGAAAAAACAACTTAAAATATACACACTTAATTTGTCATAAACTTAAAATACACACACTTACAACACTATACTGTGAACAACACACAGTGAAGAGAACACTTGGGCTACAACACAATGTTACGCACGATAAGGTGAAATAAAACAAAATAAATGTGCACAAACTCAGCAAGCAAATGCAGAAGGGCAGTTACCCAGCATGCAATGTGAATCATGCCAAATAAAAAAAAAAAAAATGAAAGCACCAAAACTATGGAAACCATAACCAAGATTTAAAAGAAATTAAGAACAAGCTCGAACATCAGCCTCAGCAGCGAAACCATCGATACTGCTCTAATCCTTAAACTGAGTCGAACGAAAGTGACCGGGTCGGTTTCTGTGCTCATCACAGACTTTTAAGATCAACAATGTTTTAGAAAAAGCTGTGTCCGAATGATAGCTGTGAGGAGAACGTTTTGTGATGAAAGGGGTGCATGCCTGCCCTTGTCTTCAAACTAAGAGAGAACAGAGCTTGAGATGGACCACATGTGTAGTCCACATGGGGCTAGGGATCCTTCATCATTACAATAAACAACTTGATGCAGGGGGACAATAATGAATTTAATTTGGCAACTCTTTAGCCAATAACACCTCCTTAAACTACAGTAATTATTCAAAAGCACTCCATTATGTCATAGCTTTACAGCATATGTAGGTAAATTGCAGTCAGATGAGTATTGCCCAGAAATAGCCAGATATTCAACACTCTTGGTACCAAATGTAAAAAGTCAGATATTGGTTATTGTGGTGACTAACTGTGGCACAAGAATGGGTCCATTTTAATCTCTCTCATGCGGTTTGTTTTATACTGTATTTAGACTACCTGCATTTTGACAAATTAAATTGTAGGAAATAAGAACAACGATCAACACAATATTACATGTGTATCTGAACTAAAAAAAAAAACTAAAAAAAAAAAAAAAAGTATAAGCAGCACTCACGGCCAGTCAGCGTGGTTTGTGATGGGCACAAATGTTTGCAGAACCAATAATATAGTTCATTTATCTATCTGGGACCCAAAACTCAGAGACATCACATCTTTAGGTGTTGTTATCCGTTATTTCAACCATTTTAAAATAGTTTCTTGTAAATAAACATAGGATTTCTGCATGCAGTTTCACAGAATTACAATTTGTTTCAAAAACACAATATGACGAATTGGAAAGGTAAGGAACATTTTTTTGGTCTATATTTATCCTGGTGTAATAAAGCCAGAAAGTAAACATAACATAAATAAATCATCTTCTAACATATTTGAGAACTAGTTAGTTCTACATGTTTTAGTATTATTTATCATATGTTAATAGTATTTATTAGAATTTTGGGTAACACTTTATAATAACTACACACTATGAATGATTATTTAAGCATTATTAAGCATTTATTTCATCCTTTATAAACCACTTTTCCAACATTATTATGCATTAGTAACCAGTTTATAAGAGCATCTATAAATGCCTTGTTCTTGAGCATATATATAATGTTTAATTAGTGTATTTTCCTACTTCAAAAAAATTATAAACTGATCATTAATAATTACGTTATTTACAAACCACTTATTTAAGAGTTGTTAATGAGACCATTTAGAAAGTCTAAGTAAATGATTAATAAATGATTTAAATTTACATTATTAAATCGTATTATTTAGACACATGATAATAGTTGTTTAGTGTGTTAATAAATGCTTTATTAACATGTTCACTCTGTAACTCATGATAAAGTCAAGTAGTTATAAAGCATTTAGTAGTTGCCAGACGTCTGTTTTTGTGAGCTGATCTAAAGTGAGGACTATTTATACCATGTAAAGCATTAATAAAGCAGATGTAAAGACTAATTTATATTCTAATCAGAAATGTTAAACAAACACAACACAGAGGGACACAGAACACAGATATATATTTTTTCAAGTTGTACGATTAAATATGTAATCGTACAACTGTACACTTGATAAATGACAAACAAACCTTCAGTTTCACAGGGAAAAAAATGAAAGTGTACAGTTGTACAGTTTTATATTTTTTGCATCTTGAAATTAATAGTTCTGTGTTGTTTATTTTTTTCTATTAGGAAGATAGCTGAGCCTGAAGAACTGATTATTTACTAATGCTTAACTAATGATTCATAGCGTGTAGTTATTATAAAGTGTTGCCGAATTCTGAATTCATTTATATATATATATATATATATATATATATATACATACACACACATATACACACGCACACATACACACACACATTTGTATATATTTTATGTACCTGTCATTTTATTTATACTAATTATTATTAGTAGTATTTTTACTTCAATTTTAGCTTCACTTCACTTTACAGTTTACATAAAAGTATTTTATGTTGTACTTCAATTAACTATTTTTAATGTTTCAATTTAGTTTTAACATTTTTCTACATATAGTTAAAATAAATAATGGCAGAACTTTTCATTTTGTATGGTGAACTATCCATTTAACTAGTTTAAACCATGTATATTAAGTTAATTCACTAAATAACATGTCTATTAATTGCATTTACCGAATGTTATAAGTATTTTTTCGAAGACAAGACACAAACATTTTATAATTATATTTTCATTTATTTGTGCTTTGATGTATTTTGCTTAATATACTCGAAAAACATTATTTTTCTCTGTTTGTAATGCACTTTTTTTTTTGGCTGGGTCCTAGGGGGTTATACATAAATGCAAAATCCTGTTATATTTCAGCATTATAACTAGCAGGACAATGCAGTAAGCTGTCCAGAATCACAGACTATACATCAGACTGTCAGCTATGCATGAATAGCTCTCCACTCACACCTAAGCTGAAGTCAGAGAACCAGATGACTGAACTTCTATTGATCTCACTCATTTTAATGCGTTGTGAGAGGCATATCAGTAATGGCATTTCTATATGCCATTCTGTCCCCTTTTCAACTCTTACTCCACTGCATGCGGATGCCAACACGGGCCTGGTCTGTGGAGGCAAGCGGTGCCGGCTCCACGTTCTTGGTGTGGCTTAGATTCTGGAGAGAAGCTCAGAGGCGGCGCATGAGCTCAGAGTTCACTCAGGGTTTATGTCAGTTTCAGCAGTGCTCTAATGGAAACCACAGAGACCCCGACCTGATCCAACAGAACGCTGCTCTATATTACAGTCATAGATCCAGATCTGCGTTCCTGTTCTGATGGTTAAATGCTATGCTGAACACTCACTGGCTGTTGCATGGTTTCAATAGCAGAGGTTACACTTCAAACTACCGCTAACCTCGGTAATAATTAATAATTAAATGAAAACATAAATAAATATAACTAATAAGCTTACAGCATCTAAAAGGAAACATTTCAGCTATATTACTTGACAAATTGTTGGCAAATTACAGAATTACTTGATTTAAGAAGGTTGTAAAGAAGCACTTCGGTACACTTAGAGCACACTTTTAACAAACATCATGTGCTGTGTTAAAGGGACTCTTTAGTATGTATACCATGACTACAATTAAAGTTACACACTACTGTTAAAAGGTTTGTAGGCTTATGCAAGAGGCTATATTTATTTGATCAAAAGTAGAAAAATACTCTAAAAAAATATTCTGCTATATATTGTACATAACTTACAATGACCCTTTTTAATAAAATTTATGGGATATTACTTCTGGTTTGGTTAGTCATTTGATAATCATTAGAAATCATTATGCGGAGTTGCTGCTCAAGAAACATTTTTAATTATTAATGCTAAAAACCGTTACATTGCTTAATATTTTTGTGGAAACTAACCTTTTTTTGTATCAAGAATTGTTTGAAATTTGAAAAGTTTTTTAACAATATATATAATTCAATGTTGTTACAGTCACTTACAGGTATTAATTTAATGCATCCTTTCAGAATTACATATATTTACTAAAAGAAACAATCTTACTGGACCAAATCCTTTTAATTTTAAAGCATACATCTATATATATATATATATCTATATATACACACACACACACGTTGGCATATATCGTCCATCACAGACCACACTGATCATAAACATAACAGTTTCATTAAAAATGTTCTAATAGTTTGGAGAGAAAAAAAGTAATGTCATCTAGTCTTTACACACTTACAGACTAAATGTCTTGCTTCATTTTGAATCAGACAAATAAAAATGACTAATTTCTGACAAAGTTTTGCACGTTACACTTTGTTAGCAAAGTAACAAAGGGAAGAAAACGACTGCATATTCAATATCCTTATTAAGTTAAGTTAGTAATGCTACATTTTTGTTCTTACAAATATGATTAGAATAGAGTTAGACTGCATTTAAAATTGTCCATAATTCTTTGTTTTAAAGTCAAGCTAAACTCTACATTGAACACTATAACAACTAGCGTTTATATATCATTTATGCAGCCTCCAACATTTATTCATAAACACCTACTTATGAACTTAAAAATATAAAAATGTCTCTTGGACATTTGTGAGTTTATGCAGAAATACACTCTAAACGTATGCATTTTGCACCAGCCTGAGCTTGTCGGAAACGTGCTGACAGTGGTAATAAATATCCCGACACATTTATTTCGAGGTGTCATGATGTGTCCGTTCATGAGCACACAGTCCCATGCATATTTAAACAATAAGTCGAAGCCTGGTGCCTGTCGTTCTGCTCGGCCAGAGAGCTGGAGCCTACTGTAATTGCAACCAGATGCATGCATAGCCAGAGAGAAAGAAAGTGAGAGAAAGAGAGAGGCTCAGCTCTTTTGACAAGGCCCTCTCTCAACACCAGACTGCGAATCCAAACGTGGGGCTGAGGCCAAACATAACATTTCATCAATCTTGTTTCACTGACAGCGAAACTGCATCAAACAAAGGGGCTCTTAATGGCTTTCTCCCGGCTTAGTATTTGCCCTCAAATTCAGATGATGAAAGCCGGACGTGACCGTGGGCCTGTTTCACGCTGCGAAATGGGTTGGGAAAGAGCGCGCTCTCAAGAGAGAGAGATAGAGGGGGCTCTGGAACGTAAACTCGAGCGTTCTGGAGAATCGCTGTGCTGATGACAGGGCCGTGTTTGAGTCAGAAACGAGTGAGTAGGGGGATTCAAAATATCCACATTCACATTCAGGGGTCATCTTTGAAAAGGAAAAGAAAAAACGGGACATGGTAAAAGTACCAAGCGGGGCAAAAAAGCAAGCCAATTGCAATGGAGCAGCTCCAGTGCGAGAGCTGAGGCATCCAGGCATTCAGGGTGTGCGCTGACTGAAGATCAGGGCCAGAGTCATGTCACACAGAGATGAGGTGAAGGGCCAGCAGTGACGCACAGCCACAGAGGCTTTTCTCACTGCAGCATGCAAACTAAAAAGCCAACAGACGTCTATTCACAGAGAGCATGCGAGAGATGGGTCAAGCGTGATGAGCAGAACTCAGAGAACAGAAAACTGAAACAAACACAAGACAATGATGACACTAAATGGACAGCGTTGGGTTTTTTGTATAAACTAGTGATCTACTATCATTCACTGTGCTCCTCAAATGCAAAACAAACACTGATTCTACAGCAGCACATAACGGATGGAAAAGCAACAATAGTCACTGTAATGAAATTAAAATGCAGCAGATGCGTTACGGAAAAGAAGCAAAGGGCATGGACATGTGGCTTCGATGGCCAAGGTCTCCAGTCACAGTGTGACATTCATTCGTCCTATCATTTTTGTCTGAACTAACCCCCTCTCTTTCTGAGATGGGGGCATGCGAGTCACACAACCACACCTGGTTCTGGATTTTGACTTACTTTCTGCCTCGTGTCGAGTTATAACTCCCTCCGTATTTCTTCCGATTAAGGATGAGAGCAGCAATTTCTGGCACGTAGCGAGCAAACATGGCCTACATGCATGGAACAGAAAAAGAAAAGTGCATGCAAAGAGGGGTTCTGCTGTGACCAAAGCCACAGAGGCACCTGGAATACTTACTTTCTGCCATTTACCGCACTATAGGAACCACCATATTTCTTGCGGTTTCCTATTAACTCTATGATTTCAGGGACGTAGCTGGCAAACATGGCCTAAGGAGAAGATAGGAGACAGAAGCAGAGGCTAAAAAAGAGAGTGGAGAGACCCGTCCGAGTCTGGACTTTCCCCCCCCCCCAACCTCTGATGTGCAGAAATTCACTTGTTTGCGCTCCAAAAATAAAACAATGCAGCTTGGTAACGTCTTTTGTGTTTTTAATTAAAATAATGAAATATGTATATTATGAAAATCTAATAAAAAATGTCCATTGTGCTTTTGAAAATATGCGAAAAAATTCAAATTGAGGGGAAAATAGAATTGACAAAAAAGGCCCGCTTTGGGGACACTCCAATGAAGTTTGTTGTGCTGCCCATCTGTATTCTGCCTGACAGCACAAAAAATTTCTTCTTAGAAGAGAAAGAAAAAACCTACATGCCATGTTTTGTCCAACAAACACTAATGCAGTGGCAAGTGGATTTGAATAGTCCAGCCTGATCGCCCACAGCTGCAAAGCACATTAAGACTCATTAGTGTGCTTCAAATGAGCTGGATGCACTTTGCAAGATTGCAGCCTTGACAAAGTTCTGTTTTATCTCCACGCTATGAGTGTTACTAGGGATCTTAATCCCCAAGTTGTCAGCCTGACCTCCCGAAGAGAGTTGCGAGAGGTTCTTCACCTGTCTCTAGGGTCCTGATGAATTATGACATCTGCCTGATCAGATCTGACGGTTTACAACATTTCCATACTGAAGTCATTTATTAAACACCTGATATAAAGCAGAGCAGTGATTATTTCCTGCCCTCCTCAAAAACAAAAAGAAATAGCAGATTGCTATGGAAACTTCTGGACAGCTGGAACTGTCTGTGTCCAGTGATAGAACTGAAGCGCATCTGTCCTGCATTACGTTTATACGAGTTACACATGAATGCCTGTGAATGATCTATACCTTGATCTTGAGAAAATAATGAGAAAAATAAACGGCCTTCAAAGTTGTCCAAATGAACTTCTTAGCACTGAATATTACTAATTAAAAGTTCAGTTTTCATATGTTTATGGTAGGTCATTTGCTATACGTCTTCATGGGACACAATCTACTTAATATATCTTAATGATTTTTGGCATAAAAGAAACATTGATTTTGACCCATACTTTATAATGTATTTCTGACCTTTGGTACAAATATACCCATGCTACTGATTGGTTTTGTGGTCCAGGGTTACAGATGTGACCGTAAGGCTACTTCTACCCAATCCAAACCATTGCTTTCAATATAACCAAAATTATTTTGATTCAGTTTTGGTATTTTACTTTATCTTGTGGATGAGTCGATTACAAATACTAGTGTTTTATTTGAAATAACGTTAAATATAATACATTTTCCACTTGTAAATAATTTTACCAAAAGCTTCCTGCAGAACCTACACGTTTAGTATTTCTGCGTTGTTTCTATGTATATATGTATCTTTATCTGAAGTTGCACTTATAGGTGCGTTTTTGACTGCTGTTGCTATGGTGACGCTCAAGCAGGACTATGGGCCATCCGACTGCCACTGTGTTTGTTGGAATTCGGGGAGGGAAACAGAAGGATGGGATCTCCTGAAACCGCAAAACTGTTTTAAGAGAATAGCAACAACATTATCGTCAAATACATTTCTTTAAAACACTAACTTAAATGCAATAAACATTATGAGGGATAGTTTCATACAGCATCTACAAAAATTTACAAAATGCATGTACATTTCATCTTAACTTGGGCTGTAATGGTCAAACAAGGTAATGGATCTTAACGGCAGGGGAGTAAACATTACAAAGACAATGGACATATACAATATGGTAAAAACAGTGTTATCAGCTGGGCTATCATGAAGACTGTGGTATGGTAAAAACAGTGTTACAGTTGTGGAAAGACGACAGTTATGAAAGTGTCAAATCACAGGAGTTCTGCATGATTTTTTTTTTACATGGTAGTTGTTCGCGTTGGGGAAAGGGAGGGGTGCAGGAGTGCCAACGAGAGGAAAAGTGATTTTACCAGACCACCGAGAATGAAGAAGACCATGAAAAGGCGTCCAAGAGTGGTTCTTGCATAGACGTCTCCATATCCCACCGTGGACATAGTGACCATTAATAAGTACACACATTCCCAATATGAGAGCGGCTGAGAGTTTTGGAAGTTTTCCCATGGATCCCCTGAGTTTTCCACCTGCCGGGGAAGGAGAGCGGATAGAAGATTACTGACTGATCCAAACACGATCCTTTATAGCCATCTACTGTCCATACAGAAAATCACAAGGAGGACTTGTGAGAGCAACCAAACTGAGGATTTAGTGGCTCTGCTGCCATCTAGTGGCACAGATGTCCACAAACAAAACAAAACCATGAAAAAAGAACCACAAAACACGAACCTTCAGATGAACTACAACACAAACCACATACGCCACAAAGGGACAGACGTGACGCTCGCTCAGGAGCTTTTTTCCTCCCACGAATCAGCATGTGCTCTCCTTTCTTTGTCATTTCTCCAGGGCATGGGGAGAGAGGGGGAGCGTGTGTGTGTTTTTTCACTCACCAGATGAATGAATCCTGCAGCAGTGAGCCATGTGCTTATGAAGATGGAACACAGGTTCACCAGCTTGATGGAATTACTGTGAGAGACGAGAGTTACATCACACCTCTCAAAGTGAAACGCATCACACTGACGTACAGATCAGTCAGTCATCTACTGAGCCCAACACACACACGAGCGTTGCCTTGACGCTGCTCGCTGGGAGTGAACACACAGGTTATCAGAAAACAATTCAGAAGACATCCCGAGGATGACCGACCAATACTGAAGCTAAAGAAGCGTTCACGTTGGCACTTCCTACTCTGTATCTGTGCTAGCTTGGTGTGAATTTTGCACTAAACTCATGTTGCCACACAAATACGAATCATTTCTGATCACTGCAAATAACCGTCAATGTGAACGCCCCTTCTATAGCAGCCAAGGAGAGAAAATACCTCAGTGCAAATGTAACGTCCTGTTGACAGCTGTGTCAGTTCGGTGTGATATATCTAAGCAATTTCCCCCAACTGAAAAACGAGATGGCAGCTAAAATAAATGAAACGTCCAGCAGTTTTACAACCACTGACTTGGGTGCTGACTGCTTTTTCTCCAATTCCTTTCTGATTCATTGATATATTTACGAAACACCACTGAGGTGTCAGGAGGTGCTCATCTGTCATGTGTGTGACAGCCTGCCGGAGGAGGAATCAATCAGAGGCCCGTCTGCTTCACACTCCTGCATTCATCAGACTGGAGGTTCCCTGTCCTCTTACTTACAGCATGCTAAATGCACACGTACAATATTCTGCTCAGCTACGAGCCCTGCAGACTTCTGGGTCAAAGCCGCAGAGGTGTGTGGAAAGCGATGGAAGGGACAACGGAGACTGTAGAGACTGTGTGTGTTGATGCCAGCGGAGGGGAGCTTTTGAAACTAAGAGTGAGAGAGGTGCGTATTACGTTGTCGGCCTTACCTTGTTTTTAAGATATTCAAAAACTGTAAAATTTCTGAGAACTGTATCAATCTCAAGGCTCTTAGAAACCTCAGACCTGCAAGAGAAAAGAGAAAAGCAGACGAGAATCAATAAAAAGGAACAATGGCTAAAAACAGAACACCAGATTACTGCATATTAGATACTACATTCGTTTTTTAAGAACCCATGATTGGCAACAACAGGCACGGGCAAGCTCAGTTTCTTTCTTGCTCTGAAACATTTAAACAAGTTGCTTTTTGACTTTAGTTTACATTTTGCCAAGTGTAGTTATATATGTATAACTCCTTAAGATTTTTTGTTTGCTTACAAATTGAAGGATTGCCTCAGAGTTATGAAAACTCACAATAATAATGTTATTATTTAATAACAATAATATTTTATGGGTCTTCAAAAATAGTATGTGAAACAACAGATTGCAATGAACGCAATAAGAAGCATGGTTCATATAACACACATTTATGAACACAAATTAAGTACAAATTGTTTAATAACTCAATTTTAGCAGCTCAAGCCAATAGTAAGTCACGAATAAACAAAGTGGATTTCTATTCCATGGAGTGTACTCTACACTATATCTACTATTCTGGCAAATATAGCAGCTCATTCAGATATGTTTTTGCAGTCTGCACATTAGGGTTGGGTCAATAGAAGATGCCATCGTCCATGTATGCTATGCTGAGCAGGCATCGCGATCCTCCGCCTCGCCGCAGCAGCAGCAACCAGCTCGCCAAAAAACACACTTAAGCTATGCCATTAATAAGCGAGCGCACCGCTGATGCTGGCGAGCGCAGTAAATCATTTCCGCGAAAGGAAAACAGATGTACATGCGTTTTTTTTTGTTTTTGTTTTTTTTTTTATTTTACATTTATTTAAAAAAAAATAATATTGTCTCATACTTTTTGAAATGTATACAGTACAGTATTAGTTACTTTTTTTGTTTGTTATGAACTTCAATCAAATGTTAAGCGTGTATTATTTAGGCTTCAAGCAGAGAAAGAATAAGAACCATGAAACGATCACACATTTGTGTGTGCGCAAACGCGAGAGATGTAGGTGCTGAAATGAGCGCATCAGGAAGCAGATTAGAGAACAATATCAACAGCTTCCGCAGACTTCTTACATAAACAGCATTTTTCCTGCCTTCAGCCTGAAAAACATCATCAACTCAGAAACACGCCATCTTAGCTTTGCTGCAATTCTTTCACAAATGAATCAAAAAGCTTCCTGACGGGATTCACCGGTTTCTCTTTGCAAATATATTTTTCCTTCAAGTTCGATGTTATCTTCAGCAATAGGAAATAAAAACACTGCAATAAACTCTTACACACTGTAAATAAGTGAACAATTACAGCTGTGCATTTTCAGCAAACACAGTCTTAAACTAATACCAAGTTTCCAAGAAAGGACATCTTACCCCAGTTAGACATTACATGAAGGCAGTAAAAAAGAGAGCTTTGGCTGTTGCTCTCTTTGCTGTCTCCTATCTGGCCTGGGCCCAGCTTCACACGGTAACCGTTTTGAAACAGGTCCGCACACGACTTTTTGCGCCGGCGGCTCTCTTGAACGGTTTCTGTGACCAGAGTGCCCCGTGGGCCCCGAAACACTAGCAGCTTGCTGGAGATCATGATTCTAAGATCCTACTTCTTTCTAAGTTCAGAAACGCAGATAGTGATGCTTCCACAGAACTTCAAAGATATGACACCGCAGATGTACTTGATTTAAGAAAAAAAACTTGCTCCAAGAAATTCTGTTTTCGTACGCATGAACGTCAGAATGCATCCAGAAGACTGTTTAAAAATACTAACAACCCTTCAAGCCTAGACAGCGAGACCTGCCATTGGCTGAAAACCCTGGCTGAAGCTACAATCTCTGACGTATTCGGTCTGATCTTTTCAGTATTAAACTCCCACGCATGTATCTTCCCTCTGACCCCTTCTCTGCTTTAGTGAGGTGACAAGCTTTTGTATACACTAAACCTTTCTAGGGATTTAAAATAAAAAAGAAGAAAAAACAATCCTGAATTAATCACAGGGGTGTACTAGCAGTGATGTTTTCGCATGCTTTTTTTAAACTGATAACTGCAATGCCATGAAGTAAGACTGTTATGATAGATTATAAAAGATTATACATTTTATAGCAATAATTGCTTTTCTAAATTAAGTGCAGTAATCCTGCTGTTAAGCTCATCTGTATTCACTGTACTTCATAGGTGTCTTCCTGATATTTTCATGCTGTGTTTCAATCCTGTGCTCTGTTGCATTTGCGAGAGAAATATCAAAACCAAAGATCTGCTCTAAACCAAGTGAACTGTCTGCTTAGACAGCACTTTAAAGAGTGAAATGAAATTTCAGTCATCATCTACTCTCTCTCATGTCGTTTCAAACCTGTATGAAATGCTCTGGACGCAAAGTTGTCAAAGATATATTACCTTTTAAAATTACTTATTTTGACAGCATTCTAAGGCAGTGTCACATGTATCTTTAAAAGATGACAATCCCACAATGCCCTCAGTATCAATATAAACAGGTCAGGTAAACAGGTAAATGTGTGTGCCAAATCAGTCTACACTACAACAAAAGAATGAATCTCTATTGAAATTAATTATAAGTCAAGAAGTCTATTTAATAAGTTCAAAGTCACTTAAGAGGTTTCGTTTCAATTAGGGTTCTCCTATATGTCAATTGGACTAGAATTGACATGTGTGACCCTGAACCACAAAACCAGTCATAAGGTCAAATTTTACAAAACTGACATCATATGAAAGCTCAATAAATAAGCTTTCTATTGATACGTGGTTTGTTAGGATAGGACAATATTTGGCCGAGGTACATCTATTTGAAAATCTGGAATCGGAGGGTGCAAAAAAATCTAAATACTGAACAAATCACCTTTAAAGTTGTCCAAATCAATATCTTATCAATGCATTTTACTAATTAAAAAATGACATTTTGATATGTTTACAGTAGGAATTTTACAAAAAAATCTTCATGGAACATGATCTTTACTTAATTTCCTAATGATTTTTGGCATTAAAAAAAAATCTATAATTTTGACCCATGCAATGTATTTTTGGATATTGCTACAAATCAACCCCAGCGACTTAAGACTGGTTTTGTGGTCCAGGGTCACATATGTCAATGTATTGATATAGCTGTATACAAATAATGATTTTTCTACTATTATATAAAAATAAATCAACACTAATAAAATTATTTTATTAAGAGTTTCACAAGACTTTCTTGTCTTTGCACATATGAGAGCCAAGATGCTGAATTTTCATGTAGTAATTTGCTTTAATAAATTATATATATACATTTTTTTTAACACACTTTTTAAAACCTTTCAAAAACATTTAAAAATCTTAATTGTCAGGAAGCTTCCGTAACTGATTTACAGAATATTACCGTTGTTTGTCAAATATATCATTTGATGTACTTATTCCTAACATTTTACTAAGCTTTAGGTTTCATCTCAAATCAAGGGACAGACTAATAATCATGTTTATATAAACCAATCTGTTCTTTCTCTCAGACGACCTGGGAATGCAGAGCAGAACGGCACTGGTCCACGTGTAAATCTTGCTGTTTGTTACCAGTGCATTATACAGTACTGTACTTTACATTTTTGTTAAATTTGTTATCTTTCATTTCAATTCTTCTATTGTTAAAATGTTTAATCTGCTTGGAAGCAATGACTTCTTGTTTGAGAAGATCATTTGTCCAAGTAAAAAAATACAGAAGGTAGCACAGCTACATTATGCATCACTTCCCATAAACCTTTGTTGAACCTGACGGCATGTTTCTGGCTCAGCAGTTGAGAGGCGCGTGGCAGAGGAGGCTGGAGAAACAGGATTCGGGAGAGTAGGCCAGCGCTGTGCACTGAAGCAGGCTTAATGGACATGTGTAGAATAGACAGATGCTCACTCAGACCCTTTCATTCACATCTGCAGCCTCACAGACCAACAGCCTGGCACGTGTGTTACAGTCACAAACCGCTAGTTATTTTTTCTCAATCAGGGCATACTGAACATGTGTAAAGAGGGATAAAGGGTTGCCGGGATTACTCGCCGCTCGTTTCTCCCAGAATGCATCTGTGTGTGCATATACAGAAGCTTGCCACGTGAGACAGGGCTGTATATATGAAAGAAGCTTAAAGCATAAATTAGTTTCCTTCCTCTGGTCATGCGACTCATATTCCTAACTGAGAAGCCTCTAGAGTTTAGTAAATTCAGTTCATCCAGTAATGTGGCACAACACTGCTTCAAACCACTAGATGGCAGTGGAATGCAATATCCACAGTCAGGGATGGACTGGGAGCATTGAAGGGTTTAAGAATCACCCACTATTATTAAACTATTACACACAGGTACTGACGTACAGATGTACTTCTGCTGTATTCATTTATTAAAAATACAACACAAAACATTTTACCATTAGTCTAGACTTGCACTAAACTTATTTGCATATGCAGATGCTGTTCTATTAACATAACTATTATATAACTATTAGTAAAAACAACTTTTTAAGAAATTAATAATGTCATTAAGCAGGAATAAATCCAATGAGTTTCTATTCATTAAAGAATACTCAGCCAATCAGCATATTAGAATGATTTCTGAAGGATCATGTGACACTAAAAACTGGTGCTGTTATTTTAAATTGTAATAATATTAATATAATAATAATAATAATAATATTCTTTTAGGCTGTAACAATATTCATCTATTTAATATTTCTTTTCAACCTAAATTTAATCTAAACCTTTTATTTATATTTAATTTGATGGTTTCAAACCAGGAAAACAGAGCACAGAAAAGACTAATTACAGCACATCATTGAAGCGTAGCCATTTTTGAAACAATAACAATAAAAACCAGAGTGAACTCTCCCTCTGTACACGTACCATCCATTAATATGCACTGGATCTCCTCACATAAGACACTGTGATTACTGCCTTCTCTTCACAGACAGCTTTTGGAAGAGGACTTTAAGCTCACAAAACGTCTCCATTTCAGAGTCAAGCACCTGCTGTTAATTGATTGCAAGGATGAAGGAAGCTAGTCTACTATTATAAACAGCCTCATGCTAATCCATACACAACCCTTGTGTTTGAAAGACTCTCCTGAATCGCTTCTAGAAGATTAATTTCTATTTCCCAGTAGAGAGTCTCTGCATACCCTTCAAATTAACAGCACGTTCTCCACTGCTTTCATCAAGCTCCAATTTTCATATAGCAAGGCTCAATCATGTGCCAGGGTCTCTGACAGTCCCTAAAGAAGCAGGATTAATTACGACCCATCCCATTTTCTTAACAGGGTGGAATCTGGGAGTATAGAAAACAACAGTTCACTTGGCATAAAGGATAAAATAAATTATCTGGCTATTTTTAATTTCCCTTTGTCCTGTAGTGCAGGGTAGTTACCAGTTGTCTGGGAACCAAGAGCCTGACAATTCTTTAATGTTTGCTGCTTGCTCTCTAAAAGCTCTTTTCTCTGATTGATGTGCTGCACATCATCATTATAACTTATGATCATCGCAGCCCCTTCATTCAGATTTTACTGAACTGATGTTTCCCTAGATTTCATATGCCGGGTATTTCACAATCTTTCATCATGTCTGAGAATTTGTCCCCCTGTGTGGGAGAGTGCATGACAGTCCCATGCCATGTCCCCAAAAGTACCAGCAGTGCATTCATTTAGTGAAACGTAGTATTCAGTATTTTTAAAATGTTTATAATCAAAGTTATAAATAAATTCATAAGTGCTATATTGCACAAGGTAGAGTAGTGGGCTTTGAGCAGCGGAGTTCAAGAGAAGTGTTTTTAAGTTTGCAAAGTATAACATTAAACTTAACTTAACATAACTTCTACAAGTACGTTCTATCAAATCCAAAATATTCCTTCTATGCGAGAACAAAAAAGGTTCCGTTAAGCAGATTTTACTTCACAATAACAGGTTAATTGGTGGAGGTGGGGTTTTTTTTCAGTGCAAAGAGCATTTTCCTTCTGTACATTTCCTGTTCAATCAGTCTGTACAAAGAGTTCAATTAATGTCACAAATTTCAAGAACATTACCACTAAAACATCTACCTTATGTCAGTACACTTTTATATTTTTCAAATAATGTCTTATTCTCACCAAGCCTGCTTTAAAAAAAAAAAAATAATGATATATATATATATATATATATATATATATATAT
>JAUYWG010000047.1:6476038-6486852 GCA_034779775.1 Enteromius afrohamiltoni | reverse complement strand
CCAAGAAATTTAGCCTTGGTTATTTAAAAAACATTGAACAATTTTTGGTATAGTGGTATAGTGTAGGCTTTATGAATATGCAAATAATTAAGCTGTTTGTTAGGCAACCCTAGCAACCAAAGAAGCAACCATGAAACCATACAGAACACTCCTGAGTTTTCAAGTGAATAGTCTAACTATGTTCTCAGTTCAGTACATTGAGAAAAGCAGATTCCCACAGGAGCATAGTTTCACATTATCACATAGGAGGAACCCTGCAGGAATCTGCTGAGCTCCAGTGACGTCAATCAGTGGCACAACACAAGCGTCAAATTACACACAAACATCACTGTACTTTAACAACCTACAGCCGTTCAATCACAACCACGACAAGCTCAGCATTATCACGTGTGCATCAACCGGCTATGAGAATATACTGAAAATGTACACGAAAATGTTTCACTTCCATTCTCATTAGAGTAAACACAAAACACGACAGCAATGAACAACACAAAAATGCAGTTACACAAACAATCAATTTACCTCAGATTTGCACACCTGACAGATTTACATATTCATGAGCACACTGAACATCACAACACCAATATTATCATTCAACCAGGCTGCCCCCCTCCGATTCAACGCCAGTGCTTTAATTATGTAAATAATCAAGCCGTAAGCTACTGTACAGCTCAAGGGATAAAACCGTCTTCGGCGTGACCCATCTGATTGGAATTCACAGGCGCACACTTAGGCAGCAGTCTCTTAAGCGAGCGCACTGGTGAATAATTCACCACCCAACTCCATGGGAAACGGCACCTACTGGACACTGTCTTCCAATTACCCTCTCAGTGGGAAACGCACCATTGATTTGAGAAGACGCTGGGTGTTAGAGCAGATAGTCGACATATAAACAACATAAATGTATTCCTGGGGTCTCGGTGTGAAACTTACAATAGAACTGAATTAGTCTACTCATTTTCAGAAAGCAAAATTGTGATTACAATTGCTGTTCAAAGAAATAAGACCTTTTTTAGGCTGATTTTTAACTGGTGGAGCATAAAATGGGTGAAACAGTACGTAGTGACCAGAATTTTAAATTGCAAACAGCACCAACCAACCCCAGCAACACATTATTTTAAGAATGAAGTTCAACTGAATGAGATTTCTAGTTCCCAGCATGCATTGTGTCATACTGCATATGGAGAATAAATGTTGAAATTAAACGTTATTTTATGTGCTTTTTATTCAAAGACTAATACAGTGAGAGGAGTGTTAGCGTTTAAGGTTCATATACTGGGATTTCTATGGCTTTCTCTTGTACCAGCCAATATCTGCGTTAATGTTAATGCAGTCAAATTAAATGACTTATTTAATTTCTGAATGCAGCCGCTCTTTAGTGTAGAGGTATGCTGGTTTTATCAAACTGTAATCACCCTCTCATTCATCTTCGGAAACACAAATGAAGATATTTTTGATTGAATCAGAGAGCCACCGGACCCTCTACAGACAGCAAACCAACTGAAATGATCCCAGTAAAACAGGCCATGTGACATCAGTGGCTGAGCTTCAGTTTTGTGACGCTAGGAGAGTACTTTTTCTTTGCGCAACGAAAACAAGAATAGCAAAATTTACTCCACCATTTGCAGTTTCACACGGAGATTACGTACATGAGTGTGGTTTCCCCTGAAGTTCCCTATAGAATCTTAAATTATTCTGATTTGATTCTTTGTTTGAGCTAACCTGTCTGGTGCCGAGTTAGTGCGACGGACACTGCTCTCATGAGAAAGGGCTGCTGCAGTCAAGCCCACATAACCCTCAGTGTCCAGAGCACAGATCCCTGAGAGGACCACCTCCCTCAATTCATTCTAGCAGACACACTTTTAAACTGATTCAGCTCCATCCATCTCTCTTTTTCTATTTCCACATTCACCACTCAGCTCCATCGTCCAATTTTAGAACATGTGAAAACTGTACACCGTGACAAAATGCATTACCCTCTGTAATGCTGCAAAATAATACTACAAGCATTATTAAGTGTACAGTATACCACACAGTCATATTCACAGCTTGCATTACATTCACACAATAAGCAGGTGGTTTTATCCAAACAGTTATTGGTGTACATCCCTGATATCTGAACCCATAACCTTGCCCTTGCTAGACTGGTTTTTGATAGGTAGCATCAATAAAAATGGGCTGGAAGCTGGTGCATCCTCAAACTCCAGACAGCCTTCCTTTTTTCTCCCACTTGCCAGTTCTACACGTACAGTATTGTGGCCTGCAGCACTCACTCCTTACACACCTTAATTCTTTTGCGCGAAAGGGAAACACACTGACGTCACATACGGGGCACGAGGCTACACTGCGCATGTCATGAACCGTTGAACCGTGCGACGTGTGCATGCTCCAAACTGAGACAAGCGAACCGAACTGTTCGTTTTTTTTTCATGAACCGTGCCACCCCTTATATATATATTTTTTAGGATCAGCATGATTTAATTTTTTTTTTTTTATAGATTTTATTCTGAACGGATGCACTGAATTTATCAAGAGTGTCAGTAAAAATATTTCTAATGCTCAATATTTCAAACAAACAAACATCCTTTCCATCAAACAAACATGAAAAAAAAATTATCTTAAGTAATAATGCTGTAACTTTAACTTCACAATAAAAATAAAATAATTACTACACATAAAATATTATTATTGTTTTTTTGTTATTTTAAATCATAATTATTACAAAAATGGCAATAAACAGCAAAAAAAAAAAAAAAAAAATCTATTATAAGAAATGTATGAATCTTGCCAACCCCTTATTTCTTCCCCCTCTAAATACACTAAACATAAGAAATACAGATAAATACAGATGTAATTAAATCGAATTTTGTGCTGTGGGCAGTGAATATGATTTGTTTTGGTTTTTTATTCTTAGAGGTTTGAACTTAAATTGTGGAAAATAGCCTTGATTCATAATGTACAACACAACACATGGATCCTTTGGCACAAAACCAATCCTGTGCCTGATTTTTTTTATTCGTTTTGTTCTCTCACTTTTCACTTCCCTTTGGCATAACAGACTTTTTCATTCATTCATTTTCAGCCCATCTCTAACATTACATCCTGCAAACAACACTCAAAGCCACAGTCAATGGATAACACCTTCCGCAAAGTCGTAGTCAATATCGCTTACTTGGCAGCTAAACTTCTGAGAAACTACCAAAAAATGTTGCAGTAAATAAAGCATCCATCCCCTGACAGCTTTGGCCTGACAGATGCAATAAATACCAAAGGCTTCATCGATGTCCCGAAACTAGAAGCGCAAATGGCCCCTGTCCATTTAACACTCCAAGTCAAGTGGGACGGACAAACTTCATCTCAGAAACAAGTGATTTATAGCAAAGACGGTAACAACAAATGAACCCATTGCATCTGGGCGCCCAACGGTGGACCAGGTCCACGACGTGGAGAATTCCCAGCATCTGGTGCTCTCACTTAGCATGGCCAAGATCCTCATTATGATGTCTGTGAACTGCCAACCTTCAGTATTAATGGCCTTATGCACATGAAAACAGAATCGCTTCCAAAAACGCTGCATGCCATTTTCCATGTGGCGTCCAGCGTGTCATTCGGAGGCGGTGCTTATTACGGACCGGTGATGATAATTCCTCTATTGTGACATGCTTATGATGCCACTGATATGGTTATCTAATCTATGGGGTCAGATTCTCCATAAGCCTTAGCACAAAAATTAATCTTCGGATCACTGACATGCCCAATTTATTGGAAAATACAAGCTTCTAAACAGACCCCAGACCCTTATGTGTTTCTCTGAAAACCATTTAAATTATTTGCCGCATCCAGATGGATAAGAAACGAGCAGGTGTCAGATGTCCCAGTATTAAGCTCATCTCAAATGCGGACCGACGGCAGATATTGAGGAGAGCGCAGACAGGTTGACATGTAGGAAAATGATGTGTCAAACTGAGATGATCTGTGAAAGAGGACACCACAGACCTGCAGCTGATAGGACGAGGCACCTTGTCACAAAGATGAGGCACAGTGTCGTTTCGATGACCTTGACTGACTTCAGAGCCATGGAATATTAAAGAGGTGCTTCACAGGCCCCCATCATCGGTGAGAAAGGACAAGCGCTGTGATTGGTCCAGCTCAGAGGTGGGAGGATGTACAAGTATGTGACCGGAATTCAGACTGGCTCCCCGAGGAGCAGCCAAACAGGTCACTCGCTGCCTCGCAAGGACATGAGATCGAGCATGTCCATCTCTCTGACGTGAGCTGCTTTTTCATTGCCATCATCCCCTCTCGTGTGTATATATCAAGACACTGCTTGACTCACAGTGATGCTTGCTACAGGCAGCAAGCATATAGGACAACATGGGCCAATGACAAGAGAGTGCATAATAATCCTGTTTTACTCACATGCCATGTTCTTAGGATGTCCAAGTATGCTTTTGAAAATCTCTTATGCCCAAAAAGGTGGTGTTTGCTTGATTAAAATACAGGATAAAGAGTAATTTTAACTAAAATAACTATTTTTGAAGATTCTAAAATGTAATTACTTCCTGTATTTTCAGAATCAGGCTTACATGATCCTTCAAAACTCATTCTAAAATTATAATTTTATGTGCAAGAAATTTGAACGTTTATTCTTGAAGTGTTAAAAAAGTTGTGTTTTATGACAAAAGTATCTTTCAAAAATGCAGCCAATTAATAGAAAAGTATGATCTGCATTCTTCAATTAAACTAACATTTTCTGACAAAATAAAATATTGTCATGTCATTGACAAATGTTTGAATGCCATTACAAGAAAATAAATAAATAAAGTAGCATTTTTTGCCAGTACATTATGTTATGTTTAACCACTAAACACAAAAACAAAGCAATGTGTCATTCAAAATGCAGGTAAATTATGATTTTTTTTTTTATAAATCATAACAGTATATTGCCCCTATTTTGTACAGACTTCTCTTTGATTGTAAAGTTAGCAGACTAGTTGAATAACGCTGGATGTCAGAGCATGATTCATTTGTAAATGTGTGCACATCCTGCTGTTCAGAGAACAGAGAAAGGGCTGTTTCGCTCCTCAGCGTCGGCTGTGTACGTATTTGTGCGTTCATGTGTGTTGAAATCAGGGAGGAAACGTGTGACATTTCCCTGCTGAGATTTGCGAGAGGCAGTAGCCATGTTTCTCTGGCCTTCTGTCACCATGTCAGAGCTATTCCTGCCACAGCCTAAGGCGTGATCCCATAAACACACACACACACACACGGACACTCCAGCCTATGCGGCACTACTGGGAACAATCACCGCATTACCTGTCACTTCCTCTCCAAAACAACCTCCTCATGTGTGGGATTCTCTCAAAGACGCTGATATGATGACAAGGCATCCAAAATCTCAGCATAGAAAATAACCACTGTGCTACTGAGTCTGCTCACGGAGAGATTAGAGATCAATTAGACATTTTCATATCACTTTCTATTTAAGCACGGCTGAATCTAACCTCAACAGTCAGGCTGACCTGGAACATAATAATGAATATCTGATAATGCATAAGCAAGAGTGTAAACCTTCAGAGATGAGAGGTGTAATAATGTTCCAGTGCTAATGACCAAATATCTAAACTACATTTGATAACGCAGCAGGAGTGAGCTATAAATAATCTTTGTACCCAGCCCCTAAAGCGCGCGCGCACGCGTGTGTGTGTATGTATGTGAGATACAAGAGCTGCTGTGTGTTCAGAGCTGGAGATTGAGTCAGCATGTCAACTGTCATTAGCACTTACTGATCTCTGATTCATGCCTGGCCCAGTGTGCTGCTTCCACACTCAACATTCAGTATGAACACGGCCAGATCACTGCTCACTTACTTCGTGTCCACAAGAAAGGACACGTACTTGTATTTCAGTTGTTTTTGCATATGTTCATTATGTTCCTTCTCTATGAAAACTCCTCATTAAGAGCCAAAGTCTCAGAGCAAACAGTAAGAGGTTCATCATCAAATCCCAAGATATTTGAAGACCAGCATCAAGAGTTTAGCCATTTACTTTAAGAAGTTAACAACAAATGATAACTGTAATTATTAGTAATAATCATGAACGCTAACAGAGCCTTAATAGACTGCAAGGTTGACTTGCCTAATGAGTAATCCAGATACAGAAGGATCTTCTGTTGGTCACAGATGTTAATACTGTGTGCTGTGCCAGTCATGCTGTTGTCATGGGCATTATTAGAGGTGATTGTTCTCATTATGCATGTAAAATCATTGCATAAATCAAACCTTTTAATATGCAGTGAAGGGTGCAGGAATAAAAACTATGGTGAGCAATTACCGCTGCTTTTTTTTTTTTTTTTTTGAAGACTAGACTTCATGTTTCACGCTAGGTCATTTTTCAGGCTAGTTTATTAGCATAATCTATGTGTGATTAACCTGCCCTAAACAGTCCACTGGAATTTTTCTTGTATTTGTTTTTCTGCTCGTTTCATTTGCATAAATAAATGAGCTACAGCAATCCAGTTAATGAACATTTGATCTCAACTTTATTTAATTGTGCTCAGTCTGTTTAATTTACTTAATACTTATTTTGTGTTGGGACTACAAAAATACATTTTTACATGTTTATATTTTCATTCATATTAAGTATATCATGAAAAAATAATATATAAATATATTTTTAAAATATATAAAGTTCAGTGAACTTTAATGACTTCAATGCAGTCAGCTGTTAAGATGGACATTATAACATCTTGTTAAAGGGTTTAGTAAAGCTCCTCACCCCCTACAAAGCAGCAAGAGGTGTATCCTGTCACTCTTCCTGTGAGAAATGAGATAGAAATCATGAAATGTCTGTGGAGACAGAACAGTGACACAGTTCTTTACCTAAATAATTTCAGGTTTCCTGTGATCTTTTCCTGGTTAATTACAGGTTTGCAGCATACGTGAAGACCCCTACAGCTGTGAGCACAGAGCATGGTGGATAAATACAGTTTACAGCCTATGAATTGTGTGTGTCAGCAGCATAGCTGAGAAATTGGACTAAATAATTTCCTAACAGCCGCTGTTTCTAACTCTGTTCCAAGGTTACTCACAGCAGAACAGTGGCAGGCAGCCATTAAATCCGAAGCTTGTAGTTGAAATTTCATTAATAACCCACATACCACGCTTTAGGTACCACACTGCAGTTTTATTAAATTAGAGCTGACACATACCTTACGCATGATGATGTCTTTTGAGATTTTCAAAACTATTCAATAATGATTTTTTTTCAGAGAGGTAATGTTGCAGCAAACAAGTTGATTTGTTCTGAGTAACGGATGAGTCAGTCTCATTCTGATTAACAGCCTGCTCATTGAGCTTAATAATAAATGCACCTAAATTAATACATTCAAAGATGGAGTCCTTTACCATGCTTTAAATGAAATACCAATTGTACCAAATTCTAAACCAATTTTGAAATGAAATAAAAATGTATTACAATTGGTCATTTAATACAAGAATTAAAAAGAAAAAAAGAGATAGATACACTTTGTAATACTTTGTACTGATTGTACAACACTGGGGAAAAAACCCCATACTGAATGTGTGTGTGTAATTCATCTGAAATAATCATATACACGTGTGTGTGTGTGTGTGTGCGGTTTTATGTGGTTTTTGAGGACACAAATGTGTATGATGACATGGGTATGACATAGGTCTCAGGGCTCGTAAAATCGCTAGCCCCACGTCCCGGGCTATTGTGTCTTCCAGTCGGGCTACCAAAATCCATCTCAGCCCTGCCTGTCAGGCTATAATATAGGGATTTTGCGAGCCCTGGGTAGTACAATATGTAGGTGTTTTATGAGGACATTTTCAGTGTCCCCGTAATTCAAAAGACTTATAAAACATACTAAATGGTGTTTTTTTGAAAATCTAAAAATGCACACAGTTTCCTGTAAGGGGTAGGTTTAGGTGTAGGGTCAGTGTAGGACAATACCACATACAGTCTGTACAGTATAAAAACCATTACGCCTATGGAGAGTCCCCATAAATCACAAAAACCAACGTGTGTGTGTGTGTGTGTCAGAGAGAACTTTCTTCCAGTATCATCTCAGGAAAAATGAAATGAAATTTTGGCCAGAGTGTCAGGTCTGACCTCATGGATTTATGAAAGTATGTTTTTTGCCACACAATAAGCTCTGCATCAAATTGAAAATCCTGAATAGCTTCATCCACGCCTGAGGTAAAAGTGCAGCACGGAGCTAAAACCCCAGGTGACGATGGGCTTTTACGATTCTAATATCACAGACAAGATTTGTACAAGCCGCTACAGCCTCCGGGGGGGGGAAACAAGAGGCATAAAAGTGCTAGACACAATCATATCGCAGGGCCTTGCATCTACAGTTACTTCCTATGGGAAGACTAACCAAGATTGACAAATCAAACAGGGAGCAGCGTGCCGTCTAAAGAATCAGTCCCACAAAAGCCATCAGGGTGAGCAATCTCCACATCTGTCTCCAGCCTCTGTTTACTCAGATTCAACAGTAAAGTTACGACTGTAATCCTCCCCTACCGCGCATATCACTATATCTGAGCATACAATCTGCCATTGAGACAGACCACAGCGGCTGACAACAAATCAAAACACAAATCTACAGAGCGATTCACGATGACAGACCACTCCCTACTGCAAATACAAATATGCAGCTGGATTATTTCGATTTTTGTTACATTTTACAAAAAATTATATTACAATTTCAAACTTTTTCTTCAAACTAAAACAGCACAACCATTAAAAACTTTTTATGGTCAGCATAATGTGTTCTGTTACATGCTATTTCTATTTAATTCAACATTGATGTATACTGTATATTATTTAGTATGTAGTAGGCCAATTCATTTCCAAACATACCTATTCAAAAACCTCTTCGAAAAAAGAAATCTTTGGACAAGGCTCTTTGAAGAACTGTTTTAGTATGCGACTGACTCACTCTCAAGGCCAACCAAACTGTCAGCGTATAAAGTGAAGTAAACCAGCCCTGACATTTGATAAAGCATTAGTCTACCTACGTCTTCCTTTTCATAAACAAGAAGCCAAAGCCTCTGTCAGAAGAATGGATGCATCCCCAGCTCATCAGAGAGTCTGATCACACATACACAAACTCAATCACATCTGAATCATTCAATATAAATGCAGTGTTATCTCCTTCCAATGCCACATGCTTAATGTGATTCAGAATATTGTTTGAATCATGACAGTTTATTCTTTTTAATGGTGGAGCTCTCCTTTTAATATATTATGCATAGTACGGAAAAAGGAAAGAGATTTTCTTTTTTTTTTTGCTTCAGGCACATATAGTACACACTTGGTCTTCCTCACCCACTCCAGTAAAGCAGCCCACTTCAACAGCCAAAGGCAAAACACCAGTTTTTCCAATTATTTAGCATCAGCTAGAAAGAGGCCACATAAGAGTTTTTACTTTTTCCACAGCAGCGTTTGATCTGTACATAAATAGGTTTTTAATGCATCCGTGAATCTGTGCTTCTTTTTACTTTGTAGTGGCATAGGCTTTCCAGTAGATATTCCTTCTTTTAAAGTGACTAATTGTAAAGATAGACAGGCTTAGGTAAAGAAAAACATTGGGTTAAGTGCCATGTTCAGGGCAATAAGGATAATTGTGCTCATATCTTCTGTGATGTGACACTGAACTGGATGCCTACTGGTTGGTAGGCCATTGCTTTAGAACGTGCTCCTAAAATGCACTGCAATTAAGTAGTATCAAAATACTAGTAACTTACTATCATAGCCAAGACAATTTTGCAGATTGATCAACCTCTACATAAACACACTGAAGAGTTGCTGGTCCAAAGCACATATCTGCTTTGATTCATCATGAGTCTCAAGCAGAAAGTCTGGTAAAGCTATGAAAGACTTGAGTGATTTCCATTGGAACAAATCCTCTGTGGTGATCTGGTGGGGTTACACCCTGCTGAAGTGTGTTAACAGATTGAAATGCCAACCAGGCAGTGAATTAGATGCACTCCAGGGCATTCTGGGAGGTGAACTGAGCAAGCATATATTTCAATGCAGTTTCACATTGAAGTCAATCATAATAATCCCACCTAGTGAACACCACCTACTCCCCATCATATTTGTTGCATTTGAGCGTGGATCTTTGCCTTGCACGGACTGCCTTATGGTATCACGGCAAATATGTGGTTGTGGAAAGTGATGAGCAGACAATCTCTGCTAATCTAGAAACAGAACCTTAGCACAAGTAAACGGATCTTATGCAAAGCTAGCTGCTGACTGCACTGATAAGCAATTAAGTGTGTAAACGTGACACTGGCGACAAGAGTCCAAGGCCCTCAATCATGCACCATACAACGGAATATGCTTTCAGAAACACAATCCAGAAGCTTCTCTCTGGACAGATACTGTATTGTGAAGAATACCACAGAAAGCTTTGCAGAATTTTTTTTACCTTTCATTTTTAATAAATATTTTCACTTATTTTATATTGCATTCAGCAACAAATCTATTTAACACATCAGACTGAGTATACAAAAAGATTTTTTGAAGTTAAACTGAATATCATTCCAGCATGCTTCACAAGACAATCCTATTTCAGTCTTTCTACTTAATGTCATGTTTAAGTTAGCGTTACATGCCTTTTCTTTCTTATTTATGTGATTTGCTATTCATTTCTGAATGAAAACACAATTTTTTCATTGGAGTAACTAAATCTATTCTCCTTCACATCTTCCCTGTAAGTAAGTTCAAGCTGCTTCTTGTGGCTTTATAAAAAAAAAAAAAAAAACAAAAAAAAAAAGCCAG
>JAUYWG010000047.1:6449999-6475264 GCA_034779775.1 Enteromius afrohamiltoni | reverse complement strand
TGTGTATATATATATATATATATATATATATATATATATATATTTAATTGTACTTACTGTATATGACTGTAGCAGCATAAATCAGATATGCATGTTTAATACCAATCCTTATTACTTTATTTCATATGCACTGATAAGAGTGTAGATTAAATCAAAATAAAAATAAAACTATAGTCTGAATGTTAAAGGGTTCTGTTACATTTCAAAACCACGTTCTGTTGAAAAGTTCCTGAAATTCAGTATTGGACTTGGTATGACTAAGCTTTGGAGGTGCCATGCAAAATAAAGTAGAATACAACATAAAAGCAGAAAATATTACTAGAAAAGATCTGACTGAGAAATGTCGTCATGAACTATATTTCTTTATGCATTCAATGCTGGAACTTGAGCCTGATATCTTTCTTCTAAAAGTCTGAAAAGAACTGAAATCTCCCACCCACTGCCTCTGACTCAACCTGCCTTAATCTAGCAAAGTCTGCCGGTGAAAAGAGGCACCTATGTGTGTGTGGTACATTCACACTGACATATAATCCCCTCATAGAACTCAAATAAAAACATTTTCAGCACTTTCTATGCACAGAATTTATTTAAACATGGTAAAATATGTTGTTAAAAGGTCCTTTAAGCAGATTACATTATTAAACAAATAGTTAAAAGACTGAATACAAAGAAGAAAAAAGCCAAAACATTATAGCATCAAACAATCTGTATTCACAAACATAAGACAAATAAGCTCTCAGATTGAAAGAAGGCTGAAATCTGAGGTTCACTCACTACAAATAGAAACATGAAAGATGAGAGAGCACAGTCTGAGACATCTTCTGAGACTGTTTAAATATGAGATGCTGACATCTAAATCGAATCATTAAAGATAAAACAAAGCAGAACGCTAGAGTCTGAGAACTGAGGGCAAGTTTCCGGTCCTAGATTCCTGTCAGTGGGCTTTCTGACATCTTTCTGTCTCTATGGATCGATGAGTTCATGTTCAGCTCAGACCCTTCTGCGTCAGTAAGCAGTCTGTGAGTCAGCCACATCCATTTCTGCTCTCATGCACTCACAGACACACAGTAAATACACTCGTACAACACCACACTCTAACATACAGACTGTATGTCAATCAGAAGTGAAATTACATCACTGCGTGGCACATCACAATACTCCGGCTGAACACGTGGACCAGTAATCTCGCTTGTTTGAATCAAAATGTCATAACTGGATTTTCCGGTGAAAGCGTCTCTCTGGTATAGAGGACTTCTCAATGTTGAGTTCACTTAAACACAAAGGGGCAGTTTTCTGAACAGGGTTTAAGACTAGTCCAAGATTCAAATGTTAAGAGCTGAGATGTCTTAAAATACATTATTGTGATTGATTGGTCTTAAAATGCTCACAGATAACGCATTTTTGTAAGACATGTTTCTAAAAATTCTCAAATGTCTTAAATTAGCAAAGGTCTAGTCCTGGATTAATATAATTCCTATCTGGGAAACTGGCCCTAAATATGCCATACTAGTTTACAAATCACTGCTACAAAAAGCCATTGCTTCTTACATGTCAAGTGACCAAAGATTTTTTGTGAATAATGATTCTATTTTTTTATAATAACGTCAGAAGACTTGAAAATAAAGTGACTCATGTACTATATTTAAAGTACATTTTGAAATATTGCATAAAAACGCTGGGTGGAAATGCCAATAGGCAAATTAATTCTAAAAACGAACATCAAAAAGTTATGCAAATATCTGAGTACTGTTGTTTTGTCTTGTTTGTGGCAGGTGTGGTGGATTGGTTATAATGAGCTGATTGATAAAATTGCAACAAACCTAATCTACATTTATTGTGCGCATCTCGTCAGTGAAGCCGGTTCTTTGATTAGCGCTAAATCTTCGTCAGCTGTTTTTAAAAGGAACGCCAGCTTATACACAGAGCCGTAGATCACTGAGAAGCTGCGCCATTGAATCACCCGCGAAACTAACGCCCAGCTTGTCAGTGATCCACGGCTCTGTTCATAAACTGGTGCTGCGTTTAAAAACAGCTGACGGAGATTTAGCGCTAATCAAAGAACCGGCTTTACTGATGAGATGCACATAATATGTCGTTCGATATATATATATATATATATCGCCCAGCTCTAATTTATTGTATGAAAAGGAGCAGCATCAACATTCTTTAAAACATCTTGTTTCACAAAAAAATGGAAAACAAAGTTGCTTAGAAACAACACGAAGCTGAGTAAACTATTTGAAGTCAACTTTAAATACATAAATACTACCATGCTATGATGGTCACAATGCTAATGTCAACATTGGGTTTGTTGCCTAGAGAAATGGCATCCAAAATGACCATAAATTGAGGCTTATTTGACATATCAAATTATTATTAATAAATGAAATGCCTTTAAACCATGAAAAATCATGTCTGCTTCATTGCAATGCCTACAGGATATTGCACAGTCACTATTTATTCACGGGTCAACTGCATTGAATCCATAGAGTCTAGGGCTAAATTTAATAGACAGCAACAACAGCCATGTAATTCATGGCCCTGGATATCTTAGCCAAGCATTAATAACATTTTGAATATGAAAAATCATTATTTCTGTCTTCAGCCAAGAGTCTGAAAGGCTTGTCTTAATTATCTAATAGCCAAGGTTTCTTTTCACGTGGAAAACCTGGAACACTGTAATTAGCTAAGTGGTCTTGAATAACCACAGAATAAACAGTAAAGGGCACGCTGTCAGTTTGACTTAACAGTCTCTTAAACCAGTAGGGTCATAAAAGTCAAATCTGCCACTGACTCTAAGATAAAAGGCATTTTAAACAGGAGGATGAACTTTTGCAAAAAAAGACTTCTGTAAGATAGACAGTATCTATGATATGAGAAAGCAAGCAGGACCAAAGCATTTATTTTGTGAGTAAAAACTATTGATTGAGTCCCAAAACATTACTTTACGAAGAGGGGGTTAAATGTCGGACAGAACAGTCTGCTGTCTCCTATTTGACATCAGCATGTGTGTGTGTTATGGGGCTGCGGCTGGGTGGCCCAGAGATGTGTGTCTTATCTTCTGACCTTTCAAAGGATCAAATGGAAAAGAGGCTAATCTATTCCAGTATGGCTGCCACACGCTTCAGCTCTGTTCAGAAGGGATGGGAGAGAAGGGTGTCTATTGATTTGAAGAATAAATGGTAGAAAATGAGTCACAGCTCCATAATTACAACAGCTCATAATGAGAGTGGCATGGAAATCATTAATATGTACAAATTGAGACAAAAAGCAATGCTAAAGTTAGCCAACTGAAACAAATGGAGATGACTAACACCTTTAAAAGTAAGCAACACAGGAAACCTATCTGCCATCTGCCTACATACAAACCCGTATGGTATAGTACCCGTATAGTGTATGACCCTGGACCACAAAACCAGTAATAATGTAAAATTTTACAAAACTGAGATTTACACATCATACGAAAGCTCAATAGATAAGCTTTCTATTGATACATGGTTTGTTAGGATAGGACAATATTTGGCCGAGATGCATCTATCTGAAAATCTGGAATCGGAGGGTGCAAAAAAAAAAAAAAAATCACCGTTAAAGTTGTCCAAATGCAAAAATTGTCCAAATTTCCTAATGATTTTTGGCATAAAAAAATCTATAATTTTGACCCATGCAATGTATTTTTGGATATTGCTACAAATCAACCCCAGCGACTTAAGACTGGTTTTGTGGTCCAGGGTCACATATATCTTTAACGTGTGACTATATAAAGTGATGGATTAGTGGATTGATGGATGGATAATGACTGACAGGGTTATATCATCTACATGAAGTTGTTTGTGAGCCTGTACTACTACTTCCTCTCACATGAACTGCTTTGAACTGACACTACACTCCAGAGTCTCAAACCGTTCCAAATCCCATCCTGCCTGCTTTCATCCTGCAGTAATCCACAGCGGACGTGTCGCTACTCCAGTGTCCACAGATATATTACATGGCCTTATGCTCTCATGGACTAAAAGCAGTTAGCATTTCCTGTGCTAGAGAGGCTTGAATATTGTATATATTAGTAATATATTATAACACATTATAGTTTTTTTTTTTGCTACAGCGCTACCCAAGCCTCAAAATACTCCCAGAGCAGATTCTTCAAATGGCATAAGGTAAATATAGTATTAAACTTAGTATTATAGCATACAATAGTAACATTCACTGCTTTATTTAGTTTTTTAATATCACGCTTGGGTAGTTCAACTATATCATGAATTGTGCATGTACAGAAGGTTGGGTGCACTTTAACATTTGCATAATTGTGAATAATTTTGCCTGCTAGTTTAGCATACAAACACAATGTGATAAAATGAAAAAAGCACAGAGGAGAACAAAACTTCTATAGATACTGAATTAGGAGCACATTAAAAAATACAAATACATAGGGAATATAAAAATCTGTAAATAAAACATATTGTTGGAATACATTTCACAAGACATTTTACTAATCATTCTACTTTAAAATGATGTGTTTAATTCAACGTGTTGCTTGTTGTTTCCTCAATTATTTGGGAAATTTACTAACAACTTTAGAGTAAAAACACTTTCCAAGTAAATGTTACTCCAAATCTGTTCCTATTTTTATTATAATTTGTTGCTTGTGGTGTGTCTCAAAGTGTCATCAGCAGACTTTCATCAAGACACAGAACCACTGTGTACGAGTTCTTGACAAACCCAGGACCGGAGCCCTACGTATGACAGACTGCAATGATGACCAGTACCTAAAGACCTGCCTGTAATAATCTGAGTAATTTGATTCAAGGGGTGGAGATGTGATGGAAGAGTTGGTGCACCACTGAAATACCAGAGTACTTCCATGGTAACTCCTCAGGAACTGTCCACTTAATATAAAGTCTAACATTCTGGACACCAACTACAATTTATGTGTAAAGTCTAGTTACTGGTCTCTGCAGTGTAACATCAGATTAATCACATGGTAAATCCATAGGAATTGTCTACTCAAAATTTCTTTGCCAAAAAGTTATTTTAGTCCTGTTACACGTTTGTATTTATACATACCTTTCAGTGGGCTATTACATGTGTGTACTGTAGTTGCAGAAATATTACAGCTAGATACTACAGTATACACAAAAGCGTATTTACACTGGGGTAACGTATTACATACACATCCATGTACTATGCAAGTACACAGGCATTATGGATACAATACAAAGTTGGACCTCAAGTACAGCAAATTAAAGACATACTTGATTCAGACCATGACCATTCCATAGGATCCCGAAATGATGCTGGGAAGCTCCAAAGTCAGAGCGACTGCAGCACAGGGCTTTAACTGACCACACCCCGTCTCTTCTGTTTCCATACACAAACAGCAATTCATCACGGAGAACAGGGCCGAGATCAATGCAGGATAGAATTTCTATCGATTGTTCTGACGAATGACGGTGATAAAAATGAATACGGAGAGTTTCTCGCATCGCTGTGGAAGCAGAAGACTTTCAAGTGTCACTGCGTATGGTTAGCAGCAGCAGCAAAGCCTGAAGAGGTTATTTCAACCCATGTCACTCTAAACACATTTATCGAACCAGTGAATTGTGGAAAAAATATTGGGAACAGAGGATGGGTTTTATTTTTCGAGTACTGAATCTCCTGGCTGGGGAAAGCAGAAAGCTTCGTGTTTGCTCGCTGTGAGTGGTGTTATGCACAAGGCGTGACTGTGCTCTCTGGAGGGGTGTTATTTCTGCGCTGGGTGTTAGGAGCTCTATTCCTCTCATCCCTTCATCTCAAACGAGATTTTTCCTCCAGCCTGCAAATTAGTTCTGCAGGAGAAACAAACGAGTATTGAATTATGCTAACCTGATCCCGTCTGAGTGCTGTCTTTAAAAACAAAGTGAAATGTTTTTTTCCCTCCCTGGCCTTGGATAACATCCATATTATAAACAATTAAAAAAAAAAAAAAAAACTTAATTAGCCTTCTCATCTTGTTTAAATTGCAGCAAGGCAGCAAAATAGTAAGAGTAAAGTTTAAAGTAAGTTTGGGTTTCGAGCTTTGACAGAGTAAATAAAATGTTGCCACAGAACTACATTACTGTTATGCCACTTAACTGTTTTTTTGACAGCTTTGTATAAAAATGGAGCACACAAAATAGCACACAGTGCAACACCTTTGCTGAGATGTAAGATTCAGCATGCAAACAATCAAAAGAACACAAAGCACATAATATTGATATGCAAATACTATGATGTCTATGTTAAAATGTTGATTTCTATATTCTATTATAATTAGTGCTGTAAAACAAACAATTGCGATTAATGGCATCAAAATATACAAATAATTACATAAAAAGATTACATTTACATATGTGTAGTGTGTATATTTATTATGTATAAATAAATACACACAGTATATAGTTTTTAAATATTTACATGTGTATATATATATTCTTATATTTTCTATCATATATAAACATTTAGATATAAAAATATAAATATATACTTTATATATACTATAATTATATATACTTAATATGTGTATGTGTACAGTGTACATTTATTATGTAAACAAAAAACTTTGTTTAATAAATAAATCAGGTAATAAATCAACTGAAAAACCTTAAATTGCCTTTCCATTCTGAGGCATTCACGTACATGTGGCAAATTCCGTTTACTAGTAGCAGTGCATACAGATATGCCATGGCAAAATGAATAAATATGTACTGTATGAATACATGTACAAATATTCCATACAAAACAAGTATAGTTTGTTGAAACTCACATCGGACAGACAAAAAAAAAAAAAGATTCACAAACATTGGGTATTTGAAATAAACCTCCGCATTTAAGTTATACATCTGATTTTTTTTTTACATTTATTTTGGTTTAAACAAACCAAATAAATGGGTAATGTTTGATATTTAGGGTTATGCATTTAAAATAACCCCTCAATATGTGAGGTATATCAATACTTGCTCCCATGAAAACACTGCAAAATATGGCCTATTATATTAAGCTTTGTTGCTGTGTCTTAATCAGTATGAAAAATGTGGAGGAGAAAGGTGGGGAGAAACGCGTTTTATGTGGCAGATAATTCTCAATGCCACGCTTCACATGGGATTGATGGATTTGCCATTATTGTTGTTGTTTTGACTCATTTCCTCTTGCAATGGCAGCTGTTGCCCCCATTGATAAGTTTACTGGCAGCAAAAAATTAACTCCAAATTAGAAATGCCCTCCACGGGAACTCATAATTATGTATCCAGACGCACTCCATCTCTGCCAGTCTCCTGCTACGGAGCCGTACGGGTGTGCAGGCAGAATCTGAAAAGACGCTCAATGTCCAGCAATAGAGGCAGTGGCTGTGGTCAAGGCCATGTTTGGTAAGTCTCCTGGGTGTGTGTGTGTGTGTGTGTATATATATATATATATATATATGAGAAGAGATCAGAGAAATGGAGGTCATTAGAGTGCTGATGACTGACACAGCACATTCTCTCTCCCACGCCACATAGTGGTGAAAGTCTGCTTTTCTGCACATTTATAACCTCTCCTGCACAGGTGCCCGCATTCCCAGACCTCTTCCTAGTGGGGGGCTGGAGGCATGAACAAAACACAAGCCACATGGTCTAACTGCACCTGTTGAACAGTCGAGATGGGAAATGAGGGATGGGCATTTCTGTCTACTCAAATACTTGACAAATAATTCAGATGATTAATACATGTCTAGAAGCCAGGGGTTCCATCCATCACTGCTAATGTATTATTGTTGGTCAATGTACTAAAGGAGCTATTTGTACAGTTAAAACACAATTAATCATGTAAATTTGATGTCAATGTCATTTAATAAGAAAAAATATCAATATTAAATACAAGTGTATCTACAAATAGTTGAGGCATAAGTGACAAGTGAATATCTAATTTGAGGTGGGAATTTTAATAAATGTTTGGATTCAGTTTGACACTGTTCAGAATCAAAAAGTGTTTTCCTGTCATGTTCCTTTAATATATATATAAAAGACTCCTAAAAATGTTCTACAAAAATATTTCGTAGTATATTTTTTCTCCCTGATAATATAATCCATTTGTTTCTTGAGCTCTAAATCAGAATATTACTCCAAAACTGGAGTCATGATGCTGAAAATTCAGCTTTGTTAATTAATTACATTTATTACAGACTATTACAAACTATTATTCTTTTAAACTGTAAACTTTTTATCCAACCTCTTAAACATTTGCCCTTCATTGTGCTTCCATGCAAAGCAGCAGCTAGGGTTTTTGGTCACGCTTCCTGTGGGTGAAGAGTCTTGTCATTTCCTCTGAGGCCACCATTCTCATCTCACCGTGAGCCCTGTGGTGTCAGAAGGAACAGGAACCTTTTAGAGCATGCTAGCCCCAATGTAATCCCTGCCTCCCAGAACAGCCAATAAAGCTGTCTGATTGAAAAGAGAGCCACCTAAACCAGTAAGAAAAGGCCTGAAACGACTCATTAGGGAGCTGTTGCTAAGCTTCAATTAACAAAATCCCATCTTCTGTCATTAAAAGACAGAAAGCCGAACTGGTCTCCAATCAACGGCTGCCGAGTCTTTGTTATTGTGGTCTCTGCCGCCCCCACACAGAGAGAGAGAGAGAGAGAGAGAGAGAGAGAGAGAGAGAGAGAGAGAGAGAGAGAGAGAAATCACATTTACAGACCAAGCATGCTGCTAAGTAATCCGTTATGACAAAACCAAATTCTTGTTTAGGTGTCTGATGATGTTTTAGTGCAATGGATGAGATGAGGCTGATATATATGACATGCTGCATCTGCCATCTGGGAGCCCAGCGTATGGCTGCACACCATGACGAAAGAAGAAAACAGACAAATACAAAAGAGTGGCTGCTTTTCCAGCATATGGGGACATTCATCTAGAATATTAATCCTGCCAGCAGCACAAAGGTTATTACTAAGTGTCGCTGACTGATGCGGGGCCCATATATGGACCAATGATGGATACATGATGTGCAGCTATTATGAGCGGGAAATTTTGCTGAAACTACAGCATCACAGAGGATTCGTCTAACGTCCATCATTTACATAAGACGTGTCAAAGATGGAAGAACGACACTCACTTAGCCCACTGCCTGGGGAGACACGACTAAACTGCAGTAGGTGGATTGTGATAAATCTCGTAATTAAATGATTCCCTCCGGGAAACACCTGACATCTTAGCACCCTCAAAGTCATCAGGCAACCCTAATGAACATTATGAGGCTTCATTTTCACAATGTCACCCTGCACAATAAATTCCCTACCTGCCAGACAGCTGCTTGTCACCCTCATCTTTCTTGTCATTTACCCCATGATCAGAGCGCTCGAAAGATAATTCTCTTATTTTTCGCCAAGGATCCAAACAGCCTGCCAGTTCTGCACATCAGAACGACAGAGCCAAGGTAAACTGCTGTTGCCATGGATACCGGCCTGGCTCAGCATCCACAGATGCTCATTGTGATTTTAAGCTGCAAAAAGAACCTGATAGAGGGCATGAGTCCATACATCCACCCACACAGACACACACACACACACACACACACACACTCGCAGAGCTCATAGTACATATGGGCTCTGAAGCACAGCTGTACATAAACACAGACACCCACACATACTCACTCACTACACTTACAGGCCCACAATGCATATGCACTATGCAATTACTCCTATAATGTCATCATTCAACTCACAACTCCCTGTGTGCCATTTACATTTACATTTACATTTATTCATTTAGCAGACGCTTTTATCCAAAGCGACTTACATGTGGGGAAAACAGCAGCGATTAGTCCTAAAGAGGCGAACAACTTAGGAAGTGCTCATTATACCATAAAATAGGCAATGTTTAGATAGGTGCAGGCTAGAAAGGGAGAAAGGATAGAGTTTAAGAGAAGATGTGTGTTTTTTTTTTTTTTTTTATGATGTCAAGTAGTATTGAAAGAGGTGGGTTTTATTTATCGTGCATCGTATTTATTTATCATGCATTCACGTGAATATGCTAGTAAAAAATGATTTGGTTCGTATTATCTCAATCGATTAATCTGAAAATAATCTTATTTTAATTAAAATCATTAAACGATTCACTTTCAACAGCATGGAAAACATGCACTGCTTATTTGTAACTAAAACTTACAGTGTTTTACTTCTGCTTTTAATATTCTGAATCTAATTGGCAAAAATGACTGTTTGGTTTAAAAAGATGGCCCAATTCAAAAGAGAAAGAGAGAAAGCAGGAGAGAGAGAGAGAGAGAGAGAGAGGAGAGAGAGAGAGAGAAGCTGATGAAAGCATTGCTCATTTGCAGAAATGATGATATTCTCATGGGATGTGTACAGCTCTGGTGTAACAAAGGCTTTGGCTCCTGATAAATATCCTCCATATCTGAAAGAAGCTAAGTGAAACTGTCACTTTCACCTGTGAACCATAACAACATTTCACCACTGAACATAAAAATAAATCCAGGAATATCTGTAGATAATCAACAGGGATCCAAATTAATCAAATCAAATGGATTTTATATTAAGCAATAATTTTTTTTTTTACTTTAATATATTTTTAATGTTCTTTTTCTTTCATTAATTACAACCAAATGTGTTTCTTTTACTACATCTTGTCAGAATTAGGCCACCCTGTGTGAAAATACAAAATATTTAGAATTTTAAAACGGACCCTTTTTTTGAAAAACTAATTTCATAAAAGTCATTACTGCATTAATTACTACATGAATCAGTACAATATCTCAGACACTTTGTCTTTATGCCTCATCATGTTCAATTCAGACTCATTCAATTGTAAATTGTGCAAATGCTAACTAATTCCTAATGCTGTAGAAAACAGCAGTTTGATAACCATTAACAGGACCAAAAAGTCAAAGAATTAAGATATAACAAGAAAGAGAATGATTCAACCTAAAAGTCAGCACAGCGCTGTAATTATTTCTTTTTGCTTTCAATGAACTGTACTGATGTTTAACAACACACCATCTGTCCAGCTGATGAAAGGCATTTCTGTAAAAAAAAATCCAAGTTCCAAAACAATGCTAAAATATTCAAATTAAACATTATTTTTGCCATACCAAAAAACATTTAGAAAGCTGCGAGTTGTGAAAATTATATGATCTGGGAACTTTATAGTGTGCACAAGTGTAAGGAGTGTACTGTAAATTTGTTTTAGTCTTTGTTCAATTCAATATGGTGTCTAACCCGATTAAGGCCTAAAAATAAGAGGACATAAAATAAGTGTGCAGTGAATGAAGGGAGATCTTGGCCTAAGAAAGACTGTGAGTTGATTTACGGGTGTGAAGCAGCGCTTCAGCTGAACCTTCATTCGATGGTATAATGCTTACGATACAGTCACAGCCCTGACACAACACTCCCACTCACACTATTACAATATGCTCCAGCTCAACAGACCTTCACAGACAGAGCGTTCTCTTAAAGGAAGGGCCAGGAGAAGGCCACAGGAGGAGGACTAACAGCACACCTTCACATGCACATCACTTCATAACTCACAATTTAAAATGAATAAAGTTTCAGTGCACTCCATCACTTAGTCTCTTCCCAAACTCACATCGTGGAACAATCAGATGGCATGTGCAAGGCTGCAAACAAGCACAGCTCCATCTGTAGATAAGGACGTTAGGGGGAACAGCGCAACAGGTACTCACTGTATGCATTGCTACAGTGTCTCCAAGCATCAGTCTAGAGGTGAATAGCAGCCAGACTATCACTTTCCGTCATCCACCACAAGGAAATATGATCCACTGGTACATCCAACCCATTAAGTTGTTTGGACAGAACTCAATAGCTTAGATGGAGCCATGGGAATAACATTCATTTATATCTGTGTGGTTCAAATAAAAGATCCACTTAATTTGTATTTCACCTTGTTTTGAGCAAACACACCAGAGCATTTGGCTTTTGGAATTTGGAATTGAAGATTATAACTGGACAGTAAAGCAATGAACACTATATCGGTCCAGATTAGTCAAGTAATCAATAACAGTATAAAGCACCGGTGTCATTCATGCTGTAGCTATATGGACTTCATTGTTGAGAATTTAGAGATGCTCTCATTGAGAGTGATTTGAAATGACAAAGGAACAAGATTTCATTGGAGTTAAAGGTTTACTCTACCCCAAAATTAAAATTGTCATTAATCACTTACCCTATGTAAAATGTTCATTTTGTCATTGTCAATGAAATCACAGTTTGCATGAAAAGTATAGTTCCTTCAAAAAATGATATTCTGAAGTATAAAAATTCTATATGCCGTTCCAAATTTAAAAAATTATCCAGCGAAGCTGCATATTTAAAGCTAAGGATATGGTACTTTGATGTGTTCATGAAGGTAGGGCAGTTTTGAGAAAACTGTTTTAACAAGATTGCAATACTTTTTCATTTTACACGTTAGGCTATGTTTATACTAGTTCATGTTCATTATAGCTAATTTTACACAGATTTACAGATGAACATTAGCAGCTTCAAGCTGTATTCCTGTCTTGAAATTTTCTCTTCCACGATCACAGTTCTCCAACATTACATAAGATGGCAATGGGAAGTTACTACAAATGAGTAAAGGCGGAAAACTAGGTGTGTTCGACTTAATGCAGTGCTGTATCAATTAACTTTTATTAGATAATCAAATATTTACACCGTTTACTCTGCTCACGTCATTTACGCTGAACGAAAACAACGAGAACATCATATGCAGTTGCCGTTAAGAGGATTCTCTCCAAAATAGCACTATGGTGATGCAGAGGATACAAATTATTGAATCAAGTCTTTTTTTTTTCTTCACATACAAAATGTATTCTCATAGCTTCGTAAAGTTACAGTTGAACCCCTGATGTCACATGGATTATTTTTCTGATCTCCTTACTATGTTTCTGGATGTTGATCATGTTTCTCATAATTCTCAGAGTTTATCACAAATATCTTAATTCGTGTTCCAAAGCCGAACAAAGCTTTTACTGGTTTGCAACAACATGTGTTTAGGTGATTAATGACAAAATGTTCATTTTGGAGTGGAGTAACCCTTTAATTTAATTTGCCAGTGCAGTTTCACTGAAATTTCTCTAAAATAAAAGCACCTTAATGGTGAACACTCCATGAAAGCTGATTTAGGGGTGCTTTAATTGCATATTTAGCTATGAAAAAAAAGGTCTGGCCACATCAGGCTGTTATTGACCAGCCACTGTGGTTAATGAAGTTAATTTCATAGTCTGCTGATATAGTTACACTAGTCGAGTAAGAACGTCTAATGGCAACCGCAGCACTGCGACCTTCCGTCAGTGATTTAATTGCTGTCAGTGTGAACGGCCCATTACAGATCAGTCATGCACTAAAAGAGAAACACTAGACTGGACCGGTCTACTGAGAGCCCTGCTTCCCAATCTGGTCATGTACAATAGCCACCCCACCTGAAAGATGAAAAATATTCAAGTCACAATAAATGAAGGACATGCTTCTAGCGCATGAGGTTAAAGCTTTCAGAAATGCAGACCCACCAGAGTACAAAGCCACAAAGCAAAATGGATTCCGTCCATAATTTGCTGAAGGTCATAAAATTAGAACTGCTCACATTTGCATAACGTTCCCAAAGTAAATGATCTTCATTATGTGGTAAATCGACTCAATTGTTCATAGTTAATTGACCTGTCCGTGTCTAGAAATGTGAGAGCTGTGATGACGAGCGCCACCCACACTAGTCACCGTTCAGTAATGCTGCACTCCCAAAAGCCCTTTATTGCATGAGGCATGCTAATGAGACTGTATTTAACAAAACACCCATACACCATCTGGGTATAATCTTGACCTCTAGGCTTGTCATCAGCAGTGTGCTTACTGTGTCATAACATGTGACAAATGAATGAGAACTGTATGCTCCGAATGTGATAGTGAAGTCATGTACGGTATGTGGGCATCTGCTGATGTTGCGGTGGATGCATGGGTGTAGCCGTCTTACCAGAACTCTGCCGGTAAGGGTCTGTGCTGAGATCATGACCCCTGCCCAGTCTTTGACTGAGGTCATCCAGCCCACCTCGCTGGCTGGGGCTTCATCTTTATCATTCAGGCTCTTCTGTGGACCATCAGCCTGACTATTCATAGGGTTATTCACCTTCTGTGCCTCCTGGGAAAAATAAAAGCACACATACAACAAAGTAAGCAACAGGATGGTTTGGTATAGTTGTAAACATGCTGTTATTGACAACAGTCAACCAATCCTACAAACTACAGATGATATATTAAATATTCACAATGTATTTGCAAAAAAATTCTGGTTTTGCAAAATTTCACCCATACTGGCAAATGAGTCAACTCGTATATAAATTGACAAATATAGAAGCTTCATTTTCCAGATCACCCAGCCTTAATAGAAACCCAGGACACTTGCTGATTGATTAAATGAAACAGAAGATAGTTAGGAATAAAGCATAATCTAGAACGAAAACAGACAACATGTGTTTCACAACATATATAAAATAAAATAATATTTTACCATTTTATGAGCACTGGCAGTTATTTATGTAAGCTTCAGAAAAGGTAAAACAATGCTAAATTCACTGAGGTTTTGGAAACTTTGGAGTTTGGGGTGTCAGAAACTGCATTCATAACACTATTTTTGCCTGTTTCTACAGCTTGACTCATGCTATAGTTTGACAGGCTGAGACCTACATTACGTTAGACATCAAACCCTGCTGTCAAGTTTCTGACAGCTGGGAGAGGCCTAGGATGAAGCAGTGAGGAGAGGTGTTTTTTGAGGCCCAGTAAAAGAGCATCTCGCAGACTGCCTGACGCACACATCGCGGCTTGGCGGTGTGTAGGCCGTGGCAGGGACAGCTATGATTCACAGGCTCAGGGAGTCGCTGTGGGATTCTGGGGTTACATCCGCAGGGCTAGGCAACACTTCACAGTCAGGTGGGTGGATGAAAATACAGCCATCATGCGCTCTGCGGTGCAGCCTGATGCTTTAGAAGCTGCGCTGGAGGAATCGCTTCTATTCAACCGCAGGATTGGCAGGCAACTAACGCGCTTGAGCTATGATGCATAAATAGCAGCAGGTAATACTTTAACTTCTCATCTCTGTCTGCTCAGTGGGATCATGTGCTGGAACAGAATATCGGTATGAAATGTAAAAATGCGCATTACATATCAGCCAATGATTTTCGGTGGATCCTAGTATGTTTTATTCATACTGGACGCCTGAAGCTGCAAACTATGCAACACTACTGATTTTTTTCTTTAGTTCTTTAGCCATTTGTTGACTACCATAGATCTTTGCACAAAGCAAAAAGTCTCTGTTAATGTGTTCTCTCTGATCACAGAGCACTTGAACACAACACATAATTACACCTTAAGAAACAAGATGTAGACCATCTGACAAAGTGTCTTTTAAAACTGTTTTTAAGAGCTTAGAGTCTAAGATTCAGTTTACAAAACTGGCCTGGCTGTGGGTGTTAGGTCAGCCTTTCAGGACGTGAACACATCCCTGGAGGAAGTATATCACTCTGGTGCTCCCACAGAGGATGCTAAGCTGTGATGGAAAGATATATGGTTCAGAGGAGAGCAAAACTAATGAGAGCCTCAGGAGCAGAGAAACACTTCTGTCAACAAGTGGGAACAACAAAACACACACGCATCAATAATATTAAAACTAAACTCTAAAATAAATGAAAACCATTTCATGAGAATTAAATGATCTACTTTGCTCACTGCAAGCTCACTTCTTACAGGTGCTACTAGCAGAAAAGATCAAGAAAAACACAGTTATTTTTGGATCCTGCGTACAGATAACAGGCTGAAACCATGAACGGAAAAAGCTGCCCAAAAAAAACAGAGGTGTGAGTGTCATCCCAGGACAGATATATAGCCTGTCTTCAGGGTGTGGCATCCAGGGAGGTAGTAAAGGCTATATATCAGTGACCGGCATGAAGGCTTTTGAAGAGACTGGCACCACAGGAGATCCAGACAAGACCATCTGGCTTCAGACGGCTCCAGAAATTGACCACCGGCCCAGGCACACTGAGCAAAGGTTACAGACAGCCCATAAATTGACCTTGTAGTTAAAGCTACTGTACAGTGACCGAGAAATTATTGCATTGATTACACTACAGAATGAAAATTTTACAACAGTTCAGTTCATCTGCATATTAAATGCATCAATCTGAGATTCAAAAGTAAATCCGTTTAACTTTAGAGTAGCAAACATCACAATATTTGTCTTAAGTTCTTCACTTGAGAAAGAGTTTATTTTGAATAATGCACTTTCTGTTAAAGCAGGTCCTATTACAAATCTAATGAAATGCTATAATCATTCAAATAAAAAATTATGCAAATGTGAAAAAGCATGACTGGCACAGTGGTGCACTTTGAGTTCCCAAACGCATGTTAAACTCACACATACATTACGTTTGCTTCACTTTGAGTCACTGTAAGATGCTGACAACATTAGCTACTCACACTAACTCGCAATTTGGCTGAGACAGGCACAAAACACAACGCAAGACATTTTTTTGGTAGTTATGAGAAATGTACAAATATATTTTTGGTTCATGATAAAACTTCAGGTAGCCAGAGTAAAGATAATTAAATTCTGCTAAAACTAAGTTATAACCCATAAGCCCAGTTTCATAGACAGGCCTTAGTCTAAACCAGGATTTGATTAGGACATTTTAGTCATTTTTAGAAACGTGCTTTAGAAAAAAACAAAGACACTGAGATGTTTTAAGATCAGTCAGCACAAGTTCAGTTGAAACGGCTCAGATTTACATTTAGTCTAGTACTAGGCTTAAGCCTTGTCTGTGAAACTAGGGGATAATGATTTGCCAACAGAGCAGCTGGTGTTTGAATATTTTGATTTGTCAAATAACAGTATCAGGTAAACTAGTCCTAAAATGTGAGTTTGCTATACAGCAGATAGTGTCATTCATGGGAACTTAACCTTTAATCCACAGTCGCTGCGGGAATAGGTCAACAAAGGTGTGCTCTGCCTGTCCATCACACTCCAAAATATATCCCCCATCTCCTCAAGCCTCCTCTGTCACATCGCACACATGCTTGAACCTGTCACTTGGTGTAAATACTGTAGTTGGTGTGCTGTGCCCACAGCGTGTACACTCAGATCAGGTTTCGTTCTGATCGGATATCACCATGTGCTCAGCCTGGCCTGGAAAATAAATCTTCGTGTGTGTTAGCAAAGCCGCTCAAGACCTGAATCTATCGAGTTAATGAAAGCCATTCAGGGAAATTAAAATAAAATCATTTTAAAACCAACATGAATACATTTATACGAACTATTCTGACTAAAAGCGGGTGATTTAAATTGTTGTCATTGATTACAAATAACAACAACAATAATAACAGCCAATTCTTTTGACTCAGTGTATGAGTAATCTCTTACATAAATGTAAACAAGCCGTAGTTTACACATATTTTTTGGACTCCATTGAGGCCGTTTCATTTTGGGTTTGTTAGCCACTCTTGGGCAATCATGCTGCACACTCAACAAACAAACTGGCAAGAAGTAAATTCATCATGTTTAAAGCTGATTACTGCACAGAACCTGCACACTAACACCACTGAAATCGCATTTCTCCAGCACCACACGAGAGTAAAAGCTGCAACCGAGAGAGGTGTGGCGGCATAGGCAGACTCTTCATGTGGGTAAAACCATGAATTATACATAAGGTCTCAGACTGATGGCTGTGCAGATCCGAGCAGACAATGTAAACAAGAAACAACTTCTACTTCATTTGAGCGCTCCTATGTGAGTGAGGAAGAAAAGGGGGCTGTGAAACAGTGAGCTATGGGATACTCCATCAGCTATTTTTTCACCTGTGATGTCAAAGCCTGAGTTACATTGGGCAAATCCAGCGCTCTTCGCAACGCAAACAGACAGAAGGCCTGAAGCGGACTAGGGCTACGCAGTCATCACAATGAATTTAGATTGACCTTGTTCCCTGACCTCAACGTTGTTTTTCTGTTTGTTTGTGTTTTTCTCCCCCTAACAATCTGTTCTAGGTCAGACAGGCCATATGAGTTCAACTAATTAATAGTATTCACTGACATTTCTGTGCCTAGCAAGGGTTTTGTATTTGTTGAATGGTAGAGTTCGATATTTGGACAGATACTGAATGATATATATTTACCTTATCAATCTATCTATATCTAACCATTGCTACATACTACATATATATCTATCTACCTACCTATCTAGACAGACATCCCTCTATGCATATCCATGCATCTCTATCTAACAATATACCCACCTATACATCTAATCATATGTATACATAAAGTATGCATCAAAATCTCTATTTCTACAGACTCTCAATATGCAAGCAAACAAAAAGGATAAATGTTTCAGTAAATGTAATTAACTATAAATGAAATATATTGCACATTTGACAGCTGAAACAGGGAAGACTGTGATATGCGCACTTGGGAGTTTCAGTAATAATGAATGGCATAGAGCAGGTCATGTGACCAAAGCTGATCTAACACGACTTGGCTTTAGCGCAGCTGTTCCTGAGACTTCCATTTGCATCACTGGGGAAAACTGTACTCCATAGTGAGCGCTATTTTTAGCTTCACACAGGGAGACGAAAAAAAAAGTGAATCCGAACATGCTCTGTTTCCCATTTGCTATTTAAATATCAGTACAGTCAACAAATATCACAGGGTGACCATTTCACACTACAACACCATCGAAAAGATCTCTCTAAAATAAATACAGCTTAAATACAAAGCAGCAGTGAGGGTTACACATTACACATGTTAAAATTACATACTCTGGTTGCTTATTTAATTTCAAAATGACTGCAACTAATCAGAAGGTGTCTGAGAATGTGCCATGATCCTTACAAGTGCGGTGCAGAGATATCCGTTTGCCAATTTAAAAATGATTGGGATTATACTAAACAATTAAATAGTACACTTACTAAATTAGAAGGCATTTTTAAATCAAGTCCAGATTGACGGATCTCACCAGTGATTAGCACCAAATACAGTAAGGGGTCTACAACAAGACCTACAAGATAAAGGAGACCCGTGAGAGCAATCAGCACCTACAAGTACAATTCAAAGATGTAGGCAAGGCCATGACACACTGACTGACACAACCAGGTCAACCCATGCTAAAACCACTTAGTCTAAATGGGAAACTCTACAGAGAGTGATGGAAAAATGAAAAGGCTGATACAGGTTTTCTAGATTTCTCAACACCCTCAATTAAGTCATTGTGATCACAGACTACTAGCACAAATAGAGTTGGATAAGATATGTTAGCACACTAAACAACAGTAACATCAAGCTCATCATAAGCTGGAGGAATAATACTGAATTTAGAGAAAATAGCAAGTAAACATCCACTGATGGTCTTAAGTCAGAGCAAGAACCCTAAATATAAATCTGATTGGTTAAGAATAAACCTTGCTCCATACACAAGGACATGTCCTACATGGGTAAATCACATTAAGCGTGGTGCCATACAGGATCTTCAAGAGAGCAGATAAATTACAAAATAAAGAGAATATATGCATCCATTATTTTTCTGTGAGCTGTTCCGTTAAGGCAGAATCTTAACCCTCGCTTCTGCTTGATTCAGGTTTGGAGCTTAAAGCAGGGATGCCATTGGCTTGATTTGAGGATTACACAGGTATGAGGCAACACAATCTATGCCTCTGGTTGGAAGTGCCAGACTGTGATGCCAGACTATTTATATTATTATTATTCAAGAGCACCTTATCTTATTTCACACTCACACCAGGTCAGTAAAAAAAAAAAACACATCTAGTGTGGAAACATGAAGCCTCAGCATGGTACAAATCCCTGCCTTAACCACAAGATATTATTATGGCCTACATAACCCTTCATTGTTACACACGTGTTCCCATTCAGCCTAATGACATAAGTGAACATTTCTAAATAGATAAGGCAATTAGAAGAGAAATTAGTTGACAAGCTGCATTTCCATTACCCTTCAAATTGCGCAAATTGAATCGAATTGCGAATTGAAAATACGCTTAACGGAAACACGTCAATTTTGCAAAAACTCCCATATAAAAAGGTGATTTTTCAGGCAGTTTGGTGGTTTTGTGCAACTCTGTAATGGAAAAACAGCTACAGTCATGACAATGCTAAAATAATCTCTTCATTACATTGATTTTTAAGGTTGAGAGCTGCTTCTGGCACATTACAGAAACATGCTGGTATAAACACAAGAATTGACTAGAGCGGCCATGATCAGCTCCAGTTCCCATGTCTGAGCTGTAACCTGACCAGAGACTTGTGCAATGTAAATGGGGTCCTTTCAAATGGCAGAGTAGACTTAGAGTGAAAGCGGTCATTCCTTCCTCTTTACTACTAGTTTTAATGTGAACAAACTAGGGCTGGGCGATTTAATCGTTGATTAATTCATGTGCATATCGTCAGTAAAGCCAAGATTGAAATTAGCGGTAAATCTCAATCAGCTATTTTTGAAAGGCACACAGCCGTAGATCACTGACGAGCTACACAATTGCACGTTCAAAATGAACGTGAAATGAATCGCTTCAGATTCTGAAGATATTGTAAGCTCGTCAGTGATCTACAGCTGTGTGTATCAACTGCCGTGCATTTCAAAAAAATTAATTAATCAACAATTAAATTGCCCTGCCCTAGAACAAACATGACTAAACAACTCATGCCGCATGTAATCGCTCAATCAGTGTTTCAACAAAACAGCATGGAAATGAACTGCCACATTGCATTTAATTTACCTCAGCAAATCATCAGTGTCCACCGCTCGTTAGTTGAAGTCAACAGAAGAGCATTTCCCGAAATATGACCCATTATATTTTACTTCACCTGTCTTAAGTGGTGACACCCAGTGTGTAATATAGGCTATTGAATACATTTGAACAAATTTAAATCTCATTATTTAAGTTCATTTAAAAACTGCATTATGTGCAATTTACATATTTGCATACATTTCTTTTTATAAAGTTTAGTAATTAAATTTAAGTTTGGGTTAAGTTGTTAATTGTAACCTTATAATGAAAAAGGGCTCTCTATAGTTTAAAGCAGGGCTGTCCAAACTCGGTCCTGGAGGGCCGGTGTCCGGTAGAGTTTAGCTCCAACTTGCCTCAACACAACTGCATGAAGTTTCTAACATGCCAAGTAAGAGCTTGATTAGCTGCTTCAGGTGTGTTTAATTAGGGTTGGAGCTAAACTCTGCAGGACACCAGTTTGGTTAGTTGGGTATCCCTGGTTTAAAGCATAAGCATGCAGACTAAAAGGCTTTGCACAATCAAGTCATGCCGAAATATGACATTAAATACCAAACCATCATTTTTGTTTACCATTACTCCCCTACTACATGCTAAACTTAAAACAAACGGAAAAAACAACAAAAAAAACAAGGGTTGCCTAGTTCTTTCTATAAAAATTGTTCTTTCATGGCTGACTGTGTCTTCCTTAATTGTATAAAATCAAAGGAGAATTCAAACAGTGTCACTAACACTTTAAAAAAAGGGCAATCAAAGAATTCTACAGCATTTATATAACTATGATTAAAACACTAAGACATCTACAAAGCACTGAAGCAGCCGGTAGACCAGTAGTTTCTTCCATAGCAAAATCGAACAAATATTCAGTAGAACAATTGAAGTCTTCAATGCTTTTAACACAACTGGTCGGAAGCGCCTGCCTACTTCCATCACAGCTCAAGAACTCTAGAACACACCGCTGACCCAAGGAGCATCATTCTCTCATATCTCGCCTAAAACACGAGCCAACCGAGGACGTGCTGCCTGTGCATTAGTGCTACTCTGCAGAGTATCCAGGCCGCATGTTCTACTGTTCTCAACGTGACTCATAACAGCGTCCCATTTATACATGATTATCAGCCCCAGTGCTCTCAGATAAAGACACATTCTCCCATGAATGGTGCGGTTTCCCAAGGTCAGGACTTGAATCGCTGCTTCAATGATATTTGCTGATGATAAACACATACTAGTCAAAGCCTCTCGTCTTGGTCCATGTTGTGGATCCCTGCTGGAGCATCTGTGGTGGAATAATTGAGACTGGAGGGCTTTGGGGGAATCTGACCTCATTTTCCAATGCGTTTTACCTGCCGGCAGCAATGGCAGCTTGGGATATGAGCAGGACCAGTGAACAAAGGAAGGAAAATGACGAGCGACTCAAGCTCTGTGGCTTGGAGGAGAGGAAAGACCTTTCTAAAAAAAATCCCATCAACCAATGTGATGTCACCGAAGGGTGAAGCAAAAGTAAGAGCTTGTATGGTGCAGCGAGGCAATCTGCATCAGATGTGACATATCTGGATTAAAACAGTGAAGTCATCCCCAGAAACAGAATATCACAGAATTTGGTGAAATGTGGATGAATAAATCAAAAGTGTCACTGTACACAACGGGAAATGTCTGTAAACCTAAAACTGCAAAGACTATTTAAACAAGCAGTGTGCAAACAGAACCGTGGGTTTTGTGAACCGTGCCACATAGATACACACACACACACACACACATATACACAGTGAGTTCAATAAGTATTCGATCACCCTGTGATTTTGCAAGTTCTCTTACTTAGAAATCATGGAGGGGTCTACAATTTTCAGAATCTAAAAGAAAATCTGGCTGATAAGCAAGTGATTAAATGCTTATTTGACACAGTAATTCCCAAATAAATGGTTTAAAAATCATACAATGTGATTTCCGGATTTTTCTCTCACAGTGGAAATGCACCTATGCTGAAAATTGTAGATCCCTCCATGATTTATAAGTAAGAGAACTTGCAAAATCACAAGGTGATCAAATAGTTATTGACCTCATTGTATGTATATATTTATTTATTTATTTTTTATCCAGATGATTAGATGCCTTTTTTTATTATTACCATTTCATTATTACTATTAAAGTGGATTTAGAACTAATAAAACAACACAGAAAAAAGCATAAATAGTGATGTGCGGTGGCAGGTGGATGAGATAAAGAATTAAAGATTAAAAGATTAGATTCAAATTCAAAGATTCAAAGATTCAAATATTAACAACATTTTTAAAAAAATGAATGTGTTTAAAAACTGGCGAGTTGCAGGGACTGAAATGGTCACATTCCAGATAAAGTTTGAAGAGACTGTATTAATGCTACTGAGTATTTCCAATGGATACCTATTGCTTTTTTAATAAATGTTCATTTAAAAGCAGCCTATTATCAGTGTGCTGTATTATGTTACCGTTAAGAGGTTTGTCCTCCACGTGGTACCAACTCACTCCAGGATCGAAACAACTGGATTGGCGAGACCACAAGGTTTTGCGATGCTTCTGAAATGTGCCTCAGCATGGATGTGATGAGCTCCTGAGGCCATGGAGCCCTATTGCAACGCAGACGTGTCCAGTGACAACATCACTAAATCTGCAGTTAAAAATTAACCATCCATTCATCATATCATTATGTACAACTAAAAACTAGAATAACTAATGTGACAATTGAGTGCAGTTATCTAAATCTGAGAAAAATATAGATGCGGGGGTGGATAATTTATTTGAAGGATTCTGTGAATTCAGGTGACGCTTGAGCTCATGCGTGCATCATTAACTACAAAGCACAGAATTTTGGGGGAAAAAATTAACTGATTTCATAAGGCCCTATACTTGACTGAGCCCTCAAAAGAAAATCTCCCATTTACTAACATTTGCCAACACACATCTGTGATGTGTCAGTGTTCCTATAATTTGTTTTGGATTTCACTTTCTCTGTCCCCTTAACCCATTCATTTTGTAGAGTAACAGTTTTGCTTCTGTTGAAGAAAAAAAAACAACAAAACAAAAAAAAACAACAACACAGTTTTCACCGAAGGGCATGGCTCCAGCAAATGTGTGTGTATGTGTGTGCTTGGTGCTGTAATTGGTTCCCATCTCTCGCAGGGTGAGATTTGTGTCAGGGCTGGTTAGCTCTTCTTTATATCAGAGGCCTCAGAGAGTGGCCAAATCTCCACACCATGAAACTCATATCTGGGTTTCCAGCTCCTCTTTCAGGTTCAGTGAGCACAGCACTGTATGTCACATGACTTCAAACTGACCTACACTCACTCACATACATGAAGCATTTCATCAACTTCACATGAGTGCAATGGTATACACGTTGGAGGTATTGTTTCTTTTTTTCATCAGATATAATGTGAACAGATTAAAGTCTAATGTCACATGTTGTACTCTGTCGTGAACATTTAAAGAAAGACTTTTAAACATACGTACACATACAAGACATATATCAGTGTCTTAATCCAAGTTCACCATGAGATGCTTGTGCTGTCAATCTAGGCACAGTGGCTGAGCACTCTCCCCACCAAACACAACAGTCTTTTCCAGCACTGTCAATCAAGAACAGACACACAAAAACCCTCAAGCAACCATAATGAGCCTCTCCTCTGATGTCAGTATTACGCCAGTCTGACAAAACCACCTTCAAGCACCTGTAATGTACCGGCAGTCTGGTCAACTACAGCTCAAAACAGGACCTTCTTTCATACAAAGGAAGTTGACCTGGCATCTAGAGTGCAAGCACACGTCTGCCTGTCAAATTGGCTTCATCCTTTGCAGACCAATACCTTTCTCTATGAACAACACTCAGAAAACAAATAAAATATAAATGGCTTGGTTTTGATTAATTAATATTTGTATTTTGGATGTTGCAAACACTTGCACAAGCATTTCTCCTTTAAATTCAAAATGATTCAATAAAATACTCCCCCAAATGTATCTTGTAAAAGACAAACTTCTCTAAATCCACAGGTAACTTGTAAAGAAAGGCAAGTGAAGATGAAAAGGAATGAAATACATAAACACTGATTAACACACCATCATGTAGCTCATCCGAAACAGCTCAGCTTATACAGATGACCTTATATTGATTAGAACCCGATCGATATTATCGGCCAATATTAGGCATTTCCCAAACTATCAGTATCGGCATTTATAATGGCTGATAAATGAATATTTAATGAAGCTTACCAAGTCTTTTAAAACTTATAACTTTGATTTGGTTGTTGTTTTTGTTTAAAGGACTTTACGTTTCATAACTTAAGTTTGTATTTTTATACATTTTATTTATCAGAACTTTAACATATTTTGATGTTTCTCTGTTCTCTGTTGATAAATAGACTACAGCTGGTTCAAAATGCAGCAGCTAGAGTCCTTACTAGAACCAGGAAGTATGAGCGTATTAGCCCGGTTCTGTCAACACTG
>JAUYWG010000047.1:6405977-6449605 GCA_034779775.1 Enteromius afrohamiltoni | reverse complement strand
AAATAAAATAAAATAAAATAAAATAAAATAAAATAAAATAAAATAAAATAAAATAAAATAAAATAAAATAAAATAAATATAAATATAAATATAAATGTGTTTATTTATATTTTTCTATATTAAACTATGTCAAACGTGGGTGTGGTAAGAGCATCTACGGCATATCATGTTGGCCAAACGACCCCCTGAAAAACTAGTCCCGTCCGAATAGTGCTAAAGTCGATAAGTTGGCAACACTGCGTTTTCCATTGTGGAAGTGAATATGTATTGCTTGGTCACGTAACATGCAAGGTCACGTGATCTCAATCGTGATTAAGACGGTAGACCAAAATCTCTATTGGTTGACCAGTTGCACCTTTAAATTAACTGTGCTAATGAACACCCTCAGATCATCCTTTCATGTTTATTTCAGTATTTTCATTGTATTTTTAGTCAAGTTGTCCATTCCAGCTTTAATGTGAGGTCACATGTATTGTTGCTCAGTTTGCTCTGTGCTCAAGTCATTCCAACAGCAATGGACAATTTTTGTTTTGCATACGGGTAGAGGTAAAAAGTTTCCCCTCACAGATTTCTGCTCATCTGAGCTGTGCTTCATACATCACAGCGATATTGCCAACAGACGAATGGACATATTTTTTGGCATACAAAATTTTCTTAAATGCAAATGCACCATTAGGCCTGTTGTGAGACCTCAAGCAGCTTAAAATTAAATGCTGTCTACAGACTCATGCATAACAAGGACGATAACTAGCAGAGTTCACACCACAGCTACAACGATAAAGGCACAGAGAAATTATATTGTTGGAATCACTTTGAGAACGATTTTTTCCAACTAGTGAATAATACAAACATTGGCAGCCAATCAGGATTCTTCCTGCTATAATGAGCTCAAGAATTTAAAGTGGCTAATGAGCATGCGCTGAAAATAAACAAGACAATATTGTCAGTTGAATGCTAATATTTTTATCTTTATAGTTAAATGCAAATATCTTTATCTTTATAGTTTGGTGTAAATGTGGCTCATCTCTCAGTGTTTTATACTTTATTTTATCTCATATTTCACAATGTTTTTTTATACTGCTGATTATTTTCTCCTCAGAGGAAAATGCCCCTGGTTGACATCTTATTCTATCTTTTTAAATATCGACCAAAGTTAATAAGGTTTTTATATCATTAAACTGACATTTCTCATAACAAATACTATTTTTCTGCCAGTGGCTGGCTAGAAGCGCAACACAAGATTCAGATGAGGCCCCTTTGAGTCAGAGGATTTCTTCATTTTAAATCATTTGGTTTTAGGCTGCAAATGCCCTCTATTCCTCCTATTACTGCTTTTGCTCTGATCTGATTTCATAAACTAACACGGCACACTGCAGTTTTGTTTGTTTCTTAATTTTCCATTTTACATATTTTTCCTCTAAATATCACCCTGAAAGTGTGTACCAAGCAGAGCACGCTGCCAGTGCGATAGGTCAGAGCTTTAAGGTGAATTGAGCAGTGCTCTGCGGAGTGTAAACTGGGCCAAGGGGATTGTTTGAGGCATGCTGCCTTCAGCTCTGACTTCATCACATTAGTTCACTTTCACTCACTCTGAATACTGTACACATGAACGACTCACTCAGGCTGTTTCCTCTGCTAACAGACTTATTTGTCGACTCTTATTATTATTGTCAGTGTAATTCAAATAATTCAAAATAACACATAAATATGACACATACATATATACATATACATACATACATGCCTACACATATATATATATATATACACACACACACACATATATATAGTTCTTTCATAAAGCTAGAGATAGAGAATGACTGAACTCAAAGATAAGCACAGTTGCACTGCTAAGCCCATGACCTAAAGGCAGCTGCCAAACTGCATTGTGGGAAATCTCTCTCTCAGCTGGGAGAGTCTGGCCCTGGCACTGCTGTTTCAAGATAAGAGAACACGGATTCTCCCTTAAGTCAGCACAACACACAGGCCATGCTAGAGAGGACCCGGGCTGCCCTGCGATTTTGCCCTCTATTGTCTGAAAAAACAGTGAATATAGGCTGTGTTACGCATACTATGATAAGAAGTGACGGCAACATTCACAAGAGACCATCTAAATCAGCTCCACTATAAAACAACCAACAGAGCAGAAAAGACACACAAAGACAAATACACTAATCTCAGTAAACGTAGCTAAGCCACAAAAACCCTGACACAGAGTAGTGGCATCAAATTATGGCTTATTTTTGCCAACAGTGAGAAGTCTATGAGGCAGTATTTTAAGATATTTTGGATACGCTTCCATCAAAAAGGTTGGCAATTTAATTATGCTGCCTTTAAGAACACAATCCCTGAATACAGTGCAACAAGCTCAATAAAAAAAAAAAAAAAGATTCAAGTTAGCTGACAAACTGAGAAATCTAAAAATTAAATAAAACAATGAAAAACACCACAATTTAAATTTAAATCTTACCCAAAATGTATGATATGCATTTAAATTTAAATACAGCATCATATTGGTCTATGGTGATTTTGTAATAAGTGGGAGTTCTCTGAAACTTCATCTTCTTTGATGTGAAAGTCACTTCAGGTTAATTTCTTTACTCTGTGTGTCAAGGTCAGACACGAATAGAAAAAATAAAAGGCACTACTACACATCCTCATGATTCTCAAATGCTCTTTTCTCACAGATTTATTTTTTTTTTTTTAGTTTGTTGCGTTATTGAGAGATAAGCACGCAACACATATTTACATACAGTATTCATCTAAACAGCGCTCACAGCAGCGTGGGGGCGTCAGAATGTTCGCAAACAATATACTGTTGCGCAATTATTGAGAAAGATTTATTTTTAGTGCCAGTAAAGAACATTTTGGGCCTTTAGGCTAACATACAGATTCCAAAAAGAACCTGCTTGTTTCAGTATCTAAAACAAGTACGTGTGCCTATAGTGTTAAACACATTTCATCAGAAAAACATGTTTATCTACAGGGAAAAGCTATTATATATATATATATATATATATATATATACATACATACATACACACACACACACACACACATATACATATACACATACATATACACTTATACATATACACATACACACATATATTATATAGTTCTTTCATAAAGCTTCAAAATAGAGAATGACTATATATACATACAAACAATATATACATACACATATACATATACACACACATACACACACACACACATATATATACACATACATATACACATACATATATATATAGTTCTTTCATAAAGCTTCAAAATAGAGAATGACTGAACTCAAAGATAAGCACAGTTGCACTGCTAAGCCCATGACCTAAAGGCAGCTGCCAAACTGCATTGTGGGAAATCTCTCTCTCAGCTGGGAGAGTCTGGCCCTGGCACTGCTGTTATAAAAATATATATATATAAAAATAAAAAAAAAACTTATTTATTAACCATTTTAATGCATATATATTAGATATAAAAAATATTTCTTCATTTTCATCATTAGTACATCAGTCTCTGCCTCTAATCTACACTATAATCACCATTTCCAAACTGAGTAGCTGCCTGCTACAAAACATCTGTGGGACAGGCTGCACAGATTTATCAGTCTGCCAGGAAACAAAGTTATGTTTACAAGAGTAGCTCAAATGAGTGCTTTTGAGGCAGATCTAATCACTAGATTTGCCCTCTGGATTTTGTCAAATGAGTGGCATCAAACCTTTCACAGAGAGTTTGGTTGAGACCAGCAACCCTTTATGAACCCACACTGCTGTACCATGAATAGTATCTGTCAATCTGTTACCATTTTGTAACCATTTTGTGATTTTGTAAATTTTTGTGCTGTCGATATTAGCATGAAAACACAGGCAATTTGTGGCCTAATGTCTAGACTTGTAACCCAAAGGATGTGGGTCCGTCAGGGAGAATGTCCAGCGCTCTCTCCACCCAGAGGAGGTGAGACCCTTGAGCAGGGCACCGAAACCCCCAACTGCTCCTGGACGCCACATCACTGGCTCCGAGTGCGTGTTCACGGTGTGTGTGTGTGTGTGTGTGTGTGTGTGTGTGTTAGTTCACTACTCTGTATGTGCATTGGATGGGTTAAACGCAGAGAATAAATACCAATTATGTATCACCATACATGGCCACACGTCACTCCACCTTCAATTAATTTTTCCAGTTAAACATTTAAATTTTTTTTTTTTACGGTGGTTAACACAGGGGTGGGGCTAGGTCCACCCCTGTCAATAGTTAAGCATTAGGAGGAAAAAAATAATTTCCTAGAGACATCAGTGATACTACACTTCAGTTATGAAGATGACACTAAAGCAGGGGTCTTACTAGGTATACTTCCAGGTAGGTGTGTTAAAGCAAGTTGGAGCTAAACTCTGCAAGACAACGGCCCTCCAGTATCAACTTTGATGACCCCTGCACTAAAAAAATATATCTAAAATATATGGTTATGTTGTTTCTTCATTAATTTGAAATTTGAAGGGATTATTACTTAAACGTAATTTGTTTTGGTTTTTTAATGGATTGCCAAAGAGGACCAAACCTTGTGGAAATGCTACTAGAAAATCATTGTCATATGGGAGTGATTATGTGAGGATGCGAGCTGCTACAAACCAACCCGTCTGCATTACTGTACTGTATGTGACTGTATGTAATCTGTTACGCAAACAGTTACCCTACATCACGCTGACCTATTTACACTTATATTGTACATCTGTTCCGTTTTGCCGGGTGTATTTTTAACAAGATATTCTGAGCGATTCGTCATTGTAGTATCACAGTGCTTTACAAAACCAGTCATGCCAGCTATGTTTGCCAGTGTTACGCATTCCTAAAGCCAGAGAAGAGAAGGGTGCTTTACATGGCAAATGTCTCCGGTCTCTCGTGTTAGATTCCACCCAGCAGTGATGGACTTAAGACAGCCTTTTAACATAACAGTGAGCAAATCCACATTGCTAATCCAGAGATTTATGTCTTCCATTTAAAAGAGGGCCACAGACAGGGTGGCCGCGGAAAGAACACATCTTCTTCCTGCTGTAGTTAATAGCCACCATTAATCAATACTCAGTAAGTGCTCTTTATCACAATCATTTGTCAAAATAAAAGCTGGAGATGCTCTAGGGACCAATCAAAGGTGTGAACCAGCAGAAACAAATCAAGCAGCCGACACCACTCATACCAAAGAGGCTTGGAAAACATCAGCCCCATCACCCGCCGTTTACAAAACAAAAAGCTGCAACAACTTGCTGAAAAGTTCACATGCATGAAAACAAATAGCACAGATCCCGCAAGGTCAAGTTAGAAAAAAGCAGCGAGCGTCGTAATTTGTGTAAGATTATCATATTTTGTAATGCAGAGGCAGCTGGGATGGCAAGATTTAGTCACTTTTGAGGATGAAATTGCACTGGACAAATGTCGCTATCATAAGAGCAGTCCATCGTACTCGGTTTGTTGCTTAGCAACAGAGACCGTGATGGTAGACTGTAGGTGTGTGTGTGCTAGAGTGTGTGGGAGACAGAGAGAGAGAGAGAGAGAGAGAGAGATAAGCGAGATGAGAGAGAAGGGTGGTGTGTTTGAATAAGCCAGTGAAAGCATGAGAGAGAAAGAGAGAGAGAGGGAGAAAAACAGAAAGAGAAGAGGAGGAAGGAAGCAGTCGCAGAAATGAAATGGATTCTTTTTAGTTTGAGTGCTCATAAAAATAATGAAATGATAAAAGACTTCATAAACACCATCTGTAAACAGTGTTAACTATTTATTAAGATTACAAAAAAGACAAGCAAATGTGGAAACTACAAGACAAATCTTGTAGCTCAAGGTAAAATGCACTTAAATGCGTTACATCTTGTTTATCGGAGATTATGTTTTTTTTCCTCACAATAACAGAGTATGCTGATTTATACTGCTTAGCTCCAAAAAGTACAAAATTGATTATGAAAGATAAAAGCAATTAATGTGACTCATGTTCTACATTCTGGGTCACCTGTAAAGCTTAACATGACAGCATTTTTTGAAGAAGCAGCCAAAAGTCCTTATTCAACTATATTTTTTTCCCGGTCACAGCTCTATGTGATGTAAAGTGTAAAGTGAAGCATTCAATTTTTGAATTTAATCAAAACAATAAAAATAAACAATATAACATTGTCAAAAAAATTATTGTATATAGGCTATATATACCCATATATTACATTTTAGTAATAAAATTTTTACATTTTTCTTATGGAATATAGAGTAAAATGCAATTTTTCCTCATGATGGCAACTTCAGTTGACGTGATCCTTTGAAATTAGGGCTGCAACAACTAATCAATAAAATCGATAAATATCGATAATGAAATTCGCTGTAAACGAATGCAGTTATCGATTAGTTGGACTGCTCACGTTACTGAGGCGTGCAACCACAAGATGCACAAATACACACAGCCACTCGCGCAATGGAGGTTACAGAAGCATCTGCAGGAAAAAGCGTGCGCCCCAAGTCCATGTTGGTGTTCCGGATGGTGAAACATCAGCATGGTATCGTTAAGTTAAAACTGTTTCTCTTCATTGTGTCAACGTTGTATAGTTCAAGTGCTTTTGTTTAAACTGTTTGCTAACTTCGGGACAGTCACGCTAGATCTGTTCACTTGTTACTCGTTAGCATTACATTGCGCAATCACCACATGAGCAATAGTGATTAGCTCAGTGGCGCTGCTTTGATTAACTGAAATTACATGGTGCGAATAACAGTAGAATCTTATATTTAGTGATCGTTACGGTTTTCAGTGAATGTAAATAATAGTACTAATAATAGTTTTTATAGTCCACTACAAAGTTAACTTGTTAACTAGCAAATCTGTTTTCAAATGTAACAATTGATTGTGGTTTTACTTATGCATATATAATTTTATAATACAAAATTACATTATTTTAGCTGTTTATATCTTAGCAGCTGGATATGCCAGTGTACTGTTTATTTTTAAACAGTACAATTAATTTTTTTTTGTCAATTTCTATTTTGATTTATGCATCTTTTTTATGCACCCTTTGCTGAATAGAAAAGTAGAAAAAAAAGAAAAAATAGAAAAAAAACAAAACAAAAAAACTTACAAACCCCACTTTTTTTTTTTTTTTACGGTAAAAAGATATAAAGTAAAGATTATCAGTGGCCAGCAATTTATATTTCAATCTGTTCCTCACATAGTCCTTTCATACAAACTTTGAAGACTTGAAATGCAGTGCCCATTTCATAAAAATTGCTTTAATGATGCCCAGGGAATCTGGAATCTTTAAACCACATTTTTTCTTTGAATCAGGAGTTTTTTAAAGAAAATTTAAATTAGAAAATTTAGAACCACCGCAGACATTTTCTTCAGAATCTTATCTTTTTTTATATCAAACATTCATTGGAGAAGTTGGTTATGAAGGACCTAAAAAGACTATGAAAGACCGAAAGGATCACTTAATGACTTAAAAACAACTATTCCTTCCCCTCCTTGCATAAATGTTTGCCAATATGGGCTATCAAGTGAAAGACAGCCATGATCTCTTTGGGCCGATTGATCTGTTTGAGTAAGCCAGACAGCAGAGACTGACAGAGGACATAAGGTGGATAAATTGGTCTGGTCTAAGCAACCAGCTTCTCTGACCTTCATTTTTAATGAGGTAAACACAAGCTTCCCTTTGGGAATTTCAGACATGTTGGTGAGTCTCAGACATCTGGCAACAACAAACCTGACACAAATTATAGTCAGAAAAAGCATCTCAGCCTAGGTCTAACACAGTCTTTTTGGACAAAAACTTTCCTATTCCTGACTAAAGTGCATTAGAAAGTGAAGTGCTTCAAAAGCAGTTGCAGTGAATTTACTGAATATAATATAATATTTAATAAGAAACACTAATAATAAAAATAAACAACTACAGATGTTTCTCCTTAAAAAAAAAAAAAAAAAAAAAAACGATTTGTGTTTTTAGGTTTTTCCTCATTTACAAGTCACCTTGATAAGGGCTGCTAAAAGAATACATGCGTTAAATATATGCTAGTCAAATTTAGTATTGTCATTTTTAATACGGCATTAAGTAATGCAAAAAAAAAATTTGGTTTACCTGGAATAGACAGACATTTAACATACATTTCACACATGCTGAAAAATGACCTAATCTTGCATGTCTGGATGACCTTCCCTAACACTGGCACTGCATGACACCTTTAATCCAACAATGCAAGAGCTTCTCCTCTAAGCTGTTCCCCATTAATTGCAATGAATACAAAAATGCTGCTGTTAGTAACCTGTACTACTTGTTTGTTTTTCCTTCTATCCAGTTGATCACTTCAGTTTCCCTGAGTGTACCCAAGAATTGCAGATGATAATGGATTCAAAATTGCTGATTGTTTCCCATTTGCCAGATGCTGTGTCTATAATCTGTTTCCAGGGACATAGAAATGCTGCTGATATTCTTACTGTGTCAACAATTGTCTCATGTGCATCTATTTTTATTTGTCCTAAGGTATTTTAGGATAAATTTTCTTTATTCTTAAATGAATCATAATTGAGATCATTAGATCTGAGAGCAACCTCTGACGCAATACAGTTTTCCTCCGGCTGTCACAATATTTTTAGCAAGAGGGATGAATAAAATGCAACAATGTCATACTGCAGGCTTTCAGAGTGGTTTACAAGGTGCTTCTTTCACTGTATGTCTAATACCACATATCAACAAGGGCGTCTTGTGAAAATGTCAAAGGTAAGTTTAGATCACACACTGAAGTGAACAGAGAAACACTACGTCTACAACAAGTGATTAGTCTGGATATTTTTACACTACTGCAAAAGAAAAATGCATTTATGAAAGCTGCTATAGACTAACTAGAATGTGCCTAAAAGACAAAGCTAAACAGGGTAAGCAGTACAAGTTCCGGGATCCAAATATTTCTCAAGGAGCCTAAATAAATTAGTACTGGTTATCTTTTGTTAAAATTGAGTTACTAAACACACCTGCTAATTCAAACCCCTGTTTTCAATCCATATGTTTGTGTAGACGAGACAGCACTGTGGCAGGCTAAATGGAAAGTATTCCAGTATCCCGTCACAGAAATCTGATCACAAGCAGACCTAACGTCCTTCCATCCACTGCTCAGCCTTTCCCAGAAGCCAAAGCCTCTCAATCCAAAACAATACACCTTAAAAAACGAATCAAAGTGAGATGAACAACCCATGCATCGGGCAACCAACATTACAATGACACAGCTCTTTCTGCTAAAATTCACATACAGGTGGCCAAAACAAATACAAATAATAATAATACATTTTTCTAAGTTCATATAAAGCAACTGTACAGAACTTTCAAAGATGGTACAAAACGCAACGGTTATCCGCACAACGACTTGAATCAATGATTCTAAATAGGGTTGGGTGATGTTGACCAATTTGGCATCGTACAATGTCTAATATAAAACATCGCGATGGACGATGATATCGTCATCGTAGGTGGCACAAAAATGCTGCACATTTGGCCAAATGTCTGGCAAAAATGAGTGTTGTAGAGTTCACACTTGAGGTAAATGTCACAACATTGTGAAGTGTGATGCTAGCGCGCATTGACGGCCCTCTGTGCTTCTGCATCACTTCTCACAAAATGCACCTTAGATCAGGCTTCACAAGATTGAGAAAATTGATTCATCACACTCTCACAAGCTCATGCATAACTGTTGGCCAAAAGCAATGGTTTATAGTCTAAAAAGTTACAATGTTAGTGTTTTTCCTCAAGCAAAGCTATCACTTTGATTCACCAGCAGTATTCATGTAGAGCACCGTCATATTTGTTTTTGTGTCATATAAATTTGGGACAGCACATATTAATTTTTGGGTGAAGTATCCATTTAAACAGCAAAAAAGAAAAGAAAAAAAGTTGCATTTCATTCAATCACTTTAAGCAAAAAATGCTGTTTTGAACTTGGTTCATAAACATTGTCAGCTGTATCTGCAGGTACTGTCAGGCTTCAGTCAGAGATGGATTGTAACCAAGCAAAAAGAAAGTCATCTCAGGACAGCTGTATAATGCGGTCTTCTCCCTTACTGATTTAATCCTACAGAGGAGGTTATTTTAGTGACACCACATTAAAACAGAGATTTGGGCTGAACTCCATTACTTGTTGCTGCAAAAATGAGATCAGACATAAAGAAAAGCTTGGTAGTCCATGGTAACAGATAGGTCCAGATGGTAAGGAAGTAGATATGATGATAGTGTGCGTGTTGACAATGATGCAGTGCTAGAAGGGAGGGAGGCCCAGCAGTGCCCAAGAGATCTCAGTTTCTAGAATTTCTGTCAGTTAAAAGTCTTTAAAAAAAAAAAAAAAAAAAAAAAAAAAAAAAAAAAGAGTAGCTGTATCTCCAGTTTAGCCTGACATGGGTCATCAGTTCCAAGAATCTGGAGAGAGAAATTGATGACACTGGTCCTCTCAGCATGGTTCTCCAGTTTAATCTCCTCTTTCCAATATCATCGTTTAAAAAGTGTCACATGCTTATAATAAACAGAATACTACATCTATTGGCTTTATTCCAATGCCTAGAGAGCTGCCTACATAGTCGGCAATTTAAGGCAACATTGTTTTGCACTCAGTGCAAAGGCCATTCCAAAATTAAGCTGTCTCCAACGATGCCTTCCTTTGATATAAGACATAAATCACATATATGCTTACTGGAGAAGGCATTATAATGTTCTGCAACAAGCTCAATGAAAATAAAATAAAAACTAAAGACATCAAAAGAAGCAATAAACATGTTGATTTTGCAATTATGATTGATGAAAAGTATCAAATAATCTATTTGGAATTTTAGTCTTACTGGAGCATGGGATTTTTAGCTTGGCAAAAAGCTTACAGTAAATTATTTAAACTAAATGAGTTGCACAACGTCTCAAATAAGATTCTATTTCATAATGTAAAAGCCATAATATAAGTGTATCTGCATATCATCAGCCAGATTGAAACAATAAAAAAAACTAAAATACTCCATCTGTTTTTGAATACAGTTGGGAGATTACTTGCAAATGCTCTCTTTTTTCTAGGGCTCAACTCTGCCTGTTTTAAGAGGGAAGCAAATGGGGAACATCAATCGGCTTCTGAGCCAATAGGGATGAGGCATTCCCAGATGTCTCCCTCCATGCCTTCCCTGAGTGAATCATAATTTGCTCAGTTAAAAGTTTATCCTTTTTAAGCAAAGTCATCTTCTGCCAAAAAGAGCCATGGCTTTTGCTAGCAAACTGCCCCCAATAAATCCTTCTAAGACAAGTTGGCTCACTCATATGGCATTTTGGCAACATCTCCAGACAAAAATTTTTTTAATCATGCTAGTATGGCTCCAATTTACTTAAAATGTATGTGTTGTGTGGGTGGGGGTAAATGTTGTCCAAGTATTTACATTTAAATGTCTTAACATATGGCTGAACTTGATTAGATTTTTTCCCCCCCATGAACTAAAACTACTTTATTTTTCAGTTTTGTCTGTCTTTTTTTTGTTTTGTATACAAAAGCCATGCACATGATCTGCAAGTGCAAATCCCTTTCAGCTCCCTGGACAAGGGCAGAGGTTCACAGACATGTCAAAAATATACATTTAACATTTTTCCCTATTGACTTGCACACAGCCCAATGCAAAATACTTCCACATTGTAGCAAACCACAAAACATGATGAATTATGCAGTCCAAGTATCCGTATCCACAAAAACAAATCTACATGCAGGCTACTGAATTATACATATGGGATTCCACTTGTAGTACGTTTTTTTTAAATAAGGGAAATGTAGCTCAGACACACATGAGCCTTGGCATGCGTGCATTCACGCTGGCACCCCACAGGTCACATTCATATGAGTTGTAAATTACAACTTTGTATTTGTAGCATACACTAAGCATTAATCATTTTTGTCCTATTGAAATTTAGTTGCTTTTAAAAAGATTAGTGTTGACTGGCAGTAACCTAGAGCAAAGTGCTTTTGTGAGCCCTATATTATCAAAGTGTCATATTCAGTGAATTTTCCTTTAGTACACGTACAAAACACAGAATAACTAGAAATAATGTTCATGAAATACGCCAATTTTGACACTATTCACATGATGGCATTCAAAGGGGTATTACAGACTGAAATATCAAGCTTGTTGACTCCTGCACCGCTGTGTCTTATAAAGCATACTGAAGTGAGTTATTTCGTCAAGTATAATCCTGGGCTAAAGAATAAAACCAGATGCAGCAATTCATCACCTAAAGGCTTTCCTGAGCACTCCTGCAATGAGCATGAAGGAAAACACCAAGATTCCTGCTGATTCTGCCAAGTACAAAGAAAAAAAAAACCTTGTGATCTGGGAATAAAGAATATAAAGGATCAAAATATACCAATATGAACCTCCTATTATACTGGATGTCTACTGTAGTGAGTTTTCTATCAAATATTACCATTCAAATCTTAGGGAGCATCAACATTTATAATGATTTACACAAGTATAACATGTCATCAGTCGAGAAACTCATCAAACCGCATAATGACAGATGGATAATATTTCTTGTTCTAAATATATACATGTCTTAATTATTGCATGTCACTGCCTTCATTACTGTGCTATAGATTTAAAAGAAATGTCTTTTAATGTTATAGTTCATATTAATACACTGCTCAAAAAAATAAAGAGAAAACTTAAACAACACAATGTAACTTCAAGTCAGTCACACTTCTGTGAAATCAAACCCACACAAGTGGGTCAGGTAGTGCAGCTTATCTAGGATTGAACATTAATGTGAGCTGTGGCAAGAAGGTTTGCTGTGTCTGTCAGCGTAGCATCCAGAGCATGGAGGCAGTAGACAGGCCAGTACATCAGGAGACGTGGAGGAGGCCAACAACCCAGCAGCAGGACCGCTACCTCCGGTCCGGCAGCACAGCCCTCCATGGGCTTGCCAGAGGTAGCCTGACTGCCATTAGCTACTGAGATGAGATTATTCTCAGAGATTATTCCCTATGTGAGACCATATGCCAGTGCGGTTGGCCTTGTGTTCCTCCTAATGCAAGACAATGCTAGAACTCATGTGGACTGGCCCACCCTTTCCCCAGACCTGAATCCAATTGAGCACATCTGGAACATCATGTCTCGCTCCATCCACCAACGCTACATTGCACCACAGACTGTCCAGGAGTTGGAGGATGCCTTAGTCCAGGTCTGAGTGGAGATCCCTCAGGAGACCACCTCATCAGGAGCATGGCCAGGTGTTGTAGGGAGGTCATATCAACATTACATCAAAGTTGGATCAGCCTGTAGTGTGTTTATCCAAATCCAGACATCCATGGGTTAATAAATTAAATATCCATTGAGAATTTTTGTGAGATCAATACCTCATTCATTCATATCTAGGATGCATTATTTTACTGTTCCCTTTATTTTTTTGAGCAGTGTACGCACAACGCACAAAAGAGTGACGATCAGGTCAACATAGAGAAGTAAAGAAATTCTACACTGACTAAAAACAAAACTGTGCTGGTATTTGGTAACTGCAAACTTAACATGCACCAAAAAAATGTGGCTGCCATAACACTGATATGGCTGATTAGACTGGATTAATTTAATTTATTGCTTGCCTGTTTACAAGGAAAATCCAGAGACAGAAAGGAAATTGCATTGACAGAGACACTATCAAGGTTTGCCTCAAAACACAAACATCTCATCAAAACCAGGCCGGACTCAACTCCTCGCATCGATTACCACTACAAGCTACACATTTTGAATTTAGGCTGCACTGTCCTCACATGAGTGTATAGTTTTTTAAAACACACCAAGTATATAAGAACTTCTAAAAGGGTTTAAAAACCAGCATTGCTGGTGGGCTTTTACCTCTTGTCACAGTAAATGACCCCTCAGCCCACAGCACAGAACCTCGGAGGGCTTAAAGGACAAGCTCTCAACTGACCATCAACTGACTCATCACCTAACAACTTGGTTCTTCATTTTCTGCTCCAGCAAAAAATCACTGGACAGAACAAGAAATAAGCTGCCGTCCCATGATTCACATGACCACTTCCTGAGAGCCAGGCCTATTCTGCAGGTAAAATAAAGGTTGGGTTGTACATCATGCTGCGCTGGTTAGAATGAGCTCTGCATCTGTCAGCTTGCTCCTGGCATGTCTAATCTAGCAGGATACAGCTGACAGTGTCAGGTACATTCTGACATGGCATTACTTTGGCTAAATGTCAAGCTCCTAGAGCTGCAGGAACCTGCCAAATCAAAACAGCAAAAGCAGGGTGTGCTCTGAAACAGCAACAAATCCCCCATAAGACCTAAATATAGAGAGCTCTTCATTTCAATGAAAGCCTTCCTTGACTGTGCACTTTGCCGTTTGGTGCCTTTAACCCTGCCATGGCTACCACATTCGTCGAACGAATCAGCATTGGCAACAGGCAGCCCATCCAAACACAGCAATTAAATCATGTCACTTACACAGTATGACTTTATTCATTTAGTTTACGAGCACAAATGAGCAGACAACCGCTGCCTGCAGAATCTGCAGTTTCACCCTCCTCATGTATTTTTAAACAAACTGAAGTGGACAGATGGCTCATCAGAAATGGATGTGTCAGCTTGAAGGACAGCGAACACAATCAAAAAGTGAGGAAGGTAATTAAAGAGCATGTTACATGTCTTTTGAGTCAGTGTAAATGCACCACCACTAGCTTGGGTTACTGGCTTAAAAAATGTTCTGTTCTCATGCTGTAATTTGAGAAGAGGCTGTTTAATTTCTCCTGTGACCTGGGAAACTATGACCCGGACCCTGTTCAAAGAGGTCAAAGGTCCTATAGCTCAGGCCTAAGTCAATGCCTTCTATTTGTGGAGAGTGGCCTTTTGTTTCCTTAAAGGGAAACCGTTTATACAGCAATGAGAAAGGAAAATATGTTGCTGGATAAAAATTTGAGTTTTCAAAGGTGATGACACCTTAGCTTTTTGATCACCAAAAATACCAAATTCTCTGGTAGTTCTGATTATACAATAGAAAATCTTAATACAATGTAAACAAGCTGGACAAATAGGGCAAAGTATACATGCGTTGGACCTTGTGGTGTAAAAGCGAACTGTAAACTAAACCGTTTTGGTTTTTATTCACTTATATTGTACGGAAAACAAATACATTGAAAGTCAACGGGTTATCAGCTTTCTTCAAAATATCTGCTTCTATGTTTTACAAAACAAAGTCAGTGATACGAGTTTGGAACATCATGAGCTTGAGTAAATAAAAATTTTTGGGTGTACAAGGCCTTTTTACTTCAAGCCAAGGTCATGGGTTAAAGTTCCAGTGAATGCTGGACTGCTCTGCAAAGCATCGTTAAAAACATCTCTGCCAAACACATAAATGTAAATTTATCAAAAGGCCTTTGGAATACCATTGTCTTAATTTAATATGACATAATATTACTGATCAATTATAATTAACTCCAAACATTTAATATTAATAATATTTTAAATAAAAGTAGTGTTTCACAACATTAGATTAGATTCAACTATTGTCATTTATTGTGCATAGTACAAGGACATTGCCAATGAAATGCAGTTAGCATCTAACCAGAAAGTGCAAAAACAGAATATATAATACTATATTAAAATGAAATGTTGGTATTTTGAGAAATGTTGTGACAAACCTATTGCCACGGATTTGAGAGGGGCCATGTTGGAAAAAGCTGCTACAGCTAGAGGCAAAAAAATGAAGTGATAGATAGAGAGAGAAAGCAAGAGTGAATGAGAGAGAGAGGGAGGCCAAGCTGGGTTTTTTGAGCCTGTGCCAGTTCTCATCTCTCTGCAGTTGTATTGCTTTGAGACAATGCTCAGCAAAGCAGCTGTGTGGCTTTAGCCCCCTCCCAAACCAGAATTAGCAAATCAAATGATGTCCTTGTAATATATAATGCAAAAATCATCCTCAATTTCCAGTGTGCATTCAAATGCGTCACATCCACTACCAGCAACGCAAGGACATTCAAGGGTAGATGCTTGATATGATTCACAGTTCCTTAATGCTAAATAAAAGGAAGAGGTTTAATCAGTATTGTCTTGCAAAAAAATTTTGCAGCAGAGCCTTCAGACGCAGCATTCTGAAGCATGCTAAAACCCCTAACGTATGCCAGAAGCCATTATCTTGCCTGCACTGTGAGTACAGCAAGCACAGTCATCGCTGTTCACGTACCCGACGGGTTGCACTGAGGATACTCACACTATTTTAGCCCAACATTTTCTTATCCACAATTTACTTTAAAGCCTGGCTATTTTTAGCTTTTAGTCAATAGTTCACACTGTTGTTAAGTTAGAGAGTCGTTTGAAATAAACATGATTAAAGATGTATTTCACACGACATCCGTTGCACAGCGAAGAAAAAATAGCAATCAATTAGTGGTATCCACCAGCTATAATTAACAACCAAAACATGAACAGCTGTGAATGTGCACAAATGAAAACAGCCACATGCGTAAATGTCTAAAAACTGCAGACCATGACTGAGAGAGTGTAACAGCAGACAAACTAGTCTTTCGAATCCATGTGGTAGTCGCAGTCATTTACTGCCCATTCATATCAAATGCATTTTTAACATGATGTACTTGCACAGATGACAAAGTCGCAGCTGCTTTCATTCAAAGCAAACAGATGTTTGCTTTCAATAAAACAATCGCCACTATTTTCACTCTCTTGATTATGACAAGCTAAGATGTTTGGCTCAAAAGTCAGCTCAAACATGTTTGTACACCTTCCACTCAAAGCAGATGTGTCTGAGCATTAAACGGTCCAGTGTCTGGATTTGTGCAGCTGAAACTCTTGCAATGAGCTCTCCATGGTGCTGAAGGCCTAATTCTGAGCAGAATCAATGAGGCTGGAAACACTTCTGTTTTGTGCATCTCATCCAAACGCGAGACTTCACACTCACATGGTGTTAAAGCGAAGCAAATGTTTTTTGCACTTAAGATATGCAGGAGTGCTTGAATGTTAACAAGATTGCTAACGTAGACCAGCCCAGCTCAGAAAAACAAGACGCCTAATAAGCAGCCTAATTTCCAAGTGTGCTGAATGTGATTTATGAGATATAAAAAGGTTCTTGGGCTGTCAGGTGAACTCACAACCTTTAAAGAGGCAAATGCTTGAGGGAACTATTATGTTGTATACATGCCTGTGTGCAATATGATCTTTAGGTAGTATGTTGGTGTTAAATATTTAATGAATGTTACACATCTTAGCGAGATATCAAATGAAAGATGTTTTTTCACATCCTCTTGTAAAAATGTAGAAATCGTCTTGTTTTTCTCCAGTTATGCCATTAAAACATAAACAGACATAAACACAACATGTGCAAATATTGATTAACCTGCCAGAGAAGCCTTTACATGAAGCAAAATGGGAAAACAACTGAGGGAGAGTTGTTGATTGCTTTTGCTTACAGTTTACATGTGTTGATTTTTAACATATGCATGTAAACATACTCACTGTGTTTTAGAAACAGGCCTCACAACCAAATGTATAATATAATTATTTCTATCAAATACAATATCCAGCACCATCAACTCAATTTCACCTGTAAGCAGATAATCTGTCCTTTGTCCTCTGAGGTTTAGCTGGGAAAAATAACAGCCTGTATTCTAGTAACTGAACAACACTATGTCCTGTTTCTACATTTATCTGCCCAACTACTATCAGAACTATGCATTGGAGTAGTATTTTGTTATGTATTAGTATAGTTTTATTATAGCATTTAACCAAAATGACAGAAAACTGGAAACTAAATGTTATTTCATGAGTTTGCACTTCCTCATTGTAGCAACTAAAATAATAGCAGCGAGCAGCGACCTAGCGAGGGCAGAGTTCGTAGTCCGGATCGAACCCCGCGTTCTTGCAAATACAAACAGTGGAGAAGGGGAGGAGGAGGGATGCTTAGAACGAGATGCAGAAGGAAAGGAAGTGGGTTTATTTATAGTGCGAGTGTTAGGACCAGATTGGCTAATGAGAAGTGATAATAATGATTGATAATGCAGTGTCGGCTTTGTCTGATCATTCATTCGCGCCCCTCCCGAAATTACTTTAGCAACATCACTTAATGATCAACTGAATAATGTAACTAACTGAATAGTCAACACTCAACCTAAAACGTGGTATATAAATATTTAAATTGCAGTTTTTATATCAACAATTATATAATTATACAATCTGAACAAACATGTCACTGTTCTAAAAGAACAGTGACATTATGTGTAACAATTGCACTTTTACATAATATGTTAAGTAAGCTAAAAGTAATGAAACAAGACAAACAGAAACATATCCAACAACATCGGCTCAAAGCTCATATAAAACTACATCGGCATCAATGGCTTCCTTCTCCAAGACCTACAACAATGAACTTCAGTTTCAGTGTGTAAAACATATGTAGGCTACATGATGTTAACATGACAGCTTCTTTTACAAACACTCGTCTCACTTTTCACAAGCCCTATTACTTTTTAAACAAATGAAACACCCTAGAGGCTTTAAAACAGGTCTTTATACATAAAAATGTGGTTTAATTTAAAAAGCTTTCAACACTATTGTAAGCTGAAAAGAGATGCTTTTGTAACGTTTCTTCAATTCAACCAGCCTGACATTTGTGGAATAACCTTTGTAGGCACATCAAAAGCACTCCATCTCATCTCACCAATGTGCTGTAGTGCATGCTAAGAGCCAAGCAGGTTATTAAAATTGCCATCAGACACACAACCTGTTATTAGCTTGCTAGCACACGAGAGAGATGGAGCCAAATCACAGCGCTGCACAAGGCCTTGGCAGCACAGCCCACATCCCTGAAGGTCACAGGAACGTCCTCTACCCTTCGTTTCTCCTTTCCCCTGCTCACTGCATCACTGCTTCCAATCAAAGCACCAATTATGATGTTAAGCTCATTGAGATGTGGGCCAATCAGAGCTCAGGGGCTGGTCACAGGGGCAGCATTTGGACAGGCGTCCAGATAACTCTCTAAATGATGGGCCCGGACTGCTCTATTAGTAATGCATCAATTTTCATCTCCCAACGATAAAATGTCAAAGATGTTTGAAAGGAAAGTGTTACCGAAAGCAGAACCGACTCTCAAAGCTCAAGAACTGCTTCTGAGATACAACAAGAGGATCATAAGGTTATTCATAAAGACCAATAATTTACATTGATGAATCGCTATTAATGACAGTCATTTACTGTAACTCTTAACCAGCTTTCCTGCAGTCATACTCCACTAAACTCAAAATAACATTGTGAAGGCAAACTGTGTTTCGCCTGATTGTTAGCCAGGGGTTAGTGGAGATGAGAGCACATGGTGGCTCTGACTGCAGACAGATTACACGCACACAAGACTCTTTAAAGACAACAGCAGCTGATCCAGTCAGCAGCGGCTTCCTTTGTGGGCTCCAGCAATGGCCTTCCTGCTATCTTTTCCCATGTGCTAACGGTTTTGACTATGAGATCTGGTGTCGCCACCAGTGAGGAATGTCTCTCCTGACTCAGGCAAACCTTTCCTACTGCAACCAAGCCCTTGCAATTTACAACTAATACAGTGGGAGCCAAAATCTAACACCACAATGAAAGCCTGGGCTTTTAACAAATAAATAAAGTTCTACGATTTTGAAACATTCAAAAAAATCGAAATAGTGGCGTCTACCTTTGAACAAAATATATAAATTCAGAAAAAAAAGACATTCTGATGACAAGTCAAGTCATTAAAAAATTAAATGTACCTGGCATAGGCTCAGCCACTAAAAATGTGTGTAAATCCTTAGTGTTTTACTCTGAGTGATTGAAATGTCTTGACCACAGCAATGGAAACTGGTCAGTCTTTGCTCTGTATTTGTAGTGCATGCTTAAGTCGGGCCACTATCGACAACACATGTCAGTAATGTCAGGCCTCTATGGCCGGTATGCTAGACAGAACTCCGAGGCCTTGCACCCATATACTAAACCATTTTTGTTTCCAGCAATGAAACAACAACTTTGCATAGAGATTAACTGATCAGTAATTTCTGCGTAGCACACACTGTAACACCACATTTCGCCCCGAGGTCATTTTATTAAGGCACTATGTAAGAATTTCAAAACAACTGAAGTGTTCAACACACAAGTCCTTTAATAAGTGGACATGTTTGACAGAAAATAAATCACTCTCAGAAAAAGAATTTAAATGTATACTAAAACAGCTCTGAGGCCTGACTGCCCTGTACAACTGTCAGTTTCAATTTCTTCATATATCATTATCGCTCAGTTCAACCATGATCTATCCTAGTGGCTGCAGCAACAAATCGGACATGTTTTTATATGTCTATACAGCAACATAATGATATGAGAAGTCCCTTCTGTAGTTTTAATAAGAATACTTGTTTATCATATTGACAACATGACATCCTAATGATATACGACATTTAAAACATTTCCAGACATCAATTCAAGAGGTGTACAAAGACCGACTGTTTGTTGTGATCAATAGCAAATCAATATCACATCATTCTTATTGAGCTGTTACAAGATGGACTTTGTTGCAAGGCTTAAAAAAAAAAAAAAGAGAAAGAAAAAGAGCTGTACTCGAAAAAGCTTAATTTTAAGTAGAAGTGTAAGTGTCCTTTGACTTCCACCACATGCTCTTCCACTGTACTCATTTGCATATTAAAAACGCAAACAACTGCATCTAGTGACAATGAAAATAATTTGATGTTTATCTCATAACGAAGCTATAGAGGCATGTACCAAGCACCGACTCACAGGGTACATTGTGTTAGAGTGTTAGTGAGAGGGACAGCTGATCTTTGGGTGTGTGCTGTCATCCTGTTAGCCCAAAGGCAGCCGGCGCGTTGCCAAGCACGAGGGGACACACAGGCACACAACAAACCCTCTTACTAGGCATCTCGCTAATTCTGAGTGCTTTAATGAAAATACAAAGTTCAGCCCTAGGTCTATAAAAATATCTCTGTATTGTAGTCTCATAACACATGCACACAAAACACTCGCCTCATTTGAGACGTAACCCTCCAGTGGGTCAGAAGCGCATCTTGAGCTTTAAATGGAAACCGGTTGTCATGCAAGACATGGACTAAATCACCTGATTGAAAAGCAAAGGCTCATTTCGAGGAGCAATAGCTTTTGGTAAACACATTCACATTATTTGCCAGTAAAACAAGACAGGGACATGAATAAAGCAAAAAAAAAACTAAAAATATTAAATAAACATGGACATTGCAACCTCTGGCAAAATGTAAACAGACATTTGGGTCACAAAAAACATGCATTTAATGTGAACAATGTTTGCCTTACTAAAATATGCAAAATCATTAAAGGTGAAGACAGCATGTTAGCATTTGTGTGTTGCTAGTGGCAGTAAGCCTCTGCTGATACATGTCATAATTACAGCATTATGTGAACAATGAGCATTCAATATAAAAAGCCATATCTCCTGACGTGTTCTGCAAACCTCACATCTTTCCCTTTCCTCCCGTTGACGTAACAGCTGATGCACCAGCAGGACAGTCTGTGGCTGTGGGACTGTGCATGTTCATGTGATGCCAACAGCCAATCAGTGTTACAATTATTTCTGTAGCTCCAAAGTGATTTGTCATAGTTCATATGAACAAAGGCTCAAAAAAGCAAAGATAAACTACAAAACAGCAAAAATGGTAATATACAACATAATAATATAATAGCATGAACCTTAATTTAGAAGCATTATATTTAATTAAAAAACTATATAAACTATATATATATTAGTGCTGTCAATAGATGAAAATAAATTAATTAAATTGCATATTTTTCTGAAATTAATTGCGATTAATTCCAAATAACAGTAACTTTTTTAAATATAATTTTATACTGTAATATTTTCACATTCAAACATTAAATTAATGTACAAACAACATAAAGACAGTACATTTTTCAATATTTGTATAATAGCATCTTTTTTTGTGATTAAAGGCCAGCATTACTTCGATGTCTCTGGAAAAGTTTTTTTCCTCTAGTATCTATCTAGTCATTGAATAGCCATTTAACATTACAAAACTATCTCATAAAACCATTATACCAAACAATCTTCACATAAATCCATTATAACACCAATACTGATTTCTTTATAAAATTGTCTCCCCTCCCAAAAAAAAAATGTAATCATTGACTATAGTCTTTGTCCTTTGATTAATAGACATCACAGCTGCTGGTTATTATAGGTGATTTTGTCTGTTATTTCTTTAAGAGCTGCCGCTGCTGAATGCAAATCTTATTTACTCTCAACTCTTTTTACCTTTTCTGACCCACTTCATGTCAGGCGTGTTAGATGAGCGAGACAGTGCTGGGCTGCTCCAGAACATTTCAAAGAAATCTTCTTAAATATGGCTTATATAAAATATATGGCATGCTTGCACAGTTTTAAGGATGCTTTAATCGTCTTTTTGGAAGCTTCATGACTTAACTGACCACAATGTTGCATGCACGTAGCTTATTTCATGCTTTGAAATGAAAGGATCCAGTGTGCTCTGGTATCTCTGTGCATATATTTGAAGAGCTTCAGATAGTATTATTATTGTTCTAATAAAAAAAACAGAATAAATACTCTAATGTTCGACTATTCATGCACATCCTTATATATATATACACATATACATACATACATATATTAGATAGATAGGGTTTTTATATCATTTCATATCTTATGTTTCTAAATTAAGGGTGCCAATCCAATCCAACTTTATTTATAGAGCACTTTAAAAAACAACAAGGTTAGCCAAAGTGCTGTACACAGTCTAATAAGAATAGGTTACATCACAAATAAAATCGATATCAGTAAAACAGATATCAATCAACAAATCAGAGTTAAAAGCGAGAGTAAAAAATTTGTGGTTAGTGAAGTCTTGAAAACCATTGAGGAATCAATCTGTCTAAGATGCAACGGCAGATTATTCCATAATTTAGGACCCGCAACAGAGGAGGAATGGTCCCCCCTGAGTTTTCTCAGTGTTTTGGGTACAACTAAATGAACCTCATCAGCTGACCTAAGGGAGTGAGCAGGGCAATAAGGCTGGAGCATGTCTGAAATATACTGAGGGTGAAGCCATGTAGAGATTTAAAAACAAATGTTTAAATTTATACGAAAGCGAATCGGGATGTTGTAATGACTTTAAAATCGGAGTAATGTGCTCTCGCTTTTTAGTACCAGTTAAAAGCCGTGCAGCAGCATTCTGTACAAGCTGCTACAATCTAAAAATGATGCCTAGAAAGAAATGGTTTGGCTTTTGCCAATTGTCTCAATTGGAAAAGGCTTGCTTTGACAACTGCACTAATCTGAGCATTTTTACACCTAGATTTGGTACAGTGGACTTTTGGTATTGTGTCAAAACACCCAGATCTACACCAGCAACAGATACATCACTAGGAACGAACAGTATAACCTCTGTCTGAGTATCATTAAGATGTAACAAATGTATTACTTTTTTTTCCCCACTTAGAAAGTCAGCTTAAAGAAAGTACACTTTTTTTTCCCATTTCTTCATGAATGCACATTCCACCGTGACTTCAAAGCACCAACATACGTCTTTAGCTCAAATAAAAAGGATGCCAATTGTGTCTGTTGAAATGAAAAATAAAAAAAACTTGACAAAAACAAATTGAGCATTATCCTTTGTTCTGTTTGCCCACCTACTAAGGACAGAAATGGTTTCCTATAGACTCCATAGGTGTTGCAGGGTAAAACACATTTATATTAGCTGTAGCCTGAGGCAAGGTGCCACAGAGGACAAAGAGAGAGTTCACATTAAGTCATCACTCCTTCTGTGTCGCAACTGCACCGTAGGGGCACTTATCAGAACAGGAGCATGAAGTGCAGATGAAAAACTCCAAGATGATGTGGAATCTTTTGGTCAAGTGCATTACACCTGTACGGTGCAATCGCTAAGACTGATATAATGGCACGCTCTCAGTCTCACCCACTCGCTCAACATGGCCGGGCTCTGCTGCGCATCCCATTACTGACACCATGCCTGGAAGACCTGCCGTCCTCAGTCAGCTGCACGGGGGATAACGTTTCAGTCTCTTAATGCTCCTAACAAGCATGTTCCCCTTGCAACAGAGTGTCAATACACGTCCACAAAGTCACCCCTCCAGAGTCTCCTTCCACTAAGAAACACATCAAGCGCACACAATTATCCACAGCACCATTTTCATTTCTTCTTGGAAACGGGATATGGTGCGATATCACTTGGCACAACATACTCATTCCCAGTGGCCCAACAACGGGTTGTCATCAGCCACTGGTAGGAAAACACTAACGACGCAAATCAGTCAGGTTTATACTTATACATCATATCCCAGAGAAGACAACAAGGCTTAATCAAGGCTTCCCTACAGCAGGTGATATAAACACAGGCCTGATTGTGTTTTAACAACTTCCTTCCAAAGAGGATGAACTACAGTGTCGGTTTCAAACAGACTCTGCTTTGCTGGAACGCTTGTACATGTAGGTAATTAAATGGTAATGAAGACTGGTGACTTCACAGACGTCATTAACCCTTCTCATTTAAATAAATAACAAGTTCAACACAGTCTCATCCGACCGAGAAAGAACATGTAAATTCATTCAAATCAACCATTTAAATGCGGAAACACCTCACAGCCGTGGTTGTTGACAAACTAGCAGGGAGACAAACCCTCTAATCTATCTTTTAAGTCATTCCCAGACAGATATCTTAGTCGGTAGATACTAATAGGGATTAAACAGTATTGGCTGCTTGAATGCAGGCCTCGTGTGGTTAATTATAACTCACTGGATATTGTCTCCTCAAATCCCACATGAAGCAGCCAAAATGAATCTTCGGTCCTTTTTTATGCCTGCATTGAGTCTCTAGAGATGTGAAAAGCACTTTTCCATTTACACTGGATTGCGGCCAATCCATCAAAGGTGATGGATACACAGAAGACAAGCCGAACTGTTGTTTCGAGCGCACACCTGGTCTCACCGAGTCCATTTTGAGTGCCTAATGGAAGCCATCACATTACTATCAAACTGAACAGATGTGAAAAATAGAATCCTGCATTTCACAAATTTGCAAAGCAACAGGTCTGGATTGGTTTCCCATGAAAATCAAACACTAAAATCATGCTTGTAGTTGACGATGGCTGTTAGTTAAAGATAATCTGTGTCCCTACATGACCGTGCTCATCTACATTAACGTACTGGCTTGCTTTTAATTTTATTACGTTTAATGAACCGTATGTGTTTTTATATACTTTAGACAACCCTCAACAAACCACTACCCAAAGTAGCAAATATCATTAATGCAAGTTACTATGTGACTTTTAAGACAGTCAGTATAAAAGCCATCTAATATAACTGCATTCTGCAGTCATCTTGTGTCTAAAGGCCTTGTTTACAAGGCTACAGATCTAGTAAGAGTTTAAATGGATTACCAGGTTACTGACTGCATACACATCTACATCTATGATTTCTGATATACGTCTAGTGTATTCTCTGAATATTTTTCCAACTAGTACCTATCAACATTAACAAAGGAAAAATTTATTTAAAAATATCTAAATATTGTTACTTATTTATATACACGAGGCCTATTTAAAAATCTTTCATTTGTTGACACTATATATATATATATATATATATTCCATTCTTTTTAAAGGTGCAAATACTAACATGTTTTGGTCTGTGTGCGTGGTTTATTCAGACTGAGTGCTTGCTGCAATACTCTCATGCAGATCCAGTGCATTACTCACAATGAATCACTTCTATCAGTGCCAATCCACTGCCAAACAAATGCCATTTAGATATTAAGATAAACTACCAATGCACAAAGACAGCACGACCATTTAATTCCATTAATGCTGCTTTTCGCGGAGAGGGGAAAGGGCTTACGTTACCTTGTTTTTGATGTTGCAATGGCAGCAGACCGTCCACAGGTACTTAAGGGTCCTCCACAGGAGGATGATGAAGAGACCCCCGAAGAACGTCACCATGGATGAGGCGAGGAAAGCCCACCACATGCGCTGACCATTGTTGTCACAGGGTACGTCTGGCGAGAAAGGGATGATCAGGTCCATCTTCGATATTGAGACAGAAGAGTCCGGGTTTTTGTTCAAATTTATATTATTACTCATTCTAGAGCTGCTGCCATAGGATCCGTTGCCATCTGCCACAGCTAGCATTGAGATGAAGCTTTGGAGAGCTCCTGCCAGCGCCCCCAACCCCAGCCATCAGCCATATTGCTTCAAATATCCCTCTCCTTTCTTCTCTGTTTTTCTATCCACGTCTGCTCAGCGTGATTAATATTTTTGAGCGAGAAATGCAGCAGCTTGGAGAGCGTGAGGAGGAAACGCGCGTCCGTTACCCTCAGCGTGAGACATTTAAATCCGCATTAATGACGACTTCATATTTCATTTTGAAGGGCTTTCCTCGTCTTTTTCCATATCTTCTAAATAAAATGGAGTCTAAAAGCGATGTTTCGCGCAGTCTGTGTTGTTATCAGTCAGAAAGCGAGAGGATTCGCGAGAGAAACGCGGACGAACGGCTGTCTCCAAGCTCTCTGTCGTCCATTCAGTCACAGGGTCGCCTCAGCGGCGTCTAATCGATGTTTCTCCCATAAACGCCAACTTAATCAATGTCTCCAAAGCTATTCAGCTGGGAACCGAGTCGCTTTTTGTAGTCTTGCGAGGCTCGGCGGAAGAACCCGTTCAAATATCGGCTTTTTGGCGATTATTCCGCTCTCAATGACACGTCGCTGTCCCCATTCACTTTCCTCAGCTGATCCAGGCAGAGTCCGTCAGATCTGCTCCACAGATTGTTGGGGAGATTTACAGGTAGGAGGGCGGAGCCAAACCCTTATAACAGAGATGGATGAGAGAGCATACGGAGATATTTTTTATTAAACGCATCAACAGTGCACAATAGCGAACTTCTTTAAAATATACATTAAAAAACTTTAAATATGATTAATATTTACTTTCCATATATACAAACCCTATTTTCCCATTCAATATTTAAAAGACTGAACTTACAAAAAGCCTAATAAAGTGCGCTTAAATATTCTTTATTTAAGCAATATTACACTTATTTGTTGTATTGAATATTAGCAGCTGGTGTCTAATGTCTAGCATCTAGCTCAAAGATTTGTATGAAGATTTGTTATTTATTGCTATTAATATCATGTCACCCTCAGATAAAGCGACCCATTATAAATTATACCAACAAGTTGCCAGGTCTTCACAACAAAACCCGCCCAATTGCTACTTAAAACTAACACTTTCGAGAGGGGGTCCCCTGCTAAAAATAAATAAATAAATACACGTTTTTGGCGGGGTTAGCCTGGTAAAATAAAATAAATATCACGTTATTGAGGTCGCTATAACAGTATTAAAGTAGTAGCCCAATTCTGGGGGATGAACCGCGGCAAATACTTGATAACTGACCAATCAACGCGCCGACCGAAAACCGGGTTGGAGTCCTATATTTGAGTGGAGCGGAGTGAGAGATTCCGCTTCTCCGCTCAACGTTCTATAATCACTCCGCTGGAATTCCACTCCGGGTCTTGCATTTACTGCACCTGCCAATCTGAACACCAGTGAGTAAACGGAGTGCGTGCACAGCGCGTGGATCACGCAACATGCGTTGTATGATTACTAAACCACGTGGAACTTGCCGTTTTATACTTCAACCACCAGAGGGCTAAAAGTAACGCGTACTGTAACTTAACGTTTAATATGAATTAATACTTATCCTCAAATTTACAATAACAGGTGAGTTTAGGAGTAAGTGGACGAAAAGTCAGAATTCAGTCTTTCCGGAACACATAGATAATACATCTCATAAACATTTTATTTTTCAGTATGAAAGAAAAACGTTATATTAGATGTTTCAATTAATTTATCTCGATTTATTTGAAATGCATCATTTGTACAGCAGCATGCGCGGATATTCAGCGCACGCTTAGAAAGACAGGTCTTTGTGAAGAGAAGAGGTCAAAAGCGGTCAGATGTCATGTGATGCTTCATTATGCATCAACATGTTTATCCTCGTGTTTGTCTCAGTAATTTGGTCGTGGTTTTACCGGTGAGGTCTAATCTGTTTCCTCAAAGGTCAAGGATACGTGATAAACGACTGGGAACATGCTGAGTTGTTGCTGAAATTGTAGAAATATTGATGATAAAATATATAAAAAAAACAAAGATTGGGTTTCATCGTCATCATCGTGTGGATACACTGTGACAAGATACACTGCCTGTTTGACAGGCTATGAAATGAGACCCTAAAACAAGTCATTTTCAAAATATAAACATAGATAAACCCAAATGAGGTGTAAAAGAGATTTACTAACACCTATGATGTTTATGGTTATGATTTACAGTCTGAGAGATGCTGTTACTTAACCAAAATAGCAGCTGAAACAGAATCTTTGTAGATGGTTGTCAGCACAGTGTGTTGGCCTAGTCATTCAACAGACCATGCCACTCTAAATTATTCCACTGTCTTTATTTATTTAACATATTTTTTTAATTAATTCATTTGCTTTTCTCTGTGCATGTATATGATTTGTACATCTAAAATGATAAAATAGTATTTGGTTCAGTTTAATCTTTTGCAGTTTAAGGCCTATTTATGCCAGTGACTTCTAGATCAGATGTATAATAAAGTGTTTTCCAACAAATGATTAGGCAATCATTTGTCTGATGATGTGCTTGTTGGTAATGTAAGCATGTAAATGTTACAGTTTATCTTCCTGCTGCCAACAGTCATCAGTGAGAACAAATTAAACAGATCTCGTGGCAGTCGTATCATCAACTGCATTGGCTTCTACAGTTCCTGTCTAAATGAGTGATTTCTTACAGTGATTGATATGCTACAGAGTCTTTATTATTTACTTTGATTATTTTGAATAAGATAAGAGGAACTTTATTTATCCTGAGGGAAATTATTTTGTTATAAACATGCCCAGTGCAGCTTATTGTAAAATATACAGTAAGTACAGTAAATTGCAATAACAACAGTAGAATAGTGCAAATAGATCAAATAAAATACAGTGTTAATTATGAATATAGTATTGTTTCCTAAATGAAAATAACTGCAATGGTAAGTGCAATATATAAAATAAAGTTGCACATTTTATTACTATCATACACAGAAATGCATTTATTCAGATTTCCATTTTACTTTTACCATTGAGCAGAACATTAATGTTTAAACTGTATCTGTTAGTCCTCCTCCTACTGGACAACAACTGAAATGCAAACCTGGAAAGGGTTTCTAAATAACTCCTGGGATACACTAAGACAGGACAGACTTTGGGTCTTACGCAATAAACATGTGATAGAAATTAATACTACCACCTTTAAAAAAAAAAATTCTCAGTGTGTTCATGTTGAGTTGGCAACATATTCCATCCTCCTCTTTAGTTGAAGCTATATATTCTTGTATCGCGTGAGGGGGTCTTTCAGTGTGGTTTTCCATCTCATCACAGATAGCTGTCTGTCCTAGTCGGCCACCAGTTGGTAGGGTTTGGATCCTGCAGACCAGGCTTCAGTGGGGTTATTTATGGAGGGCAATAGGATCCACAACTGGTCATCTTCCTGGAAAACGTGCCCAGCTGTCAGCTTAGAGGGCTAAAGAACCGGTTCCTGCAAGTGCCGCGTTAAAAGAACTGCATAGCTGACAGATGCAATGCTTAGTTATCCACATTCAATGCTGGAAGAGAGCACACTTTTATAATGCTGAGGCTGGACAAATTTTCATGGTTGACCACTCAGGTTCTAGTCCTAGCTCTCAAGTTGAGAAGAGCTGTCAGCAGCTGTCTTGAAACAGATACGCCAGCAGGAGACTCGACCCTTTCTAAAAGAAGAGGAAGGGGACTTGAAGGACGTGTTGCTTTCGGGGTGAGGCCTTAGAATGCCGCAAAAGGCTTCCCGTGGCTGAGAGAGGGAGTTCAGGAAATCAGCACAAGCCAAATGAGGACGTGCTTGGGGGAGGAGCTTGACTTCTCATGACTGAACTGTGATAATCAGCGCTGGCATGGCCGAGGGCATCTTCAGTGGTACACACCACACTAATCTTTTACTAAGGAAATGTGTTGTCGTAAAGCCAGTGACCTCTCTGTCAGGGCTTACCTGATGACTCTTTCTTGTTTGAAGGGCAGCTGAGAACGAGGAGGAATTGCGTGGCCAGAAGCACACGATTATTCAGTGCCTGTTTAAAGCAGCATATTATGATAATTTGGTCTTTGGCTACAGTTTTGAAGCTTGTTTCACAAACGATTAGTGTGCAAGTGGCAGCCTTTGCTGCCAATATGTGAATATTTAAATGAATGAGATTTTATTATAGCATCTTTATAGTATACGGTTGAAATATTGTTGAAAACAAATGTTTTCAAATGGTAAAACTACAAATAATAGTATATATATATATATATATATAAAATAATAATAGTTCAGAAAAATAATATAATTAGTATTTACAAATTAACATTTTTTTTTGTCCTGACATTTTACAATGAAAAAAGGTGTCAGTTTGTCTATCCATATATCTACATATACATCCATCCATTTAAAATATCTATAATCCTATGATCTCTCTCATTATCTGATATCTATAATCTTTATCTATCTATATAATCATCCATCATTTTACCATATCTGATTTACCAATATTTTATCTATTATCTATCTTCATCAATCCATCTCTAACTTTATCCTGTTCTATGTCTGTTTATCTCCCCTCATCTCCCTATCTATCCATCTGTCTCCATTCATCTATATCTCCCTCTCTATTTATCTATCCGCCCCTCCATCCATATCTATCCATCTATCTATATTTATCCATCTCTCTCTTTCCATCCATCTAGCTCATCTACTTCTATTTCTCTCTGTCGGTTTATCTATGTACATACTTACCTACCTGTCTATCAAACCATCTGATGGATGTAGATATAGACAGATGTATATACAGACATGGATTTTGCCTACATCTGTATCTGTCTATACCTACCTTCGGGTATACAGTATATCTGTCTACAACTACATCAATTTGTCTATAGGTGACCTACATGTGTGTATCGGTCTATTCCTACATCTACACTATGGTAACTCTCTTTACATCTGTCTATCTATAATAGAACTATAATTATTATAATATAATAATATATAACAATTCAGAAATACATGTAGTTAAAGCTACCACCAGTGCTTCTCAGTGCCATCAAGGCAAATTCAAATGACATCTGCTGATGTTCTGATTAAAAAAAAAAATTTAATCCAACAGCAACAACAAACTAATAAATAAGAAAGTGTCTCATCACGTCAGGTTTAACAACCCCATCCACACCAAACAGCAGCTGACAGCTATTGTCTGAGAGCTCACCTTAGTTCCAGTAATTAACACCATATCTTCCCCATGGTTAGACGCAGTGCATCGGCTTCAAGGAGGAGCAACAAATAAGACAGCTCCACACTCAATTACAGCACATGTCAATCTGCCGAAGATGCAACCGGCACTGCGGAAGCAGCTGTATGACACCCTTAATATGATGGAGATCTCAGCCCGCAGCACAATGAATACACCCATCAATCAAACGCACACCATCATGATTCATTTAATGACATTGTGAGATACAGAAAATGACTTTTATTCTCGCATTAATGATGTTTTCATACAAATCATTCTTTTAGAATAAAAGAAATCCCAATGGAAACAGTACCTGTGTTTTAATTATTCTAAAAACTCGGTGGTGATGAAACTCTCGTGTAAAACCTTATGCTAGTTATTCAGAATAACAGTTAGGTGTAGTGTAATTTCAACCCAATGGACTGATATATTACGGTGAAAAAAAAGTAAGAAATCCCTTTTTATGCAGTGTTTCTCTTTTTTTTTCTTTAAAAAAGGCAGTTCATGAAATGTATGGAGCAGGAGTGATACACATGAATATTATTTTACAGTAAAAATGATAGTACCTATTTCCATTCTACTGGAAACCTACAAACAGTCATTTGTTTAGGGTTCAGAACATTGGAAGTGCAAAACAGGAAACAAACGAAATAAAATAACGTGTTTTTGGCACAACATTAATGGGGCTACTGGTCTGCTTGAGACATGACATGCCTCTTGAATAATAATAATAATAATAATAATAATAAAAAAATATTAAATAGCAATGAAAAACCACTAACATTTAAACAGATTTAAGAAAACCATTTCAGGTTTACCCTGCAACTTTTCTTTTCGTGATTTTTTTGTTTGGTTTTTGTGTTTAGTGTGTAGTACATATAAAAGTGACTGACAAACATACACCAACAGAAACCTGCATTCGCTCTCTCTCTCTTACGCACGCACACAAACATGCTAATATTTGCTAAGACATGACACTCCCGTCACACTCCCCTAGGACTATAGCCTAGTAAAAATACAGTAAATATATTTCTATATATTTCGATGAAATTGCATACATACGCATATATGTGCACCCGTACTTCAGTTCGTATGCACAAGTACAAGTGTTATGTGGGATATTCTCTTTAAATATAAGCTCTGCTATGAGAATGCTTCGAGATCTCATAGTACACAGTGGTCTGTCTAGCCCTGGAGTGCAATCTGAGAAGTTTTACTGTTTAAATACCAGGCTTTCACCTCATGCCATTGTCATACGCTCAGTAGATCTCCAAAGGCACTTCCATTTGGCCCGTAGAAAGCGCTTAGCTGCTGTCCGTCTCGGCTCCATAGATAAGCACTACGATTCAAAGCTCACTGACATCTACACAACAAACTTGGCCACAAACGACTCTTAAATCACGAGCTGATATGTCAGACGTAGGGTGGTGTCACACATACACGTTTTGGTGCTGGGCTGCTTGTACGGGGGGGGGGGGACTTCACATTCAGGCAGACATTAAACAATTCACCGACTGATTGCTCTGTAAACGAGTGTCTTAAATGCAGCATTGCTAAAACTTTACATGTCCGTCAGGAAGACCAAAGGAAATGAACAAATACTTCAGTGCTATCGTCCTGCATCCACGCACACACACACACACACAAATAAAGTTACAATTAATAACCTAATAAAAACAGAGAGACAAAAAAAAGAGAATCTCTATCTTAACGTGACGCTCGTAACGTTAGTGTACCTTTGCGTGTGCTGTGTATAAAGTCTAGTAAAGTTTGTAAGATTTTGAGCCCTACGGAGAGCCCAGCGGCGTCCACAAAACTTTGCTCTGTTCCTGATCCACAATAGTCACAATCTGAGTGCAAATGTATGGGAAGGTGCCTCCTTGAACGATACCTGTAAGGAAACATCAAACAACAGCGAGTCAAGCTTTCGTGAATCGAAAGTGCAAAAGAATGGCATGCATTTGAAACTTTTTTTCACAATATGAATGCATTTACTGTTGGATAAAGTCTTAATTTAAATCTGACTCTTGTTTTCCCTTCTTAAATAGGAAAAAGAAATGTACTTTAATCGCAATTTAGCCTTCGGATCATATTTGGTTCAAATAAATACATCCGCCTCACATCATGGTGTCATATTTTGCAAACGGATTTGTACAGAGGCTGATAAGGATAGCAAACCTGTGAAAAATTTGCTGTACTCCTGTTCTATCTTCTGTGCAATCTCAAACTGCTCCTTGGAATGTTTTTGAGAGACTTTATCCCGCAGATAAACTGGATCCTTCTGCTCTCTACACAGGCAAACAGAAGCAGTCATTCATACTTCACACATAATGATGTTACAAGATTGAACTGGCACAATGACACCGTTCTTTTGAGACAAACATGGTTCAAGCAGCAACATTTTGGAAGGGTGCATAATAATAAAACGCTTGTAAAATGAAGACATCAGGCTGTTAAATACCGAAACTGGCTGTGACAGATGTTGTCTGTGTCAGTGTGTGCTAAATGGGTAAAATAAAATTAAATGTAAAAATGTTTTTATTAAAAATGTAAATAATTATAATAAAAAATAAAAAATAAAATAAAATATGAAATAAAAAATATTATCCACATTAAATATAAAACTAAAAATTAAAATGTAAAATAACATTTAAAATAAAAATAAAATATAAAAATAAATTAACTCAAATCCCCTGAAAGGGTCTGGTGCTGTGTGAGTGTGTAGTTAAAAATGTCTGCATATAATATGTAATATTTAGTTTGTTTGTTTTTAACAAGATTTCCTATATTACATTAATTTACCTGTTAAATAAAAAATTCATTTAAAATGTAACGTAAAAACACTTAAAACATAATATACATCAATATAAAAACCAAATCTATATATCTATATGTGCACGTATATGTATATGTGTGTGTGTGTGTGTGTAGGGTTGTTATATTTGTGTATATTCAATACCTATATTTTTTCGTTTGTTAGTTTGGTTTTAAATACATGGAAAATGTCACACAGAGATTTCAGGCTACATTTGATTAAAATCATGGTAATATTTCATTGTTGTTTAATTTGGACTGCTGCAGAATCCATGTATGAACACATCATACATATTGAATATTAATATGAAGATACCAACCAGCCCTGGTGTATGTGTATTTAAGTTTTCATAAAAAGCCTTTCTCAGTTTCAAGAAACACAAGAGCCTATTAAGTCATTGTACATGACATGATGCCATGATCCTGAGCGCTAATGAGAGCCGTGCTGATTAACTCGGGCTGCCTTTATATTAAGTAGGTGCTAGTCAGCAGGTCAAAGACGACCTGCATTAATCCCCATAGTGATCGAGTGCAGGCTTGATTTTCTAATCCTGCTGGGAAATCACCAATTTAGAAACCTCGGTTGGGATGACTTTGCACCATTAGCGCCCTGACGATTCCACACAGAAGCGCCGGAGAGACCTAAAGGCACAGTTATGCAGCACTATCAAGAGAATAAAGCTGGGATTTATTGTCCTTTTAAGTCTCACACCCCTAGAGAGCTATCAGTACAGTATGCTGCGAACCAGTGATATGCATATTAACGGTCTACAGTCGGCTTTCATTCTCTTCGTCTGATAAGCTGGGCAGAGGATCTTGCAAAGCGGTCTTCAGCGGACAACCTTGAGTGAGAGCGAAGGAGAGGGACACAGACAGAAAGACTGAAGCGGCTGCCTACGCTGTCATATATCTTGTCTATATCTGTGAAACGTTATGGTAAAAGTGAGCCAAGATATTCATCCATTTAACTGCAGTTCTTCCAAGTCAAATGCAGCCTACACAGTAAAACTGCTTTCTATTCCCCAAATGTCTCCAGGGCCCTGAGGGAGTGCACAGGAACTTCTTGGCGCACAAATGTTCCATGAAGGGCCTTGAGAGTGTGTGTGTGTGTGTGTGTGTGTGTTTGGACGGGTCCCACAAGGACACCCTAGAGCTCAGCTGGCTCTCTAACTCGCTGAAATATTCGAGAAGTATGTGTGAAGAGGGATGTGGACACTTACTTTATCTGCTTTGCGTTTTTGTAGCGAATGAAAATGACGATTGGGTAAATGTGAACGCTGTGAAGCCGTTCGATAGCGTGAGGTGCAATGTCAAGCAAACAGTGACAGTCCTACGAAAGAGAACGACACAGCACAGAACAGGTCTGAGTCATGTTACACAGATACAGCATGAGCGACTGCAAACAGAGAAACAGGAGCTCACTGACAGCACATCAACAAACATGAACCTCGGCTCTTGATATTCATCTAATTAAAAGATTTAACAGATTCGCTCTCAATCATAACATTTTTTGACTAAGATGTGAGCAGCAGAGGCGTGGACGAACCTTGTCTGTGACTTCACTAATGGATGCAACAGTAGTCACATCGAAATGGCCACTCCTCCGTTTGTAGTCGATGAAGAGAAAGTCTTTCACCCCACGCTCGATGGCCTGCTGGGAAGCCTTCATCACCTCTGGATAAGCAGAACAAACAAAGGTCAGCACACTCGTATTTAGCAGCATCATTAGACTAAAGCAACAAAACTAATGTCCAATAGAAGTCTTTTATGAATTTAAATACTAACAAATTCAAAAAGACAGCTTCTACAAGAAGTACATTTCAATTAAGCGAACATGAGGTGTTTTTTTTCCCCCAAATAACCATTTAATTAAAAAAATAATAATGTTTTCACTTTTTCTTTACACTTGTGGTAAAGGCTTTAATAACTAGACAATTGAAAAAATAATAAATTCTCCTTTATACAATAATTTTTGTAATAGGCACAAACATTATGGGTACCACACTGAGTGATATATTAGTACAATTTAATATTTTAGATGTCATTTACTTTTATTTTTTCAGTTCTCAATAATGTTAGGTTAAATTCAGCAAATTATATTTAGCTTTATTTTTATTTGCGTTTTATTTTTATTCATTTCAATACTTTAACTTAAGTGAAAAATAATAAATAAAATTGTATTAGTTTTTATTTGTGCTGTCAAACGATTAATCGCATCCAGGATAAAAGTTTTTGTTTGCATGTGTGTGTGTATACTGTGTATATTACATATAAAAATGCACATGTATATGCATATATATATATATATTCAATAATATATTCAACATTTTTCTTGCATGTGCGTGTATGTATATACATACATACATGCATACATAAATATACACAAAAACTTTTATTTTGGATGCAGTTGATCAATTGAATTATTTTTATTGGTTTTATTTAGTTTTAACAACACTACAAAAGTCAGGTGTGGTTATGTAATTTAACATGCACTTTTGACATCACTGTTTATGACAGTATTAGATCATGCTTTTGTTAACCGTAGACTACGATTACAAAGATCAGTTCTGCAGGTAAGAACAAGTGAACATTTACCAAGCACACATCTGCTGAATTTCTCAGGGGATTCCTTGACCAGTATGTCTTTAACCGGATCCACCAGCGGCCCGAGGATCAACACCGGTCTGGGAGTTGTGCAGTCAATCTTCTGCACTCTCTGATAGGCCAGACTCACAAAATCTGGCCACATCCCCCCAAAAAAAAAAATCAGAGTCAACATCAATCTCATCAAAATGCTAATTTCATCAGCACTGCATTATGGGATACTGGAAAGTCTCACCATCTAAGAATGGAATCGAGTCTGTGCTGATTGCGTCCAAGGCTACGGCATCTTTCCCATCTTTGGAGCTGCTACGTTTGTGCTTCTGTTTCCTGCGGAAGAAGGATCTGCGTGCGGCAGCAGAGAGGGTCTTACTGGAGCCCGTCTCATCCTTCAGTTCAGTCATACTGTGTCTGCGGTAGAACTCCTGATCCATCCTGCAGCAGAACATGAGTCCTGGTCACACCACTGCAGTCGTCTGGATAGTACGTTTACATATTTATAAGTATATACTATGTACTATAAGTACAGTATATAAGTATACACTGTTTCTTCTTGTTATTCAGTTCCTTTAAAAACTAGTTCCTTTTATAAATTATAATATATAATTTATAAACACTTTTTTTTGTCTGAGGTTTGTACATTTATTTTATTTGTATTTTTTAGGGCATTCCACCATTCATTTTTTTTATTATTATAATTTGCTTATCTGTATTTATTTTAAATACAGTAAAAAATGCAATATTGTAAAATATAAAATTTATTTACACCATTTTTTATTTTAATATATTTAAAAAATATATTATTTCAGTATTACTTCAGTCACAGGACCCTTCAGAAATCATGCTAATATTCAATAAAATGTATTATTATTATTAGATAAAATAGGCTTGGGACAAATACTACAAATATTACTCATGTAGTGTTAATAATGTGACGCTTTCTAAAGATCACATCTTCAGAGGCTGTGACTCACATATATTTGCTAGGGATCTGCCCTTTTTGAATTTTTTGTGCATTTTCGTCAAGCTGCCAGGCCATCCAGGTGCCAAAGTTGCCATTTGGTAGTGTGTCATCCACATAGAGGATGTCGTCTTTCTTAAAAGAGAGGTCGAGCTCAGTCTCAGCCACTCGGTCATAAAGTGCTCTGTATGAGAAAGAGGACATGAATAATTCAACAAGTGACAGCATTATACATGAGCAAAAGACTGCGGCATCTGCAAGAACGAGGTAATCCGAGACAAATGAAAAGAGCGCAGAAGACAAAGAAAAATAAAGGACGGAAAGAACGAATGAAAAATTCAGGAAGAGGCCGGGACTGAGCCGATCCCTCATTTCTAGGTGTAGCACGAGGCGGTTTTAAGCGGACACCCATAACTCTTCATCCCTGCTCATTCTTGACATGCGGATTGACGGAGATTATTTACTGCCTGTGACATCATGGGAGCACAGGCATAAAAAGCGGCTGCAACAGCTGCGGGCCACAGAATTTCATTTGCAAAGACAAACACGGCTATTTCTGAACGGCCCTCTTCCATTATTCTTTTTCCACCTCGCAGACACAATGCATCTCTGTCTCCAACCGTCTCATTACCACAGCTACTATTATAGAACACAAATTATGGAGATTTGGTGATACAATCTTCACCGCCAGATACATATCTCACCCTCCATCTTAAACATAATTAAAGAGATTAAAAGATTCCCGTTGCAGCAGTTTTCTCACATATCTATATATAGAGCAGCGCTCACAAGGCCCAAACACTGGCATTTGGTTATAGGGTAAGCGGTAAGTGGCCATGAATGGAGATGCATGTCGATGCAGATGAGATCATGCTGTACCTGATATAGAATCCATCTCCAGGAGTGTCCTTCACCTGGTTGAACTCATCTAGACGATGCTGGACTCTGAACGTCACCGTTTCTGCAGGCTTCTGCATTTCCAGATACGCTTCCTCAACAGTCTTATTCTTCATGCTAACTGTGCCATACTGGATGAACAAAGAATGATAGGAAGGGTGCAATCATGTTCAGTTTAAATATCCAATCTCCAAAATGTAACCACAAAATAAAAGAAACATTGACACTACACTAGTTACCACTGTGAAGGAATTAGACTTCTAATAACTATTTTAACATTGGTCACAAACAACATTTTGAATGATCGATTTCCATTCCACATTTAATAAACTTGTAGCAAAACACAACAACTTCTTTGCTTTGTCTTTTGTGAAGCAAATAAGTGCTGTTGCCGTGGGTGACACAGGTCTGAATATATCCATGCCAGGAATGGGATATCACCAATTTCACAGCATGCATGTCAGGAAGCAAAAAAGTGATAGATTAAAAAAAACATTGTTGGGAATGCAACAGGCAGTGGATGAGTCTTCATGAGCCTTAGCAAATCAGAGCGCGGTGTGAAGGAGTCCTAAAACCCAAGTGAGGATTATTACACTTTTGGTTAAACTGTCACAAAGTCAACAGTTTTTTTTTTACAGTAAAACCCAATGTGTTTAGACTTGTGGTCATGCAAACTATTCTAACTGAAACATTACTACTTTAAGCTTCCAATCCTGTAATCTTTCAAATTCAATTGACGTGACACTGAAATTGATAGTGGTGTAGTTTATTTATAGCCTAACTTACTTCTGGTGACAGTATGTGCAGGAATCATAGCTGTTGCTGGTCACGGAGTTTACTTTACCAATGAAAAACATTCCAACTGGCTTTTTGTCAAAGAAACCAGAATGAAATGCATCATCACTGCGGCACTAAACCAAAATCATAATACTCAGCTTAAGTTAAATGTCTAACTGCACCAGTGCCAATGTTAGGAAGCTTCCAGAAACCTGTCTTGATTGTGAAAGTCAAGGCTGTCAGTTTAAAGTGTATTTGTCCTTTCGGATCAGTGCACAGCATGTAACACTCAAAAAAAAAAAAGAAAGTACAATTGTCTTACAGAGAACTGTCTTACAGAGAACTGCTGTTTCACCATTTGTGTTCACAATAGTTCACTAAAGCTATACGCAGAAAGAGCAGGAGCTCCATTTACCTCAAGTATCATGTCCCCAGGCACAAGACCGTCCACTCCTCTGGCAGGACTGTCCTCTTCCAGCCTCTCTACAAAGACCCCCCGCAGGTTTCCTCCACACAGCTGAATTCCCAGCTCGCCCTGAGTCTTCCTCACCGTTACCAAGCGAGGCTCTGGAACCTTCTTGGAACTCTCAGAAGACATCCTGACATTCAAGAGCAAAAACAGGTTTGTCACCCCAAGTCATAAATTTTGTGAAGAGCTACTAAATTTTTTGTCCAAACTGTAAAGCATTACACATATCCTACCAAAAGAACGCATTCCAAAGAACACTTGGCAACAAGTTTTGTATAAAAAAAGAAGATGGAATTAGTGTTGGTGCAGAAATTTCGTAATTTTTTTGTGTCTGGGTTTACTGCACGTTGTTATTCTGAATACTAAATGTCGGAACTATCGCCCATAGGCTTACTTCTGCATTAAAGGTGGATACAAAATAAAAATACTTCTTTCTAGTGACATTATTTATCACCGCTCAAATCTATGTCCAATTTTGAGTGTGATCTCAAAAATCTAACCAACAACTAGTGGATAAAATCATGTGCTCATCATATATCTGACCCTGGACCACAAAACCAGTCATAAGGTAAAATTTTACAAAACTAAGATGTATACATTATATGAAAGCTCAATAAATAAGCTTTCTATTGATACATGGTTTGTTAGGATAGGACAATATTTGGCCGAGGTACATCTATTTGAAAATCTGGAATCTGGAAAAAATCAAAATACTGAACAAATCACCTTTAAAGTTGTCCAAATCAATATCTTATCAATGCATTTTACTAATTAAAAAATGACATTTTGATATGTTTACAGTAGGAATTTTACAAAAAAACCTTCATGGATCATGATCTTTACTTAATTTCCTAATGATTTTTGGCATAAAAAAAATCTATAATTTTGACCCATGCAATGTATTTTTGGATATTGCTACAAATCAACCCCAGCGACTTAAGACTGGTTTTGTAGTCACATATTTTCATTCCTCCTTGAAAAATCAGTTTAAACTAGTAAATGCTTTCTGTGCAATATGCATGTTCCTCAGAGTTTATAGAGCTTTCCAAATGTGCTATTTATATGATTATATTCAGTCAGAATGGTGTCTTAAAATGCATCTGTTATCTAGACAGTAGACAGCATGGCAGACTGTATGTATTCGTGCAGCACCTGATGAAACTGTTGGGACTGGTGGTGGGTGTCGTCTGTTTGGAGGATGGGGTGAGCGTGCCTTCATCCTGTTCACTCAGGGTGTCTATGGTGGAGTGGTTATCTGGGGTGGCGGCTCCACTACCCTGTGGGGTGGACTGAGTGCTCACTGGCTCCAAGCGGGAACTATGTAACAAAGTGGCCAGGAATAAATCACCCCTGCTTTGAGATCAACTCTACATTAACCTGAGTTAAATGAGATGGAAAAAGGGCTGTACCTGGAGCGAGAGTGGTTGCCGAGCTGATACATGTGTGGGTTGTACTGGGCCATGATGGTGATGGTGTCACACTGCTGGCCAATGATGAGCCGCGCTTGCTGTTCTGTGGCATTGCGCAGGTTTATCCCATTGTACTGAGGGAAAGAAACAAAAATTTTCATTTTCAAAAAATGTTCAATTGCATGATGCATTTAGTAGCATTTACAGCTTCACTGATCTCAATAATAAATAAATAATGTGTATGTGTATATATATTTACACATATGTTCACATAAATATTCAACAATATGAAATATAAAATCAAATGTAGACACATATAAAATATATTTAAAATATTGCACTCTTTAAGTGGGCTGTAAAAAAAAAAAACAATGCTCATGAGTTCGAATTTGTAAATAAGTAAAAAAAATATATATATAAAAAAATCTTTTTTTTAAAAACCCATTTGTGTTATTGATGTGCTAATGCTAACCTCCAGCAGCTGGTCTCCATACTCCAGCCCAGCCTGGTTTGCGATGCTGCCCCCGGTCACCTTGGAGACAAAGATCCCTCCGTTCTCTCCACTGACGATAGAGATGCCGAGAGGCTCCGCCCCTTTGTGCACGATGACATTCCGCGGCTCCTCCAAGTACGGCCTGCCAGAACGATAAATGTGGGTGAGTTTCGAGATCAGGGATAATCAACAGACGAGACAGAAGTTGGTCTACAGGGCTTTAACCAGGGTGGTTGCTGAAATACAGCGACAGAGGAGAACCATGCAGGTGGGTGTACAGCAAGAGACATTTACTGAACTGGCAGTTTGGAGGACTAACTGCCGCACAGGCACATAAAACAGGGTAGAAAGCGAAGGGAGTGTGCATACAGAACTTCAATAAAAGATCCAGAAGGTTATACATTTATTCTCATAACCTAAATACGCATGTAAACATAACTAATTTACCAACCAAACAAGTAAATCCATGCTTTAATGTAACGCCTCCAAGTCCAGACAAAACATCAACACTGACAAGAACATCACATTTCAACAGAGACATCTGTAATCCTGAGTAAAGAAATTATTACATTACACCTGTCATTTCACACATGGTAATGATTCCTTATAGCTGCATTAAACTGCCTTTAGAAACTGACTGATTGAGGAAAATCTGGATCTTTTCAGGATGAGAGCAGCCAAAATGACATGCAAATCATAAATGTCTCTCCAAAGCACTTAAGTACACATTTACTCCAAAAACAGCTAAACCTGCTCTGTACAGATTTAACATTCATGGGGAATCTCTTGCTGAGCTGGTTAATCAAAAAAGTAAATTAGAAGCAGCAGGAAAAATTACCCAATAACACCAATTAAACTCCACTTGAAGGAAAATGTTGACAGAGATTTATAAACCTGATCCCCTCCATGAAGTCGTATTAAAGGTGCAGTTCACGCAAAAACGAAAATTCTGTCATATTTGCTCAGCCTCATGCCATTCAAAATGTATGATGCTCGTTCATCAACAATAAAATATTTTTGAGAGATTTCTGTCCCTCCATTGAAAGTCGATTCCACTAAAATACCCAAGCTTTAAAAGTACATAAAGATTGTACTAGTAATATAAGAACAGAATGGTTCCATAAGACATGCTTGCTATATGTGATTTTTCTTCCACTTATAAACATTTGATCAACACACATACATTGAGCACATCAAAGTGTAACCGCACTTGGCACGTGAGAACCAATGAGCTGTGTTCTTCCATGTCAGTTGACACTTTATGAATATGCGTTGATTAACATTTAGAGCTTTGGTAACACTTCAGTATAGAAAATTCGGTAAAACTTTAGAATAGGTAACACTTGTTAAGGGTTGGTTTGGCATCGTACGATGTCTAATGTGAAACATTGTGATGGACGATGATATCGTCGATGTAGGCGGCTATTGGGAGGGGTGTTTAGTTGTAACTTAAACACCAAGCCCCGCCCCACGACTGACAAAAATGTTTGCGCGAGCAGGTGAGGATCGAGCGCAGGAATAATCGCGCACAGATGCAGTGTTGCCAACTTAGCGACTTTGTCGCTAGATTTAGCGACTTTTCAGACCCCTTGGCGACATTTTTCCAAAAATAGCAACAAATAGCAACTAGCAACTTCTTGGACAAACCTCAGCAAGCCTCTGGTAGTGCCGCAGAAACCATTAAATATATCAATGAAAACAGTTATATTGAGAATTTGGATGCATTACAATACATTATGTGGCTACAGAGAAGCAAGATAATATGACGCACTGATGTAATGAATAT
>JAUYWG010000047.1:6390070-6402876 GCA_034779775.1 Enteromius afrohamiltoni | reverse complement strand
GTACATTACAGAAAATAATGAACTTTATCACAATATGCTATTTTTTTGAGAAGGACCTGTATGCTGTGATATCTATACAAAATATAAGGAGTGTTGATTTTCGAATTGAAGATATGTTCAATTTATGAGAGGAGACTTACCTCTTTCTGAGCCCAGCATTGAGCGAGGGTAGCGCGGCGTGGAGGGAATCTTTATCCTTTCAGTGCGATACTGCAAATTATTTGATGAACCTTCAGGAAACAACAGGAAAAAGGTAAGGAGTATTTAAAAAAAAAAGTATTTAAACTCAATAATTATTGCGTGAGGAGAACAGATGATTTACACACAATTACAGACAGACACTGACCCAGTCTAGCGCTGGACGGCAGGGAGTTGGTGCCGTTTGAGGCCCGGCTGCTGCGGGACGACTCCGAGTAATCTGTGGAGCGTTTCTGGCTCAGATCCAGACTCAGATGCCCTTGATGCTGAGGACTGAGATGGAGAGAAGAAAACATTTCGAAGTAAATTATTATCATCCTGTTTATGATTAACTGTTGCTACTTGCACTTAGTACAACATAATAAATAGTTTGGTGATAACTTTCAGGGTCAAATGTTAAAAGGGGCTTTTGGGTCAAAAATGGCACTAAATTGAACAAAAATGCCCTCAAATTCATGTTTAGGAGCAAAAAGAAGCTTTTGCACAAAACTAAACATAAGACATAATTTTGATTATTTATATAATTTTGACAGTGAAATGTAAATACACAGCTCAAAAAAATTAAGGAAACACAAAAATCTAGATCTGAATGAATGAAATATTCTTATTAAATACTTTTTATTCTTAGTTGAATGTGCTGACAACAAAATCACACAAAAAAATCAAATAAGCTATTACTAATGAACTCCACATTTTTATCATCTAGAATTTATACACTTTATTTAAGTGTATATTACGTATTTGACATTTAAAAAACACTTTTGATGATTTTTTTTTGGTCTATATTCTGAATGATTAATTGGTGTTGCTTAAATATAAGTATTTGATTCATACGTTTATTGAAATAAAAATAATTGCAATTTTTGCAATATTGCCCCTTAATTGCAGCCTGATACCTTCCATGTCGATACTGCCACATTTGATAAAGGTGGAAGTCCAGTACATGTGTTATTGTGTGTGTGTGTAAGTGTTGGTTATCTCAGTGGGAACTGTGGTACCTGGGGTGTGTGTGCTGCTGATTGATCTGGTTGGCGACAGTAGAGCAGTTGTTAGTGTGAACTCTGTGACTGCGCACCATGTAAACGGGGTTCTTCATAACGGCTGTTACCGCAGAGCAGGGGGCCAGTCCTCGATGTGCTGAGTCTGAAGTTTAAACACAACCACATAATAACCAATAAAACATTTCAATGAGAAACACACACTCCCCTTCAACTGCCCAATGCACCCATATCTTTCTTTTCTGCCTCTATTATTGTGACTACTGCTCTCCTCACACCAACAAGAGATGCTAGCTAAAAGATGAGAATGATAAAAACGATGAGATCTGTCACATAGACATTTATATATATATAGATATAATATAAAATTCCTGATTTTTAATAATGCTGTTATTGGTAAGCCATTGATGTCATTGTTCCCCAACTATCCACAGCTGACTTTAATGTGAGCAATTTTATTTTCTGTGTGTGTGCCAAAATTTGTGAGATGTAGAGTTTTATTTGTGTGACCGTTTTATTTTCTTTATCATTAAATAAATGTCAACCTTAAAAAAACACATATTTTTGTATTTGTATGTATTTATATATAAAATATTTGTATATAAATACATTATAGAAAAAATTAAATTTCTCCTAAAATCTAAATTTCTCCTAAATCATATTATTAAATTAACTTGTGTAATAAGAGTGAAGGCGGTACATTAGTAACGCTCAGCCAGTTTGAATAAAACATTACTTGTTTTCTCGTCATGCTGTAGAAAGTGTGAAAATCTAAGAAAGCGGTTCTGAAATGTGTTGTAACAAATATTGCAACAGGCTATCAATTTTACTTGCAGCTACTTTTTATGATAAATCACACTGGACCATAGTTAATTTTAACATATCTAATATTTCCCATAACAAAATAGTAATTCACTCAATTATGTATTAAAAACTACAAGTGCACCATACTAAGATCACACTTTGGCTTTTGCTTGTGTTCAGAATCAGTTCCAGCGGTAAAGCCAGCTGCTCTGGGCGACAGATGAGCAGACGGTGGGGAAGCTCGGAAGGCAGCCATCCCGGCCAAAGCTTGAATACTCAAATCAAGTAAAAATAGACCTCATTATCACACAATCCCCATGTGAACTATATAGTCACGTGACAGAGGCATCAAGCAGAACCCACAGCGGTTTGTCCCGTTTCTACAAAAATCGACAGTCCTGACAATGTCTTTACACGGAGAAAATATAAGTCATTGCATTAAATGGGACCTAACAGACACATTTCAGGGCTCACCAATAATAGCCCTATGCTGCAGGAAAGAGATATGCATAAAACTAAGCACCGCTTTTTCATCCATTATAAATGGGTTTCATTCTGTAAATCAACAAGCTCGTTGAACCATGTTCTACATGATTATCATAAATGAGCAATTCAATTACTCAGGACTGAGTTCACCATAAAATTAAGTAAAACATTCATTTTGTAGGCCGCCTTGATCGGAATAAAGATGAACAGCTCTGCAGAGCAAACGCAGACGGGGAGAGTGTAGGAAGAGTGTTGTTAAAGCGATACGTTGAAATGCACCATGGGCGACTAGGGCTCTGATTAGGGCATCTGTAACTCACTGGGAGGCAGGGTTCCATTATAGGCTGTAGGCACAAAACCCACGCTGTGTCTGTGAGGTCGATTAGGAGAGGAACACAGCATCTCCCTCTGATCCAAAGAGTCACCGTCATTTGAATAACTCTGTCAAATACATACACACAGACACAGAATTAGGTAATGCAGCACAGACTTCTATAGAAAGTTAGAATGAATGTTTCAACGCATTGTAGAATATCCTAAAAATAACTGGTAAATAATTATTTTGAAAACATTTTTAAACATAATTAATTAATTATTATGTAGATATTAAATCCAATATTTTAATTAAGTCACGATTGTTGTATCTATTTTTTACAAATAACAAATGATATAACATTGTCATTTACACTTCCACTCAAAAGCTGAATTAATTCACCAGAGACGCATTAAATAGACAAATATATATAGGAATCAACTGACGCATTAAATAGAGTCAAAAATGAACTTTATATTGTCAACAAAAATGTCAAATAAATGCTGCTTTTTTTTGAAGTATACATAATTTTATTTTTATTAGCATACATAATATATTTTTTTCTGTTTAATACCAATTCATTAATCGTGTTCACTTGCTGCAATATTAATCAGCACACATGACACTGGAGTAATGGCTTTTGAGTTATTTTAAATGGTAATATTTCACAATATTACTGTGTTTTTAAACAAATCGAAAGAGTATTCGTGAATATAAGAAAGGTAGCACATCTGCACTAATATAACACATTTTAAAAAATAGCCATGTGTTTTGCCATACATTTAATAAATCAAACTTTTGGAGCATGTTAAACTCCATATAGGGAATGTGAATATTTTAAAGGGAAATTATTTACTTTTTATTTAATTTACTTCTGAAATTAACTCGTCTAGAGTTGCTACTAGTTTTCATCCGACTTTTTTAAAAAAAGGACTGCCTAAGAGTCAGTTCTACAGATTGAGGAGGATTTGTTATTCTGATTCCGATTTTATTGAGAAATCGAAAATCATGCAAAATAATTTTTTGAACAGAGGTTATCCCTTAGATTGAGTTGAAGAAGGATACAATACAGCTCTTACAAAGACACGGTCTGAATTGCTAAAAAAAGAAGACAATGAAAACAAGAAAGTATTCTTTTGCTTGTATTACAACACACTCACCTAAGTCCTACATGATAAAATCAATTTTTAAAAAACACTGGCATATATTGTCTTCCGATCCAGAGTTGAACAGAGTTGACATCCTCCTTTGATTGTATATGAACGCACTAGGAATTTAAAAGACAGCTTGGTACACGCTTGTTTTCAGAGCGTCAGTCCTCGTGCATCTCAGAGTTTACCGAGTCCTATACAGAAGGGCAATTATCGTTGTGGGAATTGTGCTCCGTGCAATAATACTTTTAAAACATCATCCTAGAGCTGGTCAAAAGTATAGCATCAAATCTGTGATTGCTTGTGTTTCCACTCATGTTGTGTAATTGATCCGATGTCCTTGTGGTATAGGCTATGTGGCTAGTAGTGAACATAAGTGCGCGATCAGAAGAAAAGATACGAGTTATCCAGTTGCGGTACATTTTTTTAATTTTAATCACGATGTTACCTCTTTACGTTTCTGCGGGATTGAGAAAGTAACTGCCACCTTGAGGTGGAGGCGTTGAATTACTTCTACAGAGACGCGAATTGTTCTGGATTTACACCCTTCAAACTTTATCACCTATGGGTATGAACGATGAAGTGTTTCTGATGTATATTTATAGTGGGTTGGAGTGGCGATTGAACTTGACTAATCATTGTAACAGGTTGATGCTGTTTGATGACGACGCATTGTTCATGTGGGGTTTTTTTGTAAATATCATAATTGTCTATGAGGTGATGTGAGTTTATATTGTTTACAGATGGAGCTTTGTTAATTGGTCATGTGTTTGTCTTAAAAGAGATGTATTGAAACATTTGTATACTCCTGATGAAGGTCGTGTGACCGAAACGTTGTGTTAATTAAAATTACTTTTTTGCAAGTTGCGATAGTGTGCGGGAATTGTTGTCTTGTTAAAAGTAAAATTATAAAACTACATCAGAATAACATTTTTATCGGCACTACACATTTATCTAGTCACCGAACTGATTCACTTTACAGTTTAAATTACTATTTTCAAATTTGCTGCTGAGGTTTAAAATCTGTACTGCTGTTAAATATCTTGTCTCAGTGCTGATGTTTTTTAAAAAATGCCATTAACGCTACTGTATTCATAATATGTTTAGTGATGATAATCACTAAACATTATAATGAATAAATCCAAACAATAATATAATAAATTATAATTTAATAGATATGCATCATATTAAAAATATACTTTAATTCTAGATTATGTTGCAATAATTAGCATATTGATACAAAAGAACATCCAAAGTAATAAAATAGTGCTAAGCTAATCTTCTACATATCATCAGGAGGCGTGCGTCAGCATTTCTAATGTTCTCTCCCCCTCTCTCTTTCCTCCCGGTGCAGTGGGAGATCAATCTCAGGCTGCGAGGCTAATTAAAACAGGCAGGACGGCCGACTGTGTCAAGCCCAGCGGATCTATAAATTCACCTGGAAGCTCTGGAGAGGAATGGTCTGAGGAGTCATCCTGCGCCGAAATGCCGGGGCCGATTTGGGCCGAGGACGCTTCACTTCCGGTTCCTCCGGCCGCATCCGCCCGATGTCTTCCTCGCAGGATTTCCTGGAGCTCAAGACCTTGTCCTCACGGCTCACCTCGCTGAAGTACAGGTTGCCATTGCGGTCCTCCTGCTTGGGTTCGTGGACAGACATGGTGGTGATGGTGGATTCTGAGGCGGAGCTGCCATGGTGTTTGTGCTTGAACTTGAAGGAGTCGCTACGTGTGGGTGGGGTCGGAGGTGTGGTGGCGGAGTCTGCTTTTAAAGGCTGAGGCGAATGGTAGTCCGTCTTTGATAGCGGATCTGGTCTTTTGAAGCTGTCAACATCAATGGGCTTTCTTTGCTTGGGCGACCTGTAGATGGAGAGCTGCACCGGGCTGTCAGTTGTCATGGATACACCCACCACCATTTTTGGCCAAGTGCCGCCACTGTGTTGCTTCTCCAGGTTGGTTTCCAGTGTAACGCATTCGGGGCCGACTGACTCTGAACGGGTGCAGCAGACCTCTTGGAAGGCACTGCCACTGTAGCGGACCGGTCCCAGCTCTGAAGCGGGTCGGAGACTGTTAGGGTGCAATGTGGAGATCGGAAACACCTTCCTCTCAGAAAAACCGCTCTCCTCCATATCAGCCCTGGTCTTTCTTCTTTCGCCGCCTGCGTCGCTGCTGTAAATGTCTGTCTGAGTGGAGCTGTTGTGTTTGAGGTTTCTGCTGTTTCGGGAATGGATATCTGACAGGTGGATTCTGCCGTTGGATTTCTCCGCCTCCCTCAGGCTCTCAAAGATGTTCTGCCCCGACGTGCTCTGGGGAAAAAACTGTTAATGGACAGGTTCAGCACAACTGGCATAAATAAAACAAAAACATCCATAAAACAAACATTCAGAGGTACATAAACTGCTGTTACTGTGACCTATTTGGCAAAGCCGGTTTCGGTGGCTCCCCAGGTAAATTCAAGTTTAGTTTTGATTCCGGGAGATGCGTTGGTTTTGAGTGGCTTTTTATTATAAATAGGAGATGATGAACTGCAAAAACTGGAACAATCAGATGTTCGCAAAGTGTCGTATTTGATAACCAAATTAAAACACTTCACAGTAAAAGTAATTTAGTGATGACATTGCAAAAAATGTATTGCTAATTATTTATTGCATTTTATTTATATGAATTACATATTAAATATTTAATGCATTACATGCAAGCAGTTATATTGCTCAGCTGAACTGCAATTACTAAACTGTTTTTAAGCACTTTGTGAACATATACAAATTATATGTATGATTGAAGCGCCTTTACTATGAGTTTTTGAAAATTAGCTTTCATGCTGAAAGTGCATTGTGTATAAAGTTATTGTTTCTCAAAAAAACGGAATCATTGAAATTAGTAATAAGTCATTTTTTAAAGGGGTCATCCGGTGCCGCATGCACTTTTACAAGCTGTTTGGACTGAAATGTGTGTTGGGAGTGTGTGTACACAACCACCCTACATTGATAAAGATCCAGTAGCTTTCTTTTAATTTAATAAAAATAAGTTGCCCCTTCTGAAATCAAGCCACACCGATAGAAGCCACTCCCACAATAGTTGATTGACAGTAGCAAGTGACACAGACTGAACTGGTGTCTTACCTCAGGCCCGCCCTGAGTGAGCCTTCATCAGACTGAGATGCATTTCTGTTTTTATTTAATTTTTATAATGATCTTGGATGATCTTTTGATGTTGGATTTGTTTAGATCCGTCAACTCTAAAGCCACTCTAAAACTATTGTTCAACCAGCTTCATGTAAAAGGCTGCAGGTTTCTTAAGATTAATTTAATCCAATAACAAATTGACTTTTTACTAAGCTTGTGAAAGAGTTCAGCTGGAAATCAACAATGAGTACATCAAGTTTGGTTTTATAGTAACTTTTTACTGAAAAATCACTGTGTTAAAACCATTCAAACACAAATGCTAGTTAGCCCAAAAGCACTGGTTTGCAGAGGTTTAGATGTTTACTGAAAGTAGTAATGAGAAAAGTACAAACTATTTTCCACACTTGACTTGCTCTGTAGAGTTGGTATTCCAACTCAGACTCAGCTGTCTCACACACAACTTGGAATAAATGTCACGGCAACACCTTGGCATGTGGTAATGAGAGCGGCACACACGCTCAGACAGCAGTGAGAGAACAATCACCTTCATGAGGGAGAGAGCGAGCGAGTCCCTGCCGCCCCTCAGCAGAGCCTCACATTCACTCAGAGATTTGTTATCCAGAGCGATCCCATTTATCTAGGGAGAGAGAAATTTAGGTCAGCGCTTCACCAAAGAAAAAGTGCCAGCAGACTTTTCAATCCTTCTATTTTCAAACCTAGAAATGACTTCGGAAACTTGAGAACAGAGACAAAGAGGTGCTTGGTGAATGAAAGGATGGTGCACTTTTAAGATCTCCAGTTCAGATAAATCTTTCCATCTTTTTAAACATAAAGAAATAGTTCACTCAGAAATATATTCTGTCAAGGTTTACTCATCCTCAAGTTGGTCCAAACCTACCGACTGACTTTCTTCTAAGAAACGCAGAGGAACTAAATGCTGAAGAATCGCTCATTTAACGAAACTGAAAGGAGACTCAAGCTGATGAGCATTTTGTTTGTTTGTTTGCTTGAATGGTAAAAAGCACATCATAAAAGTATCATAAAAGTGGCTTGTGCACTATATTTCAAGCCTTTTACTTCTATTTCAATATTTTTATGGGAGGAACAGCCAAAACTACTGAAAATAGATCTCAAAACAAAAATGGTGATATTAGACATCAGGTTTGGCAAAAACACACAAGCATCCAATTGTCCGATTTCAGTTGCCATGTGATTTTGTAGTCCATACAACTTCATAGTTATCTTTATCACTACAACATATGCATTAAGCAAGCTGAAGTACCAACATTACTGAAAGAAACAAAGGCCAAAACTGAAATACAATTAAAACGGTTTAGAAATTACAGAAAAAAAATTACACTGAAAGTAAAAATAAAAGCTAATTGAATTAAACTAATATTAAAAAGTAACGTTGGTCTATTTCTAACATTAAGATATAATATGACCTCAAAAGACCTTTGATATTTCTATAGACGTTTTTGTCATTTTGAAGTTCTTATGGTACGTTCACACTAGACGCGACTTGCACAAACAAATCACGCTATCTGCATGTAATTGGACGCTTGAACATTTTGAATTTACTCGCTTCATTCACATCACAGCAAACGTGAATTCGCATCATGGGAGGGGCTTCTGCCAAGCGCTTACAGTCTCTGTTGTGGTTAGACATGAAGTAAAATTCGTTTTGAGTATATCTAATAGGCAAACTTTGGTTTAATGAATCTAGTATTTATTTCCTTTTTATTCCTGTTACTTATAAAGTATGAAAATGTGGTTCGTAAAGCTCCTCCACATACAGCGACAATGATTTTGTCCTCCATTTCGGAATTCTGCCTCCGCTTGACAGTAAACACGTCACTACTAGACCAAGCACCTGACTGGTTAACGCAGCACGAATTTTTCAACTTGAACGTTTCGCACAAATCAGGCGTCACGCGCATCAAACGCACCATTCGATCCGCTTAATTCGTGCGAATCGTATCGCAGGATGTATAATCACGTCTTTGCACTGACTTAACATGTAAATCATCAATTTAACGCTTCATTCGCGTCTGGTGTGAACGCAGCGTTAAGGTCGATGAGTCCAAAGTGTTTGCATGTTAAAAGATAAAATATACCCACATTTACATACTGCCTTTGAAACTTTTGCTTGTTATTAAAAGTGTGTAAACGTGACGGATGCAACGTGAGGTCGTATTTATTTTTTAACATGCGAAAAAGTCAAACCCGTGCCCATTTACTTCCATTATACGAGAAAAGATGACCATTCTTCAACTCCCTTCATTACTATTCACGTGCTTGTGTGTGCCATGATAGCCATACGATTTTGAAATAATTGTTATTTTTGAGTGAACTCTCTCTTTAATGATAAGTACCAGCAGATGTAGAACTACTGATTGAGTCATATGACATGACCAATATTAGAGCCAAAAGGTTACGGATATCTTCCACCCAGTATCTATCATGGAGTCAAAAGTAACACCTGATCCGCTCTCAGGATTAACATCTGTGTTACTTATTACCAGAGTGTTGGCTATCGCTTAGCACGTCACCTGTCTTATACTCATCGTCTCCTTTTAAGGAAAGGAGTGGATTTGATTGGCAGTTCATCTAATGAGCCCCCATGCATTTAAGATAAGGAAGTGGATTAAAAATCTGCTCCATTTAGGAGGTTGTAATGAGAGTTAAGGTCAGACTTTTATAAGAGCAAATCGGATCCTTGACAGCAGCGATCTTCCTTCAATTTGAGGAAGGATCGCATGACTGCTTGACGACTTACGGCAATCAGGCGGTCTCCGATGGTAAGAGATCCCTCTCTGGCAGCTGGGCTGCCCGGTGCGATAGCGGCCACATATACGCCACCCTCAAGAGTGATACCAGCGTCTGGAAAGGTGCAGAGCAAAACCAAGGGTCATGAATAAGAAAACACGGTAAATCGGCCACAGAAACAGTAAAATGAGTGGGAAAAATACGTAGGATGTTGTATAAGCAAGTGATACCTTTGTGTCCGATGAGATTAATGTGGACAGGAGTAACCAGTCTTCCTCCTAAAGATTTTCTCCTGCGAACGACCATATTGATCAGGCCTCCTCCACTAAGTACGGCTTTGATGACCTGCTTCCTGTCTTTGTTAGTCAGGTCCACATCATTTATCTTCAGCAGCCAATCATTCACCCTATTGAGAGAGGCACGGCTGGTCAGGACAAAACTATGAGCAGGGAAATGAGCGTGTAATCATTCCAGAGGCTGTTATCTGAAAAACACTCAATATCTGTATCCACCTCAATCTTCCATCCGCTATACTTCCTTTGTCCACTCTTGTCACAAATATCCCACAATCCCCTGGTAAATATGGATCATTCACCCCTTCTGCGATATCAAACCCCATTGCCTTCAAATCCATGTCGTCCTGTGGGAAGATAATGATAGAGACTGAAATAGAGAAAGGGAGGGGACTTGAAGGTCAGTGAATTAACATTCTGGAACCATGAAGGTAAATGCAAGAATTTAAGACTTTTTGAGAGCAAAAAGAAAAAATTTAAGACATAAAAAAATGCTTGATTAACCTGAATAGCTCCCAACCACTACAATATAGAAATGATTTGGTTGTTGTGCATTTCAGAGCAAATGTCTAAAAGGTTTTTAAATCAAGATACATTTACTTGAGAAGCAAAATAAGCTAAAACCACAAGTCGTTTAATGAGAAACAGATGTAGCCTGAATAAATAATTCGAGTTTGTGATTAAAAAAGAAAATCAATTTACTTCAAAGGGAACGTTTTCATACCCCACTGAAAGATATTTGTTCTTGTTTTAAACAAACTCAATTTTATTCAGCTTGTCAGAAAACAATACTTCTTATCCTCAATTTGCAATTCTTAAATAGATCTCAATTTAAATATTCTTTAAATATCTGTCTTGGAAAACTAGTTTAACTGAGGATAATATTCATTTTTAACAATGAATGCAACATTTAAAGCATTGTTTTTAAGAAATTAAGACTTTCCGCTCTGATTTAAGTCCTTCATTTGTGAAAGAGCAATTATACGGGTTTAGTTTAGGTTTATGGTAGTGTGTTAGCACCCACTTATGTATAAATATGTACCTTCAGAATAGGACCCACACCTGTAAGATCAAGATCATTCCTCATGACGTTTCTGCTCTGGATTTTTATATTCTTACCCGATCCTTCTCAAACTCCACCACCTCCGTCTCCCATTCTAATGAGTCTGTGTCTATGGCTGAATCATGGGAGCTGTGAGCCATCAGCTGGCAAAAATGCGCCTCCTTCTCCAACTGGCTCTCCATCTTCTCCCTTTATTGGTAGAGAGAGCACAAAATTAAACAAGACAGACCATTTTCCCTCTCATCTCTCCAAACAGTCATCTAATTCATCTCACGCCCACAAAACCCAACACTCTTTGCGAAGACCATCTCTCTTTGAAGAGCCGCTGATGCAAGACTGGGAAAACCGCAAGTCCTGCAAGCCTACTAGTACTGTTTGATATGGGTCGGCATCAGAGCAAATTTTGCCACAGTTTGTGTAATCTGTAACACCTGTGCTAGATGGAGATGTTATAAAAGTGGCATCAAGGTCAAGCCTTAAAATTGGGAAGAAGAAGAAGAAAACAGGATCAAGTAGTTGGGGAATACTGGCAAACTGTCACTAAGATTCATAGACTCAGAGAGAGGAAAGCCTGGAGGGCATCAGTGACACAAAAAAGAGTTAAGAAAAGTCTACTGCAAGAGGGTGGGGGTGCTCTGGAGCTTTTGATGGGAACGGACTAACCACTAGGGGGCGTCTGAAGCAGAAATCTAATCAAAAACGAGAAGGGACTGAGCCTGGTTACCAATTAGCAGACCAAAACATTATTCCTACAGGGCCATGAATAATTTGTCAAATGAATCTAATAGGGCATTACAAATACTAAATTATCTGCTGCCTGTCATTCACACGCTCAGTTTATATTTATCTAACAATCTATGGAGACAGTTTTATATCAAAACTATTTAAATTTGAATGATGTGCATCTGAATTACAGTTACGAGTGTTATTTAACAAAACTGAATATTATATGGGGTTTAAAATAGTTTTGAATCATCATTTTTTCAACTTGAATATTTAACATTTGAAATTGAACACAAATTATTTTTTAAGGCAGAGTTTTACAGGCATGTATTTTCAAACAGATTTTTTTTTTTGTTCTGAATTCTGAGACTGCAAATATTCAGTTTTTAAAAAATACAGCTTCAAGATGAAGAAGAAATTCAGAAGGTCAAATTCAGTTTTCTGAAATTTAAACTCAGAAATTTAGATCTTACAAAAAACTAGGTCAGAGTTCATTCACAGGGAAGAGCAGATGATCTCCGAAAAGTCAAACGAAGCACTTTGGCCAATCACACAGATGCAGTAACTACAGACAGTGCGACAAAGTTACTACATTACTTTAACAATATCATTCATGCGGTGGTCTAGTGGTAGAACTTTTGCCAAGCATTTCTGAGTCTGCGGGTTCTAATCCTCCCCTGCATAGTTTTTTTTTTTTTTTTTTATTACAACCAAAGCAGCGTTCACTAAAGTGATTGTATATCAAGAGCAAGGACATGCAGTTTGTATGGTGTTTTTACCAGAACGAAGCACTCGATCTTCTGTGTGAAGACATGCACTGAGCACGAGCGCCAATAGAGAACTGATAACATCACGAGCGCTCAACATAACACATCCCAGCGATAGAT
>JAUYWG010000047.1:6356395-6377989 GCA_034779775.1 Enteromius afrohamiltoni | reverse complement strand
TTGTTACCTGTGTGTGTGTGTATGTATATATATATATATATATATATATATATACACACACACACACACACACACACACATACATATAAAACATCATTTTTTTCTCAGAATAAACTCCTTAAAGGGGTTTATTTTTGCAATAACATTATTTCACTGATTATTACAGAGCTATACTTCCCATATAAGCAGCCTAGATAATTGAACACAAAATATAACAAGTTCAGCGTCGACAAACAGGTACGCTGCTTTTCACCACATAATTACTAATGAGGGAAAGAGATACTGATTTCAGATAAAACGGTATTAAACCCTCACCGGTTTGTTATCTTATAATCCATCAGAGTACAAAACAATCGTCCTGGCGAGATGACACAGTAACTATATGGTGTGTAGCAGTCAGTTCCTGAAGCGAAACTGACTTTTTCCTTCTTGGATGGAAAATTGATTTTTAACGATAACTTATCAACCTTTAAAAGGCACACCCACTGTGAGCTCTGAGCTTGTTAACTGGTGGAATATGCTTTTGTTAAAGCCACCTGTTCACACCATTTTATCTTATCGTATTTAACAGTGGAATCCCTGGTAAAGAATAAATAAAATAAAAATTTAAAATACAGCACACACAAAACATACACAATGGATTGTATGATTGTCCAGTGTTGTACCAAGTTTGTAATGTTGTGTGTAATGTCCTAAGGTGGTTTATAGTTTATGGTTTACAGCAAAAACTTCCCTATAGGAAAATACTTCTAGAACCAGCAGAGGAAGCACCAGAAAAAAATACATGTACCACTAATTAACAACCTAGGACCTCACAGTAGATCTATCTTTAAGTGTTTATACGGCCGATGGACATCACAATGCTGAGCCGGCATGACGATCCTCCGCCCCGCCGCAGCAGCAACCAGCTCGCGAAAAAACACACTTAATCTATGGCGGCAAATCTATGCCATTAATAAGCGAGCACACCACTGATGCTGGCCCCCCCAAAAAATCATCATTTACATAAAGTGCTCAGAACGTCTGCCATTGTGACCTCATTTTTTCCTGCATGATTATGAAAGTAGATTCTTTTTTTTTTATTTGCTATGCAGTTTTTTGTAGTACAACAACGTACAGCCAAGCTTTAAAGGTCAGAAAGTAAATCATTTCCGCGAGAGGAAAACAGATGTACATGCGCAGAAACAATCATTTCAAATCCACGCACGATCATTCCTGCACTCGATCCTCTCTCACCTGCTCTCGCGAACACTGTTATTTTTGTCAGTCATGGGGCGGGGCTTGGCGTTTTAGCTACAACCAAGCATCGATATTGAAGAATAATTGGCTGGTGACAGTTAATGAAAGTTATCATGAGCATTGTAATATTTGAGGCAGATGTCAAATGTCATTAGACTTGAGAATTTACTAGTGAAGTAAGGTAATATCTTACATTAGTTTTAGTTTTTTTTAGATTTATTTCGTTTTTATTTTAACTTTAATTAAAGATACAAAAATGCGTAACAAATGCTTAAATTAGTTTCAGTGATTTTAGTGCTTGAACTTTTAATTGGTTTTTAAGCTTACGTATTTGATTTCAGCTTATTAAAATGATCAAAAATGGCTTTAATAATAAAACTATTTTTAGTTTACAAAATTACAATAACCACAGCAAACACTGGTCTCAGAGCAGAGCTACTAACTCATACAAAAACAGGTCAAGACTTAAAACTAAATCTGACCTTTAAAGCTTGGCTGTACTTTGTTGTCCTACAAAAAACTGCATAGCAAATAAAAAACAGAATCTACATTGATAATCATGCAGGAAAAAATGCTTGAGGTCACAATGGCAGACATTCTGAGCACTTTATGTAAACGATGATTTTTGGGGGGGATGAGCAGCAACTAAAATTACACCATAATCTTTGGGTCTTGGACAATCTGCTGCAGATATTTAGAGAATGAATTCAGCTTTATGCAATAACAAAGAGGATAATCTCCATTACAGATAAAAGCAGGGCAGAGAACATAGCATTGGTCAAGATGTCATTTCATTGTCTTTCTAGGGATTTATTAGAGAAGGTTAACATGAGACTACTTCATATACAGCACACAACCTTTTCTCCACAACTTTTCCATTACAACACATCCAGCTTGTGGGAATTTGGTACAAATACTTTTTATGTTCTGAAAGTTCTATGCATACCAAGATAAATGCATTGCAAGTAACCATAAAGCAAAGGAACGCATCTTTATAGATGCCTCCACACTAATCAAATATTATGTGAATAATATTTACATATCACGTAAAAGTGAATTATTGCAGCGTGATGCTTCATTGTCTGCTTTCTTCAGAGTTTTTTTAACTCTGAAATTAAACTTAAAGGGATAGTTCACCCAAAAATGAACCAAGTATGTGGATAAGCAAACAGTTGACGGAAGCAATTGACTGAAAAAATACTATGGAAGTCAATGGGTACCACCAACAGTTTGCTTAGTCATATATTTTGTGTCCAAAAGAAGAAAGAAACTCATGCATCCAGAAAATGAGTTTAACGATTACAAAATGTAATTTTCACATGAACTATCCCTTTAAAACGTGTCATTTATCCGCAACTGAGTGAAAACAGGCTTTCTGGTGACATTATCCTCATTATCGTAAAAGCCCACACTGCTCCTCATCAGACCTAAACAGGCAGGGGGCATTATGGGTCTCTCCAGTGCAATGTTTTGGTCCCTTTAGAAATCTCTATGTGAAACTGCCAAGTCATTTGGACAGCAGTCAGCCTCAGAGCATATTCTCCATTTGGCACCAAACCAGGAGAACAGGGCTCGGCCTCCAGACACAACCACCAAACCCTCCAACACACGTTATCACCACCCATTTGAGGCTTCCGAGTGACTTTACGAGTGCACCATACACACCCCATGCACCACAAGCATTGTCGTTACGGCACGGTGACAATGTGCACAAGGTGACTCTGACATACCGACACTGCTGAGCGAGCTGCTGCTCTCCGAGTCTGATGGCATTGTGGACAGGACACTGTAGGTGGACCCTGTGGAGGAGAAAAAACACCATAAATAACTCGACACTGACGTGTACAGCTCTTTAATTAACAAAATGCTCAATGCTGGCAGAAAGGCAGCACTTAAGAAAATAAAGAATAATTCATCTGCATTTCTCCACAGCACACCACCCAAACATCTATTAGAGACAGAACAATAGGGCAGTTTCAATTATTACATTAACATTCACACGTCAAATCAGTGCGTCTATATCTGTTTTTTTTGCTGTTTTGCTTCCCAAAACAAGACCTTTTTTTTTTTTTTTAATTAAATAAATTTATATAATATTATTTACTATTATACTGGTCAAATTTAGTAGTGTTAATGCAATAACAATAGCTTAATTATAATAACTAAACATAAATATTATGGATAAATTAAAAAAGATAAAAAAAAAAGATTATATAAACTTTAATGGTAATAATATACTAAATATATTAAATTATAAATATTTCATTAATATTATTATTACTGCATAGATAAGAGCTAAAGAAAAATATAATTATTAAAACAGATGCATGTATTATTATTGGATATTCATAAACTTTGAGGATTGAAATGATCACAGAAAACAAAAACAATATACAAAACCCCAACCGGCTCTATTATTGGAAAACAGGAGTATTTCAAAGTCTGTTACCGCAAAAACAGCCGAGTATGTACGCTTATATGAATAAAAATGAAATGGATAATTGAATCTTTGAGATTCTTTGCAGCTCTTCCACTGCAGGGCTCCTCCTCTTAATGAGAAGAGTGTGTGGTGACAAGGACATGGTTCATTATCACAGGCCCGACTCCACACACACACACACTCAAAATCCAGCCCGCAGAAGATCACAGGCACTCGAATCTTACTTCACTCTCTTATCACATCATCCGAGACACAGCTCTGCTTCTGAAGAGCAACTTCAGCAACAGACTTCAATGCCTCCCGTAGCCTGAAATAACTTCAGGGTAGCGATGGCTGAGTGCAAGTGCTACGGTTGCAAGGTTTGTTTTTTGTTTTTTTTGTTGGGGTGAAAGGCAGATGGAATAAATAGATATTGTATAATGTCTGAAAGCAGACACATAGTCCTCCTGCAAGTCCTGTACAGGAAGATAGGCTTCAGAAATAGACATCATGGTTTTTAATGCACTCCTAACATATTTTGGGGTAGGAGGATGGATGGAATAACATTCACATGAACACATGGAGACGCACGCACTTAATGCATCAATGATTCAGTCGCTATAGAGAACAGACAGACGTCACTAAAAAAAGCCCCGGGGGAAACTCGAAACACATAAACTGGACTATTTCTAGTCAATACTGATATTTGACAGCATTAGTCAAATGGCTAAACAGTCTTTGATGGCAGTAAGTGGTACAACAGGTCATCGACAAAGCCATGCTCAATCGAACCTATGGTTATAATAAAAGATTGTATAATGTCATTGTAAAGATTGTCTTGCACTATTACAATATTTAAATTAATAACAGAACAATATTCAAGCAGAGACACATTAGGCCAACTTTAAGTTAGACAGATTTTAAAACAATGGCGGTAGCCCTTCGCTGTCCTGGTGCATAAAGTAGGTCAGAGAAGGCATGCTTTGCTCTGGGCATCCTTTGTTTGTTTGTTTCCTGCTCTGCACACACTTAGTCCAACAGTTGTTTCAGGCGAGTAGACAATCAAACCCCCAACAACCCCCCAGCAAACATCACAAATACAGCATGACATGCGCTGCTATGACAAATTCAGCTGAATTTTAAATCCTGCTATATGGCCAAAAAAAAGAGAAAAAAAAAAAAAAAAAAAAAAGAAGAAGATCCACAGGCTGGGAGTGAACATGCTCCGAGTGTCTTCCTGAAAAATGAACCAGTGCTGCAGACAAAAGCTGAAGGCTGAAGCTTAATAATGGATGAACTCAGGAGCATTCATCCAAAAAACACATTTATCCTTTAGCTTTGACAGCCTAGCAGGATCTGTTTGTACGAGGTTGATCTTGAGTCACAAGATCTTATTACATGATGATGATCTATTCAAACATCATCTCACAGGCTACATTAACAAGCTGCAGAATACTTGTATGATTTAGAGTGACAACTGCATTTCATAAACTCTAAATAATCAACATCAGAAACAAAAATTAATAGATACAAGACGTTTTTTAACAAATAAAACTAAAAGGGAAAAAAAGGATTAAGAAAAATATAAAATAAAATTTTAAAGTAAAAAAATAAAATTGGATTCAAAACATACAAAACCCCCAGAAAAACTAATAGTAATAGCACTGTGTGTACTGTGACAAGAACTATAATAACTATTTATTTTTGTATATAAATACAAACACAAGCAGTATATATTTGGTAAACATTTGCAAATATGTATATGTGTGTTTATTTATACACTGCTCAAAAAGAAACAAATAAAGTGAACACTTAAACAACACAATGTAACTCCAAGTCAATTACACTTCTGTGAAGTCAAACTGCCCACTTAGGAAGCAGTAGTGATTGACAATCCATTTCACATGGTGTTGTGCAAATAGAATAGACAACAGGTGGAAATCATAAGCAAATAGCAAGACAACCCCAATAAAGGAGTGGTTCTGCAGGTGGTGGCCACAGACCGCTTCTTAGTTCCTATGCTTTCTGGCAGATTTTTGGTCACTTCTGAATGCTGGTGGTTCTTTCTCTGTAGTGGTAGCATGAGCCGAAGTCTGTGCAAAGAGGAACAGGAGGAGCACTGCCAGAGCCCTGCACAATGACCTCCAGCCGGCCACAAATGTGCATGTGTCTGATCAAACTGTCACACTCCATGAGGGTGGTATGAGGATGTTTGGCATTTTCCAGAGAACACCAGGATTGGCAAATTGGCTGTGCTCTTCACAGATGAAAACACACTGAGCACATGTAACAGAGTCTGAAGATGCCATGGAGAACATTCGGCTGCCTGCAACATCCTCCAGCATGACCGGTTTGGCAGTGGGTTAGTAATGGTGTGCACAGCCCTCCATGGACTCGCCAGAGGTAGCCTGACTGCCATTAGCTACTGAGATGAGATCCTCAGACCCCTTGTGAGACCATATGCCGGTGCGGCTGGCCTTGGGATTGCTAGACAATGCTAGACCCCATGTGGCTGAAGGGTGTCAGCAGTTCCTGCAAGAAGAAGGCATTGGCGCTATGGACTGGCCCGTCCATTCCCCAGACCTGAGTCCAATTGAGCACATCTGGAACATCATGTCTCGCTCCATCCACCAATGCCACGTTGCACCACACACTGTCCAGAAGTTGGCACATGCTTTAGTCCAGGTCTGAGAGGAGATCCCTCAAGAGACCATCCTTCACCTCATCAAGAGCATGCCCAGACGCTGTAGGGAGGCCATACAGGCACGCGTCAGCAGCATAAGCGGTGCCTATACAGAGCAGGAGAAGCTCGCACCGATAGGGCTTTCACACTGGCAGTGTTTGTCACGCTCAGCTGAACCGATTTTAGTGATTTCTGTATATATATATATATATATATATATATATATATATATATATTTTTTTTTTTGCATTCATTTCATTTTGTCTGCAGAGTCAAAAATCAAACCAAATAGAAACAATACCACTGAGTGGATGTCTGCAGCCCACCATGAATACAAAGAGTACCTTTCAAAGAACTGCATTTTAAATTAGGTTTTTAAAAGACTGTTCCTTCTGTTTTACATGCCATTGACCCAAATACGACAATCAGCCCCAAAATCTGTATGAGCGAAGACTTGGGAGTATAAAAATAATTTCCCTGGCCAACAAACTAGACTTTCCCATTTTCTAAAGATGTTTAAAACACGACACAACTAGGATGTTGTGAAAATCATGTGCAACAGCTACAGGCCTCTGTGAGCTGCATCAACCAGAGTCTGCGTGTTTGTCCCGTTCATGATACTGGGTCGGCAGAGAGGGCGTCAGAATGAGCCTGATAAACGACTCTGTTTACCCACATTTCAACACTCTAAATCAAACCGACTTTGGCTGTGCTCCTGCTTCTGCTGCAGGAGCCGCTGCCGTTTGATTAAATCTGGAGTCGCCCCAGCGCAAGCTGAAAGACAGAGAGCAATGTGCCCCAGGAGAAGACACATCACATCACAGCCTTTGTTCAGTCACTTTCACATGAGGCCGCATGGCAAGGCTGTGGCACCGAGGGCAAGGTTCAGAGGAAGCAGCCAATCGGGGCTCAGAAGAGGTCATGTGACACAGCAGTGTTTACAGTTGTAACGTGCAGCAAGGAGAGAGACATCAGCACACAAAGGCACTGGACTCTCACATATCAGCTGATGTCACACAGAGACACAGGGACATTCCCACTTTTGAGAAGCCTGTGGAAAAATCAGGAGAGATCAGAGGTAATTCAACTCTCATTCAATACAATAACCACTGAATAACCCCGGGACACATAAAGCACCGAAAATTTTACCTCTACAAGTGCTGCATCTGATGTTACTTGGCATTCAGTGGGGGCATTTTTATCCAAAGCACACTAGCAGCAGAAAAAAAGAGCCCCTGGAGTCAGTAGAGCGCTCGGCTCAATGGCAGTACAGTAACAGAGCGAGATTGTGATCTCAGTAACTCTAGTTCTCAGTCACGCCTACTGGAAGCAGCAGTTTTAGCGTAGCTCTCGAGAATCTGGGCTGCCAGCATCTCATCACTTCACCTGTCACTCCAGTAACAGCCAACCCTTGGGAGTTATGGTCAAATATTGCTGCTTCTCTCTGCAAAGCTTGTAGAGAGTTGTCACGTGATGATAAGGCAGACTTTAAAACTATTCGGCCCTAAATTTTACACTACACAATAAAAACACAGTACAGTACAAACAAAAACGGTACAAATAGCAATATTTCTAAACATTACTACACATTAAAATGTTGTCATTTATTTATTTCTGTGATGCAAAGCTGAATATTCAGCAGTCGTTATTCCAGTATTCAGTGTCACATGATCTTTCAGAAATCACTCTAATATGCTGCTCAAAAACCATTTCTTACTCTTATCAAAGTTGAAATTAGTTGGTCTGCTTAATATTTTTTTCGACAGTGTGAAATGGTTTTCAGAAATCTTTGACCAATAAATTAAAATAACTATTTACTTGAAATAGAAATCTTCAATATTTTAAAAGTCCTAAATAAAACTATTAAAAACGTAAAAATATTAATATATATTCACTGAGAAAAAAAATTAAACAGAACTAGGGCAATCTATCAAAAATAATTTACAGACATGCAAGTGAAACATTTTTCTATAATCGACTAGTTATCTAGGTTATCTTAAGGAAGTTCTGCATAATTAGGTTAAATTAAGGTCAAAGTCATCTATATGCATACATTTTAATCAAAGAAAATGTAGCCAAGATGGCTGGTTAGATTTGGCATGACCTGATGAAACATTTAACTGCAAGCCACTTTCTTTGCATAGAAGCATCTGCCATTAATGTAAAATGTGTGTCTAAATATATAGATATTTAGCCTGTGTGTTTAATGAAACCATCACGATTAAAAAAAAAAAAAAAAAGGAAAAAAAAAAAAGATGCATGTAGATTATGATAATAACAGGAACATTCACTTTTGAAGGTGGTGAATTGGTTATTCAAGCATTGCTCTGATCATTGCTCTTAGCAGAGGTGCATTAAAGAGGATGAATTTAGAAATACCTTGAATGTGAGAGTGAAGATTACTGTGCTGACAGTCTAACAGCAAGCTCAAGCACAGCATGCTGTCAGCACAATACAATCCTCCCAGACAGCCATCAGAGAATAGCCACGCACACAAAAACAAATAAAAAACCATCAACTAGGAAAAATTAAATATACACACTTACATATATACGAATTTAAAGATGCATGCAAATGTTCTCCTTTTTTGTACTAAAAGTCCTTCAAAACTGCAGCCTTGCTTCATATTCAGATACACACTCTCAGGTTGCATTTCACAAGTCAGTGTAAATGGAAAAAAAGTCACTCATCTCAAAACCTAAAACTTCTGAGGGTGACACTTGCTGCATTTTTGCTGCGCAGAATTGTTACTTTCATAAAGATCCCAAAATAATCAAAGCCAAGCATGCCGCATTCATCTGATTGTGTTGCAGTGACGGGTACATAATGCAGGCTTACTCTAATATAGCATCTCCCTACGGGACATATGGCCCGTTTTCCGAAACCCCACTGTAGTCCTTCCTAGAAAAAGCTCAATGTGCCAGTCTGATCACTCGCGCTCAGATTAACAGGCATCAGGACTCCCGCCGTCTCAAGTCCTCCTGGGAAGTTTGTATGTACGAGCCTAAAAGTGGTAATTACGATGTGATGTGCATACAAGTGATTCAAGTCAGAAGATTTTTTTCCTTTTACACCGAGTGAAACAGAGAAACCCTTTTAGCACTTATGCAACAAAATGAAAAACAAAATATAAGTGTTAATTTAAGTGTTTAAATTATGCTTTATGTAATGTACTATTCTCGTGCAGTCACAGTGAATTAAATATACCTGTAAAAATTTAAAAATAAAAAGTCAGCTGTTAATGGTACATTAAACCACTGGTTAAAAAGTTTGGAGTAGGTATGAGGTTTAATTAAAAAAAAAAAATTATTTAGCAAAATAGCATTACATTAATCAAGAATGACAGTGAAGGCTTTTATAGAGTTGGGATAAAGACAAAAAGGAGTTTTCCTGTTCAATTTTTTTCAAATCAAAAAACTTACTATATTTACATTTTCCCCCGATTTACTACAAAATCCCACTGAAATCTCATTCTGTATAGTAGGTCATGTAGCAAAACATCTTATTGATCATATTAAGAACAAGCATCATTCGGTGGACTTAAAAGAATAAAGGATCAATGTTAAGGCCCCAAGAAGTAAATTATTTTACATTTTTACTAGTGCTTGGACCCGCCCTGAGTGAGCCGTCATCAGACCGAGACGCAGTGACAAGCAAGACTCCTACGAGATTGAGGTGTTTTGTTGTTGAATGTATTAACGAACAGAGCAGTAGTCATCTGAGAGACATATGATGCAGAGGAGTAAAGTTACGCTGAAGGGAAATGCATCCTTAATCTACCGAAATGTGTTTATGTTCGCCCGAATCATTCATGATCCAGCCTCACCTACAGAAGCAGTGAGTATAATGTCTTTTAATGAATCTTTGCAAATCAGCTTTCTTAATAATGTGCTAATTAGCAAGTTTCACTATGAATACGGCTAAAAAAAGATCCTCCGGAGCGCCTTGGAAAAGAGGGGCGGGGTCAGGGGAGCTTGTGAAGATTTAAAGGGGAAGTACACAGAACAGAGTGATTTCTAAAAAGCTGTTTTTGACAAGGTAAAATTAGCGTTTTTTTAAACTATCTTTGAGAAATTTTAAAACAAACTATATTACAAACGTTCCATTTAAGACCCTAAAGAATCATATTAGCTTGTGGAAAATTGGCTTTGTATGACTCCTTTAAAGTATAATCGCATTTAGTATGATCACTTTTTCGCAGAGCATTTCAATTCGCAGAGGTCAGAGTATGGATTGAATACCTTCAGGTGTATTTCAGACTGTCAAATGTAAGAAAATAGGACACCTCGTCTTTGACCGTTGTACAAAAGATTCTAAATAAATGATGTTGTTTTAACTTCCAATGAGAATCCTGAAAAAAAGTATCAATTTCCACAAAGTTATGAGACACAAAAATCATTTCAAAATTCTTTAACCTTCAAGAAAAAAAAATAAAAATCTAATCTTACAAACTTTTAAACAATAGTATAGACAGCTTAACAGACAAACTAAAACCCTCACGACCAATTTTAAATAAATTCAGACTTTCCGACCCATAACAACATTTGGTGGCATTCATGTGCTCTCATCAGTATGATCACTCTGATATGACTTAAAGGCAAGATAAGACTCACACAGCTCTGTATATTTCCATTACTTCACAATATAATTTAGACTGTGGCACTTCCGCAGTTCCTCTGCAATTAAGCAGCCTGGGAACACTTGAAAATGGTAATGAAGTCCTTCTTGATAGATCAGCCTCTCATGGAGAAAAACTGGAGGCTTGTGTCCTTTTAAAGAGATCTAGTCCATCCATGTGGAGCTGACACAGTATCATTTTGCCTCCTTTAATTCCAGCGTTAGCAATCACTCATGCGTTCTGCTACCATTAAACGATCAGGCGCTGCTAGCGAGTGTTCACACCACAAATTGAGCTCAGATCAATACTGTTTGAGTCAATGTGAAAATGTGTGCAAGCGCATCATTATCACAAGGGATATTGGGTTTATAAAATAGCTTTATTGAGCCACGTTTAGCGATGAGGTACTAAGTTTAACTACAATAGCCAGGCAGATAGATAAAAATCTCTCTAGATCCAAAAATAAATAAGAGCTGCCATACAGACTAAAAGCAGTGCGGTCTCAAACACGTTTCATCTAGCTAGGTGGATAAAAGGGAAGCTGGCATGCAGAATATAAAAGATGAAGGCTATCCTGTCCTTGAGTGTGACGTTAAGAGGCAGAGATCCTGGAAAAAATCTTTAGATCTGAAGTGATGGCCTTGAATCAGAGTGGCATCAGTATTAATATTTCATGGCATGAGCTGTGCTTCACAAAGTCAGGAGTAGCGAACGTCTACAGAATACTCTCAAAACTTCATTCACAAAATCACTTCTGAGAAGTAATGCAAAATACATATGCTGAAATGCTTTTTATTTGGCTCAATAATAAGAATGAGAATAGTGTGCTGACCTAGGGCCGATATGCGTTTTTCTTTTCTTTTTTTTCGAAAAAAAAACTGTTACTTTCCTTTGGGGTCCATGATGTCCTGCTACTCAAAACCTTACATTTGTTGAACTTCCATATTTTATTGCAAGGCATAGATTTGTATAGATTTTTATTACAATTGCATACATTTGTGTAATTCTGCTGATGCTGTCCAGATATTATTCTTTAGAATAAATATTATATTTACAATTTACAAGTTTAAAACACTTTAGTTTTGCACTCTGAAAATATTCGGCTTTTTAGAAGACATTATGTGAAATAAAAAGGAATTTACAAAAAGCTGAACATTAAATAATACATTTTTGACTACAGTAAAAGTGCTAATTATTTAAACAATTTTAGCATTGTAATTAAATAGTGACAAATAGATCGGTACACAATTCAAAGATTTGGGGTTGGCCATTTTTAGAGTACATTTAGTATGTACATTTATTTAGTATTTAATGTTCCCAAGACTCCATTTATTTGATCAAAACATAGCAGCATATATTATTACAACTTAAAATATCATTCATTGTTATATTTACAAATTTAACTTAAATTAAAAAAAAAATGTCTTTACAACCAGCTATGTTTCATCCACCTAATATTGTATGCATCTTCAAATAAACCATAAAAGCTGAACGTAAAAGCCAAGATGCGCATAAATTGTAAAAATCCATTGTTTGAGAAATGACTAATCCACGGACCGATATCATTGCACAGCATCTGTAATGTTGTTTTGGTCATTCGTAAATGTTATAAAAGTGGGTCTGTATCTGTATGGTTGTCTTACATGTTCCCAAACAGAAAGCATCCACCTCTGAAAGCAAAGAGGGCATTTATTCGGTTTCATCCGCTCGCGCTGAGGTGCAATTTATTCATCATGTATGAAAATTATTATATTAAGTGGCTTCTCCTGCTTTTCTTAGAGATATTTAGTGCCAGTTTATCAGGAACTGACGATTTTGCTCTCTTTGACAATGTTGGATGGAAACTGTGCTCCATTTGCAAAGGTTTTATGTGATTTTCCAGTTTTGCGCAATTCTTAATCAATTTAATGCATCCTTGCTGCATAAAAGTATTAGCCCATTTAAACATTGGTGTACACATTTGTAATAACTTTGTATTATTTAAATACCAGCACCAGCTATTGAAAAACCTGTATTAATCAACCTGTTATTTAATCAGTGTCACATTGGCAACAGAAGAACTTAGTGCTGCAGTGTTTCAAAAGACTAGGTTTGGGAATTATTAAAAAGTTATATTAAAAAACAAACAAACAAGAATTTAAGTATTAGCATGTCTGCTCAGAAATATCACTAGATGTCAAACACACCACTTTCTCTTACTGAGAGGCTCACTTTCTAGGGCTGGGAGGGTTAAGAGTCCTCTTTTTGAGAAACTGTCACATTGTAACTGTCTCTCCGCTTTACTGATAAACTGGGATCTGAGCGGACAGCGCCTGTGGTCCATAAACAGCACAAGCTGCTGACAGTGCAGACTGGGGTAGTTCATTTAAAACAAAAGGCCTGTTGTCTCTGTACTGGCCCTACATTAGACATGGAGGAGTAGCCCACTAGCCCTAGCTCATGCACTGCACTGCTCCTCGTTTGAAATGGACTGTAAACATTTTACTATGTTAACTGTTATCATGGAAACAGTGAAAAACTCATAGCCCCTTTAGAACATCACTTGTGATTTTACAGTAAAACGGTAACAAACTGTAAAGTGACAGTGCTTTAATTCCTTGTGTGATGCTTCCCATTTGAAGGTTTTTAATCTCAATCATTACATTTCTCCTTAGTTTTTAAGTTGTACATTAAAGTTTCCGACTGATTTTACATCCATATTGTGGCGAAAATAGAGGGCGTGGCTTGTTTTTTCTACAGCAAATTGATTAGATGCAGTAAAGTAGGCGCTTTCGTTCATAAATGAACACTGACAATTGGAAGGGTGTAGTTAATTATGTTATGCTCATGCCCAAGCCATCAAACTGATGTCATCAGAGAAGACCTGTCATTTTAAAGATGGAAAAGCATTTTCAGATTTGTATTAAAGATTGCGAAGGCTCACTTGCACAGATGAATCGTTCACCACAAAAATAACAATGTGCGCTAAAAAAGGCAATTGAAAAAATTTGGTATGGTTCAATTAATATGGTTCAATTAATGTTTATTGCAGTATTTGAGTTACCATCATGGTGTTTTTCATTTGCATAAATGTTTTACCTCAGCTTGTGGAAAGCCTACTTATGATAAACTACGTATTTTTTACTGTAACGTCCTGGCAACTATTTTTTCATGAGAAAAACAGCTCTGAAATGATGCGACTTAAAAAGATGCCAAGTCAACAGAAATGATCAGGGATGCGTTTACAGTAATCAGTGCATTTCGGCTTACGGAAATGTGCAAGTCTGCACTACGGCCATTCGAATATCATCTACCGCACATAAATCTCACTCTTCCTCCCCCTGTTAGAGAGATTGATCGCCAACATTGATCTTTTGTCTCCCTATTTTGGTTGATTTACGAGGTTGTGTACAGGAGAGTCCTTCCATGGAGAGACATGCTGTTTGCAGTTCCTTTAGCCTGTGTGCTGAACAGTTGGAGCTGCCGCTACAAGCCTCTCCGCTGAACCCATCCAGCCCCTCCTCCACCACTCCGAGCCTGTGTGTGTGTGTGTGTGTGTGAAGGAAGACCTGGCAACGAAAAGAGCTGAACAGTGGCAGCTTGGGAGAATGACTTCAGAGCAGGTTGATATCAGCGCAAGTCATCGCACATGCATACGGCAGAGTCAATTCAGGCTGTTTGGAGCCTGCTGGGGTACAAGGCTCGCCTTTAGCTTAATGTAAAAATGACATGAAATGATTATCACAGCACCATGGGAAAAGATGTTTCTGAAATACCATCATATTCAAATCATCATAAGCCCTGCAAAGGATGCACAGCATCCACAGAGAGACCTTAGATAACATGAAGAAAAAAAATCTTGAGATGAATAAGCAAAGCTGAGCATAGGAAATATAAACAGCTCCATGCTTATGGATTTCTTGCACACAATCGGGTGTGTGTGGTTTGTGTACATAAAATAAAACCACAAAGTCAGGTGGGACTGTGCCGGCATGCTCAAAAGCCAGTGTGTGTGTGTGTGTGTGTGTGTGTGTGTGTATAAACTGGCAGTAATGCTCTACAGCAGAGGCTCTCAAAGGGTGGGTCGCAGATCTGTTCTGATAAGGTCTTGAGCAGAAAAACAATGCTAAATCCTAATAATAAAATAGAATTGGAAAAGCAAATAAATAACATTATTAAAACTGAAATGGAGAAAATATAGGTTAGTAGAAATGTTAGATCCCAAAAATTCCCAAAACAATACCCGTCTTTGGACGTCTTTGATTTAGTTTTTTGATCCACTTCAAATGTGGACTACTGTACTTTTGCTGTTGTCGTCAAAATCAAATTTCCATTTGTTTGTATTTTATTACCAAAATGCATCTGTCACTTAGGAAAAAAAAAAACTGTCATTTAAAATGCTGCAAGCGAATTTACGCATCAAAATATTATAAACATGCAGCATGAAAAATGCATATTCAATTTAAGATTTGCTAAATATTACATGTAAAAATATACACGTTCAAATAACTAAGTAACATACAGTACCAATATATCTCTGTAAGGCAAATATAATATACACATTTATTCAGTTTATTCTTACAACTAAATACATGACATAAGCCAATAAAATTTTTTTTTTTTTTTTTTAATGTAATAAGAGATACGGTCCAATTGTGTAAATTGAACAATTGTCAATCACTTGTTCACAAAAGAATCACAAAAGAAATCACTTAATGTTCTTTTGTAACATTATAAATGGCTTGTCACTCTTGATCAGTTTGCTTTCTTGCTAATAAAAAGTTATCCTCTTCAGAAAAGGAGAGGATATGTTGTGCAACACATTTCATTCTCAAAACCATGATAAAAACTACAAAGTACAAATACAAACTCTCAGGCCCAAGGCTACATTTAATACAAGTTCACTTGCCATGTGCATAACCATGGTTACTGCCAAATACGGCTTCACCAGCTGAAAGAATGAAAGCACCAAAATACAACTAAGCCAAAAGAAATGTACTTGGTACAGTTACTCAATCAAAATCAACAGTTCATATTTCCTTTTATTAACATTGGCTATTCTTTCCAAAAAGACCTCACAGTGGAGGTTCATAGCCCCACAATCATCCTCAAAACAGGACGGAGGTACCAATAAAGATCTAAGATATCAGATATCTGTACTGGATCACAAAATCAGATCAACTGCAATCCTTTCAAACCATTTTTGAAGACTCCAGAGCTGTTCTTACAGGTCTACGAACACAGCACATGTATGTTCAAATCGATTTGCCATGGTAGCCTGGCAAATGCGTTTCCATGGAAACAAGCCCATTGCCTATTCCGTAGACGTGTGTCTATGGAAGCACTTGGTTTGAACAAAATTAAAATGGAAATTATATGACCCATGTCATGGGCGGTGAAACAGAAGCACATCTCCATGGGCTAATTCATGGGGGAAAAAAAAAATCTTTAGTTTAGTTTCCCATGATGCCTCGCTTCGATCACTGGAAATAGATTGAAGACATAGAGCACTGACCAAGAAAGCCTAGTGTGATCTTTGCATTCAGGATCAGTCAATAGTACTTTCATCCTCATCTGTAACATCCCGTTTCAACCTGCAGAAGATCCCTGTTCAACCCTGCTGGTCTGCTGATTTATCAGTCCAATGCTAAAATCATCATGCAATCCGTTTCGCTATGTCATTAAAACGCTTATGTCATTGCTCCAAAACATCCACTGCAAAACAGTAAATACTGATAATTCAACCCAAATAATTTAACAGGGAGAATGTATTCATCTATGCAAATAGATTCCTAATAAAGTTTCTCAGCTGAGGCTTACAAACCATCTTGGGTTCCACAAAGAACAGTTCAAGAACAGTGAACGGTTCCTTTTTCCACAACCAGAAAACTTTTGTTTATGGGTGTTAAATGTTCTTCTTCAAGGCAACATAGATGCTAAGAAAAATCATTTTTAAGATTGTATCTTGTTATGTGTACAGAAATCAGTTTGCTCCACTCCCGGATATCCAAAAACAAATCCCAGTCAAAATAATTGACATCGGTTTTAAACATGTAAACAAGCTGTGCATGTTCACCTCCCAATCCTCTAACCTTCCCGCCAGAGTGACTTGGTCAAATCCTGCACTTGACTATTGATCCAAAGCTAAAAATAACTGCAATGCCATTTCATCAAGTCATCACCACGTCAGCCTCCAATGTACCACAAAAAGCATGACTTCATCACCTGTGCAATACATAGATGGGTCAGTACCATTCCAATCTGACCAACTGCTTCCATATTTCATATTCACTTAAAACATGTCACCAGTTATCGGTTTTAAACATGCGCTCTGATCCTGAATCAAGCATGATGGGCATGTTCACCTCCCAACCCACTATCTCTTCTGCCAGAGTGATTTCAACTGGTCAGCTGCAAAGACAGGTTCTGCTGCATGCAAATCCAATCAGAACACTCACGGTCTATTGCAAACACTTCAAAATATCAAGAAGTATTTGTGATGCACTGCACATCAAGTCATTGCCATGCGTCAACATCCAACGCATAATAATAAAAAGCATGACCTCATCTTCCATGAAAATGCAAAGACCTTAAACTAGTACTTTCACTTCCATTTAGAAGTCCGTTAGACCATCAAACATCAGTGTTGTAACTTGTGTATTTGTGATGCACACCATCAACCAAGTATGTTCACTTTACTATTGATCCAAAGCTAAAAAAATAGATGCAACACCACTTCATGTCAAGCTCCCATGCACAGTAAATCAAAAGCATGACCTCATCATGCTTGCAATTGCAAAGACATGCTATGTTGCACGCAAATACACATCAGATTTCGTACTCGAACAATACTCCAGGTCAACCTCTTCTAGACCTTTCACCTCTATCTGGAAGTCAGCAAGAGCTCCAAACCTCTGCGATGCGTCATGAATCAAGCATGGCCAGTCTCTAGTGCATCTTACCAGAGTGATCAGCTGGTCCTCCGCCGTTGGCGAACAGGGCAGAGTACAGGTGAGGGTAAGTCTTCTCCAGAGCCACACAGAGCTCCAGGAAATGGTCGCTCTGCTTGTTCATGAGCATCTTCAGGAGCTGGTCCACTTTCTCGGCGCTGGAGGAGCAGTTCTGGTCCAGCTCGAAGGCTTCCTGCTCGCTGAGGCTTCCCGATTTACTCAGCAGCTCTATCAGCCGGTCAGCATCGGTGATGGACTCCAGTAAGTTCTGGTGGTACTGGTGTAGTAACTCTTTGTGCTTGGGCTCCATTGCAGTTCCTACAGTTTCCTAGCTAACTAGCTAGCTCCGCGCTATCCGTAGAGCCGATCCCCCTCACAAACCCGATGAATGCAGCAGCAACTTCTTTCTGTCAGCTCACTTGTAGGATCTGAGCCAAGGCGCCATGAGATGCGATGGCTTAATGAAGCGGGTTTTCATTACAAACTGCAGAAAGGCACAGAAGCCATGTTTGTTGCCTGAAGCTGTTGACTGCACTAAACAGCGAGACATTTCTCCGGATCACTTGCGCTTGTCCATTTTTCCCTGCGCTTCCGAGGTGAGCATGTTCGTCTGCGTTTATAGTTTGTTCTCGGCCATGTATCCGCATTTATGCGGACTCAAGTGTGAGCAAAAGTCGCGCAACTCTTCTGGCGTTCCCTGCTCAAACTGTACGCTCCGCCATGTCTCGGTATCTCAGCAGCTGCTGCCTGCTGTCAATCAACTTCCCGTGCATTGTCCATATACGGTAAAGTGGGCGGGGCATTAGCCAGAGACACACCTGGTTTTCTCCAATGGGCGTGCATTACTGTTTAAAACTTCGGGAAAAAAGGCTACACGGTTATGAGGATGATGCATCGTGACATAACAAGTGCAAGGGGACTTTACGCTGGAACATGTGCTGTGCACCGCAGACTGTTGATTTTCAGTAAATGTGACTGTGCTGGTTTGTGATTTTACTATAGAGTCTAGACATTTAAATTAATAATAACATGTAAAATTGCTGCTGGCTTATAAAAAGGTTATCTAGTGGTCTCAAAGCAGGATGAACAGATCCATTAATAGTACCATTAAATGTAGTCCTTGGTTAAAATAAATGTAATTAAATCTAATAATTAGTGTGATCTTTTTTATATACATTTGTTTATCTGTCATTTCTGTACAGACTTTATTGAAAAGGCATAGTTAAGCAAGTTCTACCTTGTTGTCTCATATAGGCTATAATTAAGAACTTAAACTTAAAAAACTAAATTAGATGTACTGTTCTGCTTTACAACAATACCTAAAGATTATTGGGGAGGGGGTCTTATTTAAAATATCTTATATTGAGATGCATACATCTAAGCAAATTGGCTTTTATACATAAAGTATTAAGACTTGTTTTACAAAATAATATACAGAGTACTGTCACTGTAAATTGTGACCTAAAAGATTTTTCTAGTAGTTTTGTCTTAGTTTTAAGTTGTTAAATTGAGATTTGTTTGTTTAGGAAGCAAACTGATACAACATATTCCCCCAGTTTCACAGACAAGGCTTACGTCCCAGTCTAAATTGCATGTTTGAAAATATCTCGCTCTGACATATCTTAAAACATGTCAGTGTCATTGTTCTGTGTTAAGATGCACGCCTGCAATATTTTCTTAAAAGGCATTTTTGTAAAAGTTGCTTAAATGTCTTAATTAAACTAATGCCTAGTCCTGGCTTAAGCTAAGTCCCGTTTGTTAAAACCAGACCATTAAGTCTTGTTTTCTTAACAAAAGTTTTTAAGTTATTTATGCTTAAAACAAGAAAATAATTTTTAAGAATTCATAAGAATAGGAGCGGAAAGAGTGTCTACACATCTTCATTCGATGCCTTACATCATTAGCTGTACAGCTCAGACCGCTTTATAAATGCTAACTAAAGGTTATGGGGAGTTCACAGGCTGTAAGAAGCCAGTCTGGTTTTAACATGGTAACGAAAAGCAGATTAGTAAGTACCCAGTCAATTATCAGTTACCTCAAACATACAGAGAAAGATAAACACGGGGTAATACCAGATTGAGTCATTTTATTGGACCAAAGTAGATAACAAGCAGTGCAAAGGATGTCTGTCAGACACATGCAAACACGGTGAACTAATGAACTATCAACTGATTGTATGTATGTTATGCAAGGCCTAACAGAGTGAGCAGAAACATTTGGAGAAATCTGCAATATTGTCAATGCAGCTGACAGACAGAAAGAACCACATGTCAGCAAAGCAGGGCTGGTTACTCCCATCTGACAAACCTTGTGACACTGCAAATTGGTTGCTCTAAACTAAAGCTATTTTACACCACACTCCCACGTGAAACATAAATGGGTGCTGTCAAGCCACTGACGCCTCTGCATTCAACTTGATGCTTAGATAGAATTAACAACCGCCAATTAGAGAACACATGTGTCTGTATACACGTCACCAAAACCAAGATACAGATTCAGAACATCGGCTCTTTGTCTGCATTTCGTGGAGCTCATAAAGACACAAAATAGTCATTTGTAGCAATTGATTGATGAGGAAATTACTGTGAGGAAGTTTCTTAGTTAATTCTGTAAAGAGAATAGGTGCAGAGGTAAAATCATTTTGAAGGAGTCTTTAAAATGACATAATTATCATCTATGAACAGATGTCTGGTTCGAATCTCGTCTAGAGGTTAGATATCTAGAGTTGATTGCTCTCAGTGGAACCTCATTTTCTGGATGGTATTTGTAAACCCTGAATAATCAAGAGTAAAGTTTTTAATTATGAATGGATTTCCATTTCATTTATGACCTAAATGCTGAAAGATGATTACTTCTGGAAGAAAAATAAATAAATAAATATATATATAATACTACATTTTCCGAGAGAAAAAAGCTTAAAAGGTAGGGGGGGGGAAAGATCACGTGATTTTTTTTGTTGTTATTATTATTTTAAATAATACAATAATAGACTGACATTTATCAAATGTCTTTTTTTTGTGTGTGTGGTTCCCCATTGTAAAAGGCACAGGGCTATTCTGCCCTCCACTGGTGTGAATAAGAATATAATGTATGAGGTAGCTTTGATGTCACTGACTCACGTTCATAATATTTATTTACACATTTTTAATTATTTATTCACATCCAGCCAAGATATTTGCTTTCATACATTTATGAACTACATATTACAGAATAAGAGTCCTGCTGCTATCTCCTCGCTAAAATATTCTCGGGAACGATTTGAAAATATCCCCGCCATTATTTAAAACCAGACTGTCACGTTGTGTTCTCCGTGAACTTGTCTAACCAAATAACGCTCATGTGACTTGCCGTCCTCAGCAGTTTGGCCTCGGTATGAAGAAATAACCAGGCTGCTGGATGGCAGTAGATCTGAGCTGATCTGAGAGCAGGGACACTTCAGACTCGGTCTGCACTGCGGGAAGCTGCACATGATGGATGGATTTTTTTATTTATTTATTTTTTTTTTAAACACGGCTAATTACAAGTGACATAAATACTAAGAGGGTATACAAGACAATGAGTTTTACTGACTACTTGTTTTGCCATTAAAACACTTATGAAATCATTGCATCGTTGAGCAAATTGTAAATGAAAATTGATAAATCTCATATTACTCTAGTTTAGAACACACACTATACATTTTGTAAAAAAAATTGTGTATATATAT
>JAUYWG010000047.1:6309536-6350681 GCA_034779775.1 Enteromius afrohamiltoni | reverse complement strand
TTAATCTAATAAATGCAGCCTTGATGAGCAGAAGAAACATCTTTAAAAACCATTAAATATCTTACTGTTCTAAAACTATTGAACGGCAGTGTGTGTGTGTATATATATATATATATATATATATATATATATTTATATTTATATATTTATTTATTTCTATTTTTATCCATATTACCCATGTTAGGGTGCTAATCTGCACAATGTCTGATTCCATATTTTTATTCTTCATGCTTCACTTGTATTCATTCTACTAATGAATGTACTTTAACAAACCTTGATGGCCTCTTTGAGCTCATAGGCGTCATATTGAGCTGGAGTCTTCATCATGGCCAGCACCAGTTTCTCAAAGTTTCCTGAAAGCTCAGACTTCAGGTCCTTAATCAAATCCTGTAAGCATTGGGTTACATGAGAATTATTAATGATGCTTTTCTTAACCCATAACAAAATCTGAACTTTGCTGCATTTAGTAATTTTCTGTATTATGTCCTTAAAGTCAGCTTAGCTTATTTATCTTTTAGTCTTCCTCCTTTGATAAAATGGACCAAAATATTTACATCTAACCTAGTAATCAGGGGCACATATATATATATATATCTGCCCAATTCAATCCTCTCTAGAATGAGACCGTTTCCTCCCACCAACACCACCAGCCTCTGACCATATAATAGCTTTTATTTTAACAGCTAATAGTTTTTCTTAAAAGCTCTGGAGCATGCTATTATTATTAGCATGTAGCACATCACTGTTCACAGCTTTTAAGAAAAGCCGTTTGCTATTAAAATGAATCCTGGTCTCAATCTGACGGGCAGCTGCACAGGAAATAACTAAAAAGCTGCTCTCCTTTACCTTTCCATAAGCGGTCTTGAATGATACCAAGAGTGGAACACGCTGCCTGCTGGAGCGACTTCCAAGTAAATTAATGATGGCTTGTTCATCAGTGCCTGTTGAAACATGTTCATTCATATTAGCAGCCTGTTGTGCAGCTGCATATACAGTAAACCCAGGAGTCATTTTCTGGAAAGTCATTGTATTTCATGTTAATCTAAAAAAAGCTCTCAGTATTTAAACATTTGTCGCCTGTATCACAAAGGGGTCAAACTTAAGATGAATAATACATAAACATCAAAGAACAAAACTACTTTGAACTCCGAGGGTGAATGAGCGATGCTGCTTTCTAAGAAGAAGAGTAAGTGGAAAATAAACATGAACAGTAACTCACCAAAGCCCTTCATGGCTTTCCTGAGGACTTCTGCATCTTTTAGAGGATCAGCTCCTGGGAAGTCCTGAATGGTCCCTCTGAATCCACGCTACAAACCACAGAAGGACAACAAGTTAGGACTCAAATATACACGCAGGCTTTCTGCAGGTTCTGTGAAAGTAAATATAAGACTTTTTTAAAAGACCACAGACCAAGAAAGGATTTAAGGAATAAACTCTAGGAAGACAATACATCAATATGCTCTCTTTAGCTTAACTAGAATTAGCATATATCTTATATAGATCAATAGGGATTAATAAAAGAAGCAACTTAATTCAAAGGGTAAACAAGTTTTCATACATCATTGACGGATTTGACTAATTTTGTTACATTTCTCTAAAATCTCTTAAGCTTGCATTTTGCACTTTCAATAAAGAATCTTGATATTAGGATTTGTATTGGAAAATACTTAGGAAGATATTCATTCTTTGCAGTGCATGCAACAATGAATACTAGACTTTAAGACCTTTCCAGGCCTTTATTTGTGGGAAGAGGAATTTAAGACACTCAGAAACCCTATATACAGCAAGAAAATTGCACAACAAATACTTAAGAGATAATTACATTGATGGCTGGAACGGCTGGTGCACCTCCTCCATAACCTCCTCCGTACGCGGGCATGGACGGGTTGGGTGAGGGAGCTTTGGGGTAGCTAGGCATGGACGGAGCGGGTGCTGGGGCATTTGGGAAGCCCGGCATCTGCTGACCCGGGGGTGGCCCACCAGGGTATCCCATTCCCGGACCTTGGGGCATACCTCCTCCTGGCTGAGGGTACATGCCATAGGGCTGGTTAGGGGAGGGGGCTGGTGGGCCCCCAGGCTGGGGGCCAGGATAGCCACCAGGCACTTGAGAGAACATGGATGGGTTTGGGGTAAATCCACTATTGGCTGCGAACTGATTTGCCTGCGATGGAAAAATTTGAGGGGGCGAAAAAAGCATGACAGCAAGCATGACAGTTAGGACAGTAGAGCAGACTTTGCAGGGAAAATAACATATACAGCCATGAATGACAATACTGAAGGACAAAGAGACGATTAAGGCCAGGACAGGGAGATAAGGAGGACGGTGAACAAGTGTGCATTCATGGAGAACTTTGTTTAGATAGTGTGGCTTTGCACTAAAACATTTCTGTTGACTTAAGCTACTCGCATCATATTGCACAAGGGTGTCAGAGACACCGTTCTGTGACACTGAAAGAGTTTTTCACATGCACAAATTTTCCCTTGCCGACACCTAAATGCAGAAGTACTGTGGAGGAGTAATGAAACCAATCCTTTTAGTCGAGCTAAACAATTTTTTCCAGTAAGTAGTGGTCAACCAATGTGTGCTGACACCAACACCAAAATCACCAGAAATCAAGGTGGTCAGTTGATGATTTTGCCAGTATACTGGAGTCTCTTAAAATTTTGGCCACTTACAGTATATAGCTGAGGGCAGCATAAATTTCAAATTGGAACACAGGAAATGCCCTTTTTGATATATATAACTTAAACTTGTACGTGATGTGTGTGTGTATATATATATATATATATATATATAAACACACAGACACACACACACACACACACACACACACATCACATACAAGTACAAATAAATGCTTGTGAAAATATTTAGAAGTAAAATTAAACCATAAAAATTTATTAAATTTTATATTTTAAAGGCAATGTACTTAAGCCATACTTAAGTGTGACATTTCATTTAATTGTAATTAACATGCAGTTACATTTCAGTTTGCAAGCATATTCCTTTAGGGTACATTTTATTATTATTTTCTATTATGCATACTTCTTTTTCACAAGGATAGATCCCTAGGTGAAAAACCTATACAAAACACGTTAATTAATTTATCTCCAAAAGTATTCTTCTTTCCTAATGATATTTCTTTTGAATGCAGCTCTATAACTAAATCATCAATGTGTAGGCATTTGCTTTTTTGTACATCATAGAATATGTTGTGTGAAATATTGTCCTTGCAGCAGTAGTTCAATGGATCCACACTTGTTCACGTTTCCTCTGATGTGTAAATTTGATTAAGGAGCAAATTCTAAAGCAGCCTGTGCACCAGTAGATTGAATAGGGTCAAATTTGTTGGTCAAAGCACATTCTGATGACAGATAAATTATAAGGGATTAATGTCACGGTCACAAGAGCACAGTTTTGTACAAAGCTGATAAAAGGAAGGATTTGATGCGGTTTTAGCCAAGGTTGTGCATTTCGTGCTGACTGGAATCAAATTACCTGCATCTATTGAAAATATAGACCAATGTCATTTCTGATCACGCAATGCATCATTTTATTATAGAACATACCATTCCTGCGATATTTGATGCGTTGAATCCAGGATTTTGTAAATTATCCAGGCCAATAGGAGCACCGGGAGCACCCCAACCTCCTGCAAGAACATGCATTTATTATGAACAAACACCTAAAAGACCCACACTAATTATGATCGAACAATATCAGTGCACTTCACAGCTGAAAAGAAAAAAAACCTTATTCACATCATGTTCTTGGCCTGATGCACAGCTACATGTTATTCTCAAGAGAAAAATGTAATAACATGGTCTTCCTTGTGAGTCCTGCAGTTTGGTTATTTACGGCCGTGACAACTGCATTCTGTAACCAAACTCACAGCTAACTATAAGCCCTTCTATACTCTTTGCCTAGACCACTCACCTCTCTCTCGCCGTATCTACATCGGACTCGAGCAGCGCGGTGCGAGGCGACAAAATACAATACAACCTATTCTGCTGTCTATACTGGATACAGATATGTTTTTTGTTGCACCATTGAGAAATTTAATTGGTCGCACTCTAGAGATCCCTGCTGTGTATGAAATGACAGGCTAATAATAATCTAGACATCAACTTTTGATCATGCAGAATCCCGAGGGCCCTGCATCCTCTTCTATATTAATAAAAAAAACTATTTTCAGCTCTGAACCTATTTTGATGTGATGAAACGGAAACAATCTGTTGAATCCAGAGCAGCAGGTTTTGTTATGGTAATAAGAAGTGGCAGGTAACATTGCACATTAATTATTAAGCTCTTTCTGCAGGGTGTTTCCTCTAGTTTTAAGTCTAATGGCTTGTGTAATTGGTTAGTTGACATGGACCACACTGGAAAGTTGTGATGTGCTGAACTGTAACTAAAACTATTTTAAACAGCAATACTTTTTGCACTTCAGTGTTATGATAACTTAATTTAATAATTTAATTATATATTTAATAATTGACTATATGAAGTGTGTTTCCCACACTGCAAGCGCATGTAAAATGCTGTAAATATTAAGCATGAAAGCATAAATAAAACACTTCAATAGTCAGTAAGTCTCTAATGCTCAACAAAACTTGATTAAAAAAAAACAATACTAAACTAAAAACAATAATACTGTAAAATAGTATTAAACTATAAAATAAAAATAAATAAAATTAGCTAATAAACTGATTTGCTGTCCACAAAACATTCTGTATTACAATCATTGTTAAAAACATTAGTGTTCCTTAATAATTTTGTGGAAATTATGATTCTTTAATTAACATATTATTTATTAAAAAATGTATCTTTTGTAACTTGCTTGAATAAAATATTAAATACAGTCTTACTGACCCCAACTTTACAATGTGTATAATAAATAATTTCATCATCACACTGGTTTCAAAATTAAAATGATCTATTTCTGGGATCAGAATATAATGATATATGTATGTGGGCTCTCTTTTTTTGGGATATCTGAGATCCGAACAGGAAAAAAACCCCTGAACCATCAGATCGGATACAAGTAGCACTTTTATTTGATATGCAAAGTATTTGATCGTCAAATAATAAATTTGAACTACAATAAAATAGAACTGTACTTCTAGAAAACCATGTGACATTCACTAAGCAGTACACAGTGTATGAGTGAACGAGTCAGCTGTTTTCAAAGCACTACACCAATGTGTAGCACTACCTCTAGTGTTTATGTTCTTTCATGTGCCGAGGGGTTCAGCGTCGCAGCAAGATTATGAAGCAATGTTTTTGTAGGAGAAGATGTCTAAGCCACTTATATAGCTACAAGCCGAACTGATGTAAATACACCGGATATTTGCTTCCCTGTCAGAACAGATGAGTATAGGCAGACAGTGCTGAAGATCTAATAGGGAAACCAAATAAGACCGCCGAGACCAAATGCCTTGGAGAAGTTGACGAATAATATAATGCAGGTAAACAAAACATAGCAAGGTCAGAAGTTTTAGCATGTATACACACCAAACAAAGCTTATTTTGATGTGGGGAAAAATAGCTTAAGCAACCAGATTATGGAAAGTGTATGACCGACCAGTCAACAAATCAACAGTTTCATTCATTTGTGTTTATTCAGTAATGCAATCCATGTGACCTCTGGTGTAAAAATACACATAACACTAGTCCTCTCAAAAGAAGATGTCACAGGGAGAAAATGCTAGAAGCTAGCTAGCTAGCGTTTCTACCTCACTATACATTCGGTCACTTTTTTCCACTGGCTCCACCTAAAAATTCCACATTACCGCATCAACATCACTATTCATCACTGTTCAGTGAAAGCGCCATGATGCAAAGTTGGTTTGTCCACTGTGTTTATGTGTAAAATTAAACCTGCATGGACTGGAGTGTGATGCACACATATGGAAATCATACACCAGCTACAGCTCCTCACCTGAAGGCACAGCGGGATACGGCCCTGGCTGGCCAGGATAGGCACCTGGCTGGGGCGGGTAAGCTCCAGGTTGGGGAGGGTATCCACCTGCCTGCGGGGGATACATCCCAGGCTGGGGGGGGTAACCTCCTGCAGCAGGAGGGTATGCACCTGGTTGGGGTGGATATCCACCGGCCTGGGGAGGATAGCCGCCCTGAGGAGGATAGCCTGGATAACTCATTGTCGTATCTGAAATTTGAAAACAGAATGGGTTGTAATTAGCAAAACCTTCACACGCATGGACTGCACATCAGAATACATTTCTAGTACTCAATGTACTATTCTAACTCAATCTTTGTGCAAGAATTATAAACTTGTGTTGGTCTTTCTGCAATAATACGTCATGCCTGTAGTACTTGATTTAGAAGGATTTCACAAGAGCTACACCTGCTCTTGTGCTGCTGACAATGTCAATGAGATCTCAGAGAACAGAGGCCGCTAAAAGCATCACTAAATAATATATATTTATAGCTGTAAATCATTCTGCGTTTTATGAAGTAATTAATGCAAAAAGAGTGTTAGACTGATAAATCATCACAGATCTGTGTGAATGGTCAGTATATATTTAGTTTTAATGAAGTTGTTGTGGGAACATATTTCAAATAGTTTTGCAAGCACGCTCTATTACAGAAAAGCATCTTCCATTTCCTTTCAGTTTAGATCAGTGACAAAAGTGAAAACTGACACCTCACTGCTGTTTTTAACACCTGACTTGATGTTGAGTGTGAAATGTTGTCTTACAAAAAATATATCTATCTACATTTCTTTCTTTCTGACAGGGAACTCTGACTGTTCAGACTTCTCACCCGTTCTTTCGAAACGCATCTAAACATAAACCGTGAACGGAAAGTAGTGGCTATGCCCTAGAAAAAAGTGAAAAATAAAAAACAAGCCCTAATTTTTTTTTTTACCAACCATTAACAGCAGTCGCTGTGTCTCACTAAAGAGCTCCCATGTGCTACAAACCATGGAAACACATTACATAAAACAAATTCAAGACAGCTGCTGCAGCAAACTGGTCATGTTCAGGAAGTAAATCTCACATTCGTTTTTTTCTCCCTAGAGAAACTGAATTTCAGTGAACACATTAAACTAATCGAAGACCAATCTCTGAGGTTGTGTAGACGACACAAGTAAATGTGCTTCTGTATTTTTTGTCATGACTAGACCTTCTAGTAAAACAAAATCTGGTGACAAATTCCAGACTTCTCTAATGATTTGTCTGTTTAAACTTTACCCCTTTTCCGACAAAACCCTCCAATCAGCAACCAATGAATACAACAGCCGACTGCCAACGTTGAGCTCTATTAGTAGGACGTATCATGCTCTTCTGTCTATGCTAAATAACTGATTATTAAGACAGAAAGATATTATGATCTCTTGTAGGGTAAGAACATAAAGTGCTTAAACAGTACATGGAGCATAAAATATATGGATGACATGATAAGAGCAGATAAGATTTGAAAAAACAAAACAAAACAGGGGTTTTATTTCTTATTGACTCATTATTACTCATCGCCTCAGAGAGATATCCATACAAATAACTACCTATATAACATTATTTAGCATCATGCTCTGCGTATGTGGTCATGGAAACTAATACGGATGTATTTGAAAGTAAAATACAATCTGCATACAGTCTTATCACCTTAGTGTGGGAGCGTTTTGCCATAGCACCTCACCTGCCATAAAACACATTATAATATGTGTAGAGGGAAGGGGCAATATACACAGACTTACACTCTTGATAAAAAGCACCACACCTCGACATATGATGCAATCTAAACAGTCAAACTTACCTAGCTTATAGCTCAGTTGGGCCTATACAATCATGCATTGCTCAAGGCAGAAAATGGACTTTTGTTTGGCCTAATTTTTAAGAGTGTGAATGTCCTACACTTGGATGTCAAAACAGGTCAGTTTCTCAATAGGCCTTGCTTTCACACTTGAAATCACTAAAAACCAAGTGTTTTTTGACTTGGGTTTGACTGTGACAGTGGTTCTACATAAAGCCAGGAGACCACCAATCATGAAAGTGGAAAAATTAAAGCACTGAATATATATATAACATACAAATATATATAGATAGAGAGAGAGAGAGAGAGAGAGAGAGAGACTATGCAAATATAAACAGAACTGTACAGTTCACTATATAGTTAACTTTAAATTTGCATAATAGTTTTATAGCTTATAATATACTGCAAAACTAAAAAACATCTTAGACGTCATACTGCATTTGATATACCAACAAATATATCCAAACTCACATATTACATATACTTACATATATAAAAAAGTAAGTTAACCCTCCGCCGCAAATGCATACAAAACAAAATGTTCAGTCACACTAAAACAGATGATCTCCCCATGACACCTTATTGTTACTAAAGTCACGGATCTTAAACGTGCGCATTGAAGATCAGCTCAGAACTGCATTGGGTGGATCTCTTAAAACGCGAGCTGGGAGAAAGCTTAAAATAACTCAGCCGTGTTCTTGCAGGAATTAAAGCGCACGGAAGTCTACGTAGCAGCGTACTACACATCTTTACTACCGTTTTAATCGTTTAAAACGTTAAACAGAGGGCATTTATGGTGTAAAAGGGTATTGGTTACTTACAGTTTAAGCTGCGGCCCGTCACTTCCTAGGTACGGAGTACCTCAATCAATGTTCGAGGGGTGAGACGCGCAGCGTAATATTTAATAAGGTGGGAGGGACTCATTCTTTCCATGACTGTGTCACACCAAACAATCTTTAACAAAATACTAAACATGTGACTCTTTCGTACACCATGACTCACGGTGTTTTGTAATAAAGGAATGACTATTGTAATCTTTCCATAAGTCTGTTTAAAATTATATAACTTTGTGTGGGGTATAGTTTTTTGAAATGCGGTGTGGTCTCTTTAAGAGCTTGACGTTCAGAGTATAACTCCGCTTCCTGTAGTCTGTGGCTTTTTCTCTTGTTGTTGTTAAATATTTATTAATATATGTGATAGTGTAGTCACAAAAGACTGGGTAGGTCTAAACATGGAAGTTTGCCCAAGAGGAGCACGCCCTGAAATCAGGAACGCCCATCTGTGCGTGCGTATGACGTACTAGGACGTGTGTTTACAGTATTTAGGAAAACGCTCTACTGCAAGTCTTTTCAAATCTCTGAAGATGTTTGCATTTGGAGATGCCCTTGTTGAAACCATTGCTATGTTTTATAATTAAATAAATAAATACCTCTCATAGATTTTATATACTGAGTGGTGTTAGGCAAGGATGCCCAATTTCTTATTTTTTTATTTCTACAGTATGTTACAGAGTTACTATCCCTAAATATTGTTGTTCAGAATCAAGAATTAAAATTAATTTCTGTTTTTGAAAGGGATACTCAGATTTCACAATTGGTTTCTGGTCTTAAAATATAGATGGTAGCCTTTGCTAATTTGATGACATGGGAAATATTCTCTTTTATGTTATAGTTTCCGAATCCTCCAAAAGACTTTAATAAATTGTTTCACTTGGATTAATTCACCTTGTTAAACGTCATTCTTCATTTAGTACAAGGAATTCAATTGTTACCCAGTTTGTTACTTTTCAATTTAAAAGGAAAATTGCTAAAAGACTGGAACACATCCTGGCTTTTAGCTGGATAATTTTGTATTTCTAAGGCAAAGGAAAGACATTTTAAATTTTTACAATAAATATATCCAATTAATTCTAATACTTTTATTTATTTATTTTTTTTGATTGTCCAAGGTTCTCATATATTTAATTCTGTCAATGTTGTACATATTTTTTTAAATATTTTTTTATTATAACAATGCTAAAAATAAACCCCTGTAACATATGAGATTTATTTTATATGGTACATTTTTCATTTTTAAAACTGAATTAAACTCACTTTTAAATTCTCTTCATCTCACAAAGAATAAAATATTATCTATCCATATAATATCCATGCATTTAGATGCTATTCCTATGCAAATGTGTATTTGTATAAGGAGTTTATGTATTTTTGTAATGTCTCTCTCTTTCTTTGTAAAAATGTTTCATTTTATTATTAATATGTATGCATTTGTGTTTGTCTTTTTAATGTTTCATTTATAAGTATAGGTATTTTTTGGATTTGTATGTTATCCCATGGGTTATGTTCTTCTTGTATTGTCTGTTCAAGCATTAAAAAAGAGATGTAAAGAAGAAATAGAGAAATAGAGATGTAAAGGTATCAAAATTTCACGGTACGGTAATACCTCGGTATGAATGGCACGGTACGGTATTTATTAAATCATTTACATAAAAAACTAAACTAATTAAGAGGCTCAAAAAAAGTGGCAGAAGTGTTTATTAAACGGTTTACATGAGCACTGAACATATCAATGGCACACACATTAGCCATCTATCTGTGAACTTTCAAACAGGAACTTTAACAAAAAATGATTAAACCTTCCACACATCCGATTTAAAACCCGCTTTAGATTGCTAGATGACGTCATATATCAATTTGCATTTTCATTACGTCAATGTGTCATGTTATCTTGCTTCTCTGTGGTCACATAATGTTATTCAATGCCCCCTAATTCTCCATATAACTGTTTTCACTGATATATTTAATGGTTTCTGTTGTCAGAAAAACGGAATGAATATAAAATAGTTACTGAAATGCACCCCATTATTAGGCCTTCTAAACTAGCTCTATTTTACAAGATGTTAATCTAGATTAAAATCCTTATTCATAATCGTTTATAATTATATAATTATATTTAATGAAACGAAGTACACGTAAGATATAGATATAGATTTTGGCTCTATTTGCATGTAAAATAGAGTTAGAAACAACATAATATAGAGCTAAATATAGAGACATAGTTGCTAAGTTGGCAACACTGATCTGTAGCGACAGCAACAGACCGCAAAGAATGATGGGCACGCCTGGGCTGATGGGAATTGTAGTTCCTGCTACCTCCCGTTCGCTCCATTCGCCTCAGCAAACTTTTCTCAGAAGACCTATCATTTTACAGAGTCTTGCGACCACGGTATTTTCAAGAAAAATTTGATATTGCGGTACGACGGTATTTACAATACTGTTACATCCCTACTGAGAAATATGAAATATAAATAATTATTAAGTCTCCCCTACCTGAAATCTTAAACAAATAAGTTGGTACAATATAATTTTTTTTTTTTTAAATCTGAAATTTTTATGCATTTAGTTGATAACTAATCAACTAATACTAATAAACTAAAAAAAAATCTATTTTGTAATTAGCCAATGCTTCTGAACGTTTTAATTTATTGTAATTTGATGGTCTTCTGGTCTTGACCAACACTTTATTTCACAGCCTATAGTCATTATTGTGTTTCTTACATCTAGACATGAACGGATCACACAATATGGCTTTGACAGACTTTGACCTTATTGTACAGTTTATCAACAGAATGATTAAGCTGAGTTATTAGAGGCTAAGAACTTTTTATCAATATGAGCCCAGTGTTTTTTGACTATGTGCCATGGTTACTGTCTCACTATAGCACATCAGTTCACTTTTAGAGCCTGTGATGTACACTCTCCTGGTTTAACTCAAACATACTTTCACAATGTTATCCTTCCTACATTTATCCTGGTGTTGATTAATTACTTAAATAGTTACCAAAATTTGACAGGCCACATCCTTTTCAGGCTTATTCTAAATATGCAATCATTGCTACATCCTCTGCAAGGAGATTGCATGATAATTAAATTGAGGAAATGCTCTGTGGAAGAAAACCTGTACTTCCTCAAGTAATCACCGCAGTGATGCAAGTCTAACATGGTCTGATATCCAAGAAAAGGCTATATTTTTTAAACTGTGGAAATGGAATTTCTTTAGCTCCTGTAGTTAAATAGCATGTTTACTGGACACAAAAATGTAATATACTGTATTTTCGTACATTTTAAACATGCAAAATGTATAAAGTCTGTTCAAAGTGTATTAAATATTTACATTACATTTACATATTATTAATACAAATACATTCATTTAAACAAAATGTGACTAAAATTAAAAACAATTTTAAGGTTTATCAGCAGATTTTGATATTCGTGGAATAACACGGGCCCCTACGGATAAGACGGGGACAGTAGTGGTGTTCCTTGCTGACTGGTGAGTCAAGTAAATACCAAAAGTCACCTAAGAGCAAAGAGCAGAGGAGAAAAGAGAACTTACATAATTTATAATTCACATAGTGGGAATGTCATTTCTGTCTTCTTGTAAATGCAATCAAAGGGAAAAAAAAAACACGAATGAGGAGTTCTGTTTTTACAGACCTTTCCACTTCTGCATTCAGAAAGAGATCGAAGGGGTTCCTGGCTTCTGGTGGCTGATTTCTGATCAACTCCAATCATCTGACAGCGGCCACATCTCCCAATCACCTTAAACAAAACATCAAAAAAAAAAAAAAGAAAAGACCTGAACATCTGTTTCAATTCCGGCTGGTTATGATGTTTCAGCTCTGTTTCCTCCAACCTGAAACTGTGTGTCTCCTACTGTCAAGTGAGACCAGTCGTCTTCAGCAAATGCCTCCTGTCCTGAGATGACCAGATTGGCCCTGAAACGCTGAATGAGCTGCTCTGTGTCATGCCATGTTCCCTCATTCTCACTATCGTGTCTTAAACATAACAAAAACATTCAAATAAGAAGAAGGTACTGTGTTGTTCATTTGTAGCTTGCAGGACTATACCTGTTGGCAATGCGTTCTTGCAAAAAAGACACGCTGGCTCTGTTAATAAGCAGAAACTGAGCCTCATTCACCAGAGAGAGAGCAGTGGGACCAAAATTCCCTGCTGGACAGGAGGACATCAGTAAGGTAAACAGCTTATCATTATAGGGATGTATAGTAACAAATCACATAATTGACAGACAGTGCAAGAGGAGAGCTAAATGATGAATATGTATTGCACAGCAATGATAGTTTGGTCTCAAAAGAATATTATTAAAGTTGAATGCATTTTATTTTAACACTGTCTATTCATAATACAGTGAAACAAAAACAATCTAAGCATTAATTATTTAAAATATTACATAGAAACTACAATATTAAAAAAGCTGGTTTAAAAAACAAACAAATACAAATGCTGTATTTTACCTTTTTCTGGTCCACATTTCATATCACGCAGGAATTCAAGTCTCTGCCTTATAAGACGACAAGGTTTTCCCAGAAATTCAGAAAGCCAGGTTGAAACCTCCTCCCCACAATCCACTGTCTGTACCCTTCACAAAAGACAGATTCATACGAAGCCATGACAATACGCAAACTAAGCCACAAAACCATTGAAGATAAGGTTCAAACCCATGGGAGTGTTTATAAATGTTAAGCTCACCAAACGTGTTGCATATTGCAATGATTAATATTTTGGTGGGCTTGTGTTTTATCTTCATACCTGTCACCACAAACTTTGCTCTGGGATGTTCTTAGATCTGAATTCACTAGACTGGTCTCCAAGGGAACAGTGACGGGCTCCATTCCTGAGAAAGGAGAGAATACATTTTAGCTTATTATTGGAAAGAATACATTATTTTAGCTTATCACTGAATACATTACAATACATTACTAAAGAATATATAATTAAAAATCTGAACTTCTACCACATAAAGACACACAAACCTCTACAAAACAATAATGTGGCTTGTTTTATTGTCTTTTTTCACATACAAAGATCATGTAATCACCACACCACCACTTAAAAAAGTGACTCTGCCTACTAAAAGTGTACGCTATTAAGTGTATTTTTATTTACATAAATCACTGTATCTCATGAGATGTCTGCAGTTGCTGTTTTCAAAAAGCTTTAGTGATGTGCATCGATGTGCTTTGACCTGAGACTTGCAGCTGCAGTATGTTAGAGGCCAGACAGATGATAGGATGGATGAGACACAGCTTTGGCTCTCTTTTCTGGCTCAGACAAACTCCTTTCTCATTCACAACCATCCAAAAACGGTCATACAACAACCCCTGGGGTCCCAGTGGCCACTCTGTCACCTGTTAGGTCAATCACAACAACACAGCCCTTGCCATGAAAACTGATACCACTGTATCAACCCGCTTTCATCGTCAACACAGAGGGACAACAAAACAGCTTTCTCTACCTCAAATGATGCACATGATTTGACAGGATAGATGAAGAGATTGGTTAGTGTATGGCTACTGGCATTGTTCTTTCTTTCTTGTGACACGCTGTCTTCAGATGGTGTCATACTCTCAGTTGAAGGAGTGAAAGTTTGCCCATTCTCATGCCCTAGATGGTAATTTGGTATTGATGGTAGGTCATCAGATGCCGCTGAGTTCATCGGTTCAGCTGACTTGAGCTTGGCTAGTCTCTTTTGGTCCAAAATGAGAGGTTTGTGCACAAAACAGTTCACAACAAACCGAAGAAAGTTCTGACAGTCCTCAAAACTAGACATGTATCCAAAAGACAAGCGGATGGATCCTGTGGGACGTCCCTCAATCAGATCAATGCTGTCTCCACAGATGTGACCAGCCTTGAAAAGAACCGTTTATTAACAATTATTTCAAAGGTTATTTCTTTGTATTAATTTCTATCTATGTATCTTTCTGTCTGTCTGTCTGTCCATCCATCCATCTATCTGTCTGTGTGTGGTTGTCTGTCTGTCTGTCTGTCTTTCTGTTTGTGTCTATCTGTCTGTCTGTCTGTGTGTGTGTGTCTGTCTGTGTGTGTGTGTGTGTGTGTGTGTCTGTCAGCCTGCCTGTCTTTCTGTGTGTGTGTCTGTCTGGATGTCGGTCTGTCTTTGTGTGTGTGTGTGTGTGTGTGTGTGTCTGTTTGTCTGTCTGTCTGTCTGTGTCTGTCTGTGTGTGTGTGTGTGTGCGTGCGTGTGTGTCTGTCTGTCTGTGTGCGTGTGTGTGTGTGTCTGTCTGTGTGTGTGTGTGTGTGTGTGTGTGTGTCTGTCTGTCTGTCTGTGTGTGTGTGTGTGTGTCTGTCTGTCTGTGTGTCTGTCTGTCTGTCTGTCTGTGTCTGTCTGTCTGTCTGTCTGTGTGTGTGTCTGTCTGTCTGTCTGTGTGTGTGTGTGTGTGTGTGTGTCTGTCTGTCTGTCCAAGCATCTATCTATCTCACTGTGTCCATCTATTTATCTATCTGGCTGTTTATATCTTTCTGTTTTTCCGTCTGTCTGTCTTTCTGTCCATCTCTCTATCCATCTGTCTTTCTAGCAAACATCAAAGTTTGTATTGGCGAAAATCCACTTGCATGCAAATTGCTCTTCACGTTTTGGTTGCTGATAGCCAGATAATGTTGGCAGGCTCCTGTGTTGCAGAAACATCCTGTGCGAATATGAATATTAAAAAGACTGGCCATTTTTTCCACCTGTCAAAAGAAAAACTAAAAATAGCAAAATATGCACAGGCACAAAGTAATGAACATTTTCCACATTTTATACTGTTTTGAACATATTTAAAATACAAATATGCAATATTTGTTTATGAATATACTTTTCCTATTTTTTATTTTATTTTACAGGTTACTGAGGAGAACGTCAACTCCTGACTGACCCGAGAATACCCTACTGTTTGTCCATGACAGTCCAGCAGGTTAAAGTTGAGGATTGCACCCTGTTCAGCCATATTCTGAAAGTCATTATTACAGTGGATCTGTGCCACAGGTTTCCCATTGCTATGACACAGACAAGAGAGGAAAATGTAGGTGTAGCGAGCTAATCCAAACGTGTGAAGCTGAATGTTCAGCATACTGCCTGAAAAACAAAAAACATCCACTTTTAATGCAATGTGAGTCAAAACCATATTCAAGAAGTAAACCAAAAAGTTCCGAACCTGTAAGTTTCTGAAGTGTTTCAAAGCCATGATGGAGAGAGATGATGTCAAGGAAGGAGATTGTGCCATCCTCAAACCTGACAAAGTGGTGGAAAAAGCAATTATGCATTAAACTAATCACGACGGGTAGCCTCTGCTGCTTGCCAACAATCAAAGGTCAGACTCTTTCAGTAACATTCTACCTGCTGACTGCATCTGGCTTTGGTACAAAAAAGTTCTCTGCCACAAGATAAGCCGCTGCTGTGCCTCCTCCAAAGTAAGTTTTTCTCAAGACCTCAGCAGCTTCATTCCTCACCAGCAAGGCTCCGAGTCCAGTCGGGAAGCCAAACATTTTGTAGAAAGATATTGGCACAAAATCAGCAGGACATTGGCTTAGATCCAGAGGTGAGCAGCTTACAAAACAGGCAGCGTCCAGGAGAACAAACCATCGACCGCGGCGCTCGCATGCTGGATAGAGCTGTTGAGACTGTATTCCCTTCACATAGCTCAGAGGATACTTTCTGCCTGAGAAGTTGCTCTGGGCAGGATAACAGAAAAGATGAGGTGCAGAGCACTCCTCTCCATTTGTCTGTGTCGGGGGTTTTCTCGCTCTTCTCTCCACTTCGTGAGGTAGAACAGAAACTGTGCCAACTCCCTGGAGTGCGGTCACACCACGAATACCCACCACAGAGGTGTGGTTGTCAGTGAGATAGCAGAACTGACTTCCCAGGCCCTCATTTGACGCGGCCTTCCAGGGGAAAGTGTCAGCCACTAATTTCAGTGCTGCAGTACATCCTGATGTGAAAATCACTGAGTACTCTTCAGGACATGTATTAAAATGTTCCAGTATCCTGCAGGGATTCAAAACAAAGATTTTTATATATAGATATTGTAACATACCCATATTTTATCACAAAATCTTATTATAATACTTATGCTTATTTGAGAAGGCTAAACTGATCAAACATTTACTTATTACTTACAACTCCGTGTCTTGCGCTTGCCACTTGGTATTTAGAAAACAAACTTGGAAAATTAAGGTTTCTAAATGACAGTTTTTCTCAGCCGCTTTGGTGCATTTCTCAGAACACTATTTAAATTTGCACAACAGTTAATGCATTTGTCAATACAATTAGTACAAACTCCAAAACCTAGTTGGTAACCTGCAAAAGCGTGTCACTTGCTCAAAATGGACGGCTCATTCCTCAAAAGTTCATGTCAATGAAAGTGTCAGTATCATCAAGATTAAAAGTCCTGACACCACTTTTTATGAACAAGATAGTCAAATGGCTTTGTCATGTTTTCATTTTGCCAGTTTACTCTGTAAATTCTTTACGATGCACAAAAATCTGATTTTGGATGCGCTTTGCAATTCCAATTTACTGTAATCAAAGCATTGTGCAAAATTAAGTTTAGAAGACGTTTTCAGGAAATAAAAAAAAAAAAAAAAAAAAAAAAAGATTTAAACACATTTTTTCAAATTTTCAAACTAGTTCAACATATTTGTATGTAATGACTCAAGCAATAACATGAGGACTTTTAGTTTTATATGGAATGACTATTCAGCAGTCACAAGTAGTTAGTTTGACTGACATGACATAAGCAAATGATGATGTTATAATACAGCAGAGAGTTGTATGAAGGCAGTTGATGCATGTCCAAAAGCATTTGCAAATTGTTGGAAGGAATGAGAAACTGCTACTATGATGTGCACAAATGACTAATTGTTTTGAGAAATGTATTAACTGTTGTGCAAATGTAAGTAGTGTTGTGAGAAATGCACCAAAGCGACTGAGAAAACTGCAACTGTAACAAAATATAAACAATTTGTCATTAAAACCCAAAACTATTTTAATGAATTCTGATAAGCTGTCGGACTGTGCAGGGCACTATATTCGTTCACTTGTTTCAAGCACAGACTAGGCCCATGAGATCATGAATGATGAGATCTTAAAGTTCACCCAAACTAAAAATCTTTAGTTCACCCAAAAAGTTAGATGCTGTAATCATATACTTAAACTCAAATTGTTCTAAACCTTAATGAATTTATTTCTACTCTTTTCTAAAATTGATCACGTTGACGACAGTAGTGTAATGTTTCATACAAAGAAGAGTATTCATAATATTATTCAGTGCTTTAAGTTTTTGAAGTAGGTCCATTTTTTATGATATTTGCTCTGTTGTAGCCTATATGTTTTTACTGCTTACTTGTTCTCAGCAAGCATTTTTTATTTATTATTTATTTATTAATGAAAACACATATATGTATATATTTACGAAAATGAAAAGTTTATATGAATAAATTTATTAAAGTTTATATGTTTCAGTATATTTATATGGAATTTCAAAATGTACATTTATACATGGAAATACTCTCTAAATATTAACAGTATGTGTGGGTATTTACAAATACATAATAAATATACACAGTACACAAACGTTTATTTCGGATGCGATTAATCTCAATTAGGGAAATCATTCAATAGCACTAATAATTGCATTAAATATTTTTAGGATTGCTTAGATTGCTTACCTGTATCTGACACTTTCCACAGTGTCATGTGTTAGTCTACTGCTAGGATTATGACTGTGAGGATTGCCTGACAAAAGAAAAAAAATGCTATGATCTGAAGCAAATTTTGATACTGATATTATTCATTTGTGCATTCAACTGTATGAAGAAACTCACCATAAACATTCCTAGATATATCATCATAAAATCCTTTAATTTGAGATTCAGGATATAGCGTTGTCCCTGCATGATCAAGGTATGTAACACCTTCAAACAGAAAACGAGCGGTCAGCCTCTACATGCGCTTCACACTGAGATCAACAGAGGGCGCTGCATGCAATCAAACCGAAGGACAATAACTAAAGCGAAAGTAAACACTGCAGCATTACTGACCCACACTCTCAACAGCTGGAGTAGGCTGCTTTTTTGCCTGTCTAATGCAAATCGTTTATTTATTAAACAAACAAATATTCGCATGTTGTTAAAGCGTGAGAGTAAGTAACCACACGCAGCACCACATGACAAGTTAAGTTACTGAACTTGAAGGAGGACTTCCTGTTACCTTTAATTCGTTTGAATTCCCGATCGATCAGTTCTTGTTGATTAATCCCGTACCCATAATAGCGCCAGAAACCCTTGAAACTCTCAAAAGTGCACAAGTCCTGAAAGTCCTGTAAGGACTGAGTCTCCATTTCTGTAGAGTCGGGCACACGAGCTCCCTCTTTCGCGGATATATGTAACGCTTGCCATGTCTAATTGATAGAACCGAGACCAAAGTCCAAGAGAGTCACTGTTGATCTTTCTGCAGGACAAATATAGTGGAGTTTCATTAAAACCTCGTGATGTTTCTGAAGCATGACTGCTGGGCTCACATGCAGAGAGAAGTTAGCAATCTTAACAAATAACTGATGACCTTTCAATCAAACAGATGTCTCTTAAGATGCATCTTATCTAAAGTGATGCTGGAAAGTTAGCTGGTATGCCAAAATATGTACCTAGAATGTTTACCATAATAACCATTAGCCATTTTTTCTATCAGAATATAGTTTCCATTGATATTTATAAAAAGTACCACAATATTACCAGTGTCTCCATGATAAATCTAACTAGCCTCTGAAACATATTTTATATGGTTTCTTAAGGTTAACCTCACACCGCTGTGACTGGTATGTACAAAAATAAAATTCAGGTCACAATAGTTTTGATACGTCCTGTGGGACGTTATATTGGAGAGTGTCTGCAACTAAGAAGAGATACTGAGAAAAATGAATTACTAAGTCAACAGGGGGATTATAGTTTGAATATAGATAAACAGACACGCTCAGTTCACTTAATGTTGTATCAAAACAACAGTTCTATTAGCAATTTTGGGATTTACATATGGATGGATAGACAGAGCACAAAACATGTAGAAAAAGCAATCAGTCTGTTTTGTTTTAGAATTTTACTATTTGTGACCCTGGACCACAAAACCAGTCATAAGTGTCAGTATTTAGAAATTGAGATTTATACAACATCTGAAAGCTGAATGAATAAGCTTTCCATTGACGTATGGCGTATCACACAATATTTGGCTGTTTGTATTTGAAAATCTGAAATATGAAAAAAATTAAATACTTAGAAAATCACCTTTTCACAAAGTTGTCCAAATTATGTTCTTAGCAATGCATATTACTAATCAAATAATAAGATTTAATATATTTACGGTAGGAAATGTTTACCTAATAACCTAATGATTTAGGGCAAAAAGAAGGATTTAACATTTTGACCCATAAAGTGTATTTTTGGCTATAACTAACTTAAGACTGCTTTTGTGGTATAGGGTCACACGTGTGTTTTTATTAATATTCTGAAGCAGCTTATATAGTTTATTTTTGCCTTTTGTGTGCCTTGGGAATTCTATTTTTATTCATTTTAATTATTTTTTGTTTAGTTAGTTGCCAGGGTGACACTTTTCAAATTTGTGTAGATTTTCATCTAGCATTTATATTTTTATTTATTTCAGTTTTATTTAAATAAAAAAAAATATTTTTAAGTTAACAATAACACCCCTACTGTTTGTCAGAGTCACAGAACTGGATTTTACACTATTTATCAACACATATGCAGGGAGGGAAGGGAGATCCACAGAGACATTGTTCATTTCCATCCCAGACAGCAGGCAGTGATTATATATGCCACTTCTGCTCCACTAATTCATTCACTTTGAAATTCAGCTGCCGAGCAGAGTGCATCTTTTTCAGTTAAAGGGCCACATTGTTTTCACAGGACTTTGGCCTCATTAGCAGGAGTAGATGCTCAGTGTGGGGGAGGGGAAACAGGTCAAAGAGACATTGTGTCTTTCTGTTCATAATGATGTGACACAGTCAATTTGGTGATGCTTATGTTGATTGGGGGTGCCGGCAAAACATTTGGCATTTTCGTCTTCTTTCTTGCACGTCCTTCAAAATGTCATAATCCATGCATAAGCCAAAGCAGACATTCAAGATTCAAGTCTCGCAGTTAGACAATTGCGTCTTACTTTTCTGTGAATATTATGCAAGATTAGGTCAGCTTTGCCAAAGTATGCAAAACCTGTTGCTGTCTCTTCTTCTTGGGATTCCCTAATGCATCTGTTCCCAGGATGAAGGCGCTGCGCCATCCACTACGTGAGTATTAAGAACCGAGAGAGCCTCTGGGCTCACGTAGCCTGGGCTAAAGGCTTATCAGAGGCTAAGCCGGGGGGGGGGGGACAGTAAAGCTAGTCTCAGTCGACCAGAGGTACGGGCACAAGGCCATCTGTCCATTCTCTGAATGCAACTGACAACAAAGGAGGGCAACTCCGCACTCAGGGAATCATACACACTCTGAAGCCTCAAACGTTAACTCATCCTGGACTGACAAGGCAAGAAGAGTTGGAGAAGAAAGTAAGTGGCATCTCCGAGCTGTCTCAACCTCCATCACTTCCCAGGTCAGTTTGCTAACTTCAACCCAAAGCTGCTCGTCACGCTCAGGGACTTCCAGAGGGCAGGAACAAATAGGCGTATTAATGCTTTTCTGTCAACAGCAGTGCTTTTGTTTCATCTTCGACAAAAGGAAAACTGTTGTTTATATCTTTCATATATATTTATGTGACCGTATATACTCTATATAGCACTTGCAGTATACGTTTACATATAATTGTAATAATGCAGTATAAACAAATAGACTTTATAAATGATGTCAATGTTAATTAATCTAAAACGAAAAGTACATATATCTAATGTCATAACAAATCTAATATATAATGTTAATATATATATAAAAGCCATAACACTACATGGACTAATACTTGTTTAAGTTGCTTGTGCGTAGTATCGTAATGCAATATAACTTAATATAATTTATAAAGGTATGTATGTTAGCACACATCTATCCATCGGTAAAACAAATATAAATTATGATGAGCTTAATACAAACTGTCACTCCAGGTATGGGCAGAAATATTACACGTTATTATTGAAAGGATCTATTCAAAGATAAACTGTACCGGAACGTTTAGTTAACGTGCTGTGTATTGAAATCACAATATTGTACCATGTAGAACAACAACAAAGGCTCGGCCATTAGGATTACGTATTTAAAACAGACTGATCATTTCTGAAGTCTAATCTGACCTACCATTTACTTCACATGTCAACATTTCAACGGCAGCCGCATAAATTATTTCAATTCCTGATTCATAAACACATTCGAAAAACAGCGAGCATGTTATCTATATTCGGGTTTATTAGTGCTATGCTTTATGATGGCAGAATGTTTTTAGATGCCTGTTGACAAGCTTTGGAAGGACAGAAATGGGTCAAATGGGTTTTAGCATTAGCCAAACAAATCCGGGCCTATAGGATTAGACAGGATGGCAGCAGTGCGTTTGATGCATTTACCTGATGAAACCACACAGGACTAATAGCGGCACAAAAAACAGTATTTGTTATTGAACTCAGCCATCGTGTCTCATATTAAGAATGCCCAATCTATAACTCATTTCGTAACTTCCACATTAGGAGTCTAGTTCATGATTAAAATTGAATTCTCTGTCTTTAACAAATAACCCTTTTTGCTGGCTTCGATATTAAACAGAAGCACACACAAAAAAAAACCTAATTATAAATATCTAACATTTGTTTCTCTTTTAGTCTATTCAGCGGTTCCCGGCTCTTTAGCAAGTTCGTCTGCTGCTGGAGTGTCATGGAAAAAGGGACCACTTTTCATTTAACAGCTTATGTAAGTCAGAAAATATTTCAAAAGCAGTAGTTTTCAAAGAGGCCTAACAAATGAAAGCGCTGGGACTCAATTAGAATAGATGTCTTCATGTTCTCGTTTAAATAAAGAAAATGCACTCATGTATTGCTTCTAGCCTCATTAGAGGAATGGAAAGGGCATTATTAAAGGGAAATTTAAGACTCTACTTCCACTTCTTCTGATCTAAGGCTGTCTCATTTTTTTTGTTTGGCCCCATAAATGTGCTCTGTGATCTCATCTGGCTTAGAAACGATTCGGAGGGTGATAAGCTCGGTTTTTAAAGGGCTCGTCGTTGCGGAGGAATGTGGGAACAGACGACTCTCTGATAAATTAATGGACCTTGTTAGACACGGTCACACAAACGTCATTTGATACAAGGGACATAAGTGGCTCTTTTTGAGTCTTATCAAACACGGTCACACCATTTCTATTAAAGCGGAGCCATTAGAGAGGTCAGAGGCTGGACACCGCTCACCCGCCCTGAGGGAAATAACGCCCAACTTAATGTCAGAGCACTGCAACAGGTACCCAATAAAATAAATGCAGGCAGAATAGACATTTAGAGGTAATAGCAAGGAATTATGAGTGAAATGTTTGCTCACTGAAATTCATCTCGTATCTCTTCTGACTCAAATTTGTCTGTTTGTGTGCACAGAGACAGTCTGTTTGAAGCATCTAGACCCAAGAGAAGAATGAATATGAATGAGAAGGAGGGAGGACTGTGTGAGGGGGGGCTAAATGTCACCCTCACCATCCGCCTACTAATGCATGGCAAGGTAAGACACATCTCGGATCCTCAAAGAGCTGTGCTTGTTTTGTTTTCGGCCCTGTTTTGCAAGCGCACCCAGTCGAGCAATGAAACAGCGCTTGAGAAAGATTTATGACTGTAGGTGATCATTTTCGATTCTAGATTGTCAATTTGATTCATTCTAAAATGCTTTCTTTTAGATAACATACACTCTTAAAAATAAAGGTGCAACGAAGCCATAGAAGAACCATTCAGTCAAATGTTCTTCAAAGAACCTCATCTATCATACCTTTTTAGAACCTGAAGAACCTTCTTTGGCCACAAAGAATCTTTTGTGAAACAGAAAGTGGTTCTTCATGGAACCATTCAGACAAAAAGGTTCTTCTATGGCATCATGAAGCACCTTTTTTAAGAGTGTAGTATTGACAGCAGATACAGTGATGATATGTCTGCATCATTTTTTCTGACGACAAGGTACCTGTGGTTGTCTGGGTCTGAAATGATGTCTGAAATGTTGGAGGTAACATGACAAAGTGCTGAAATGAGGCTGAATTGATGCAGTAAAACACTGTAATTAAAAAAGTGCTATTTATTCCTTTGATTTTAAAGCTGAATTTTCAGCATCATGGCGCCAGTCTTCAGTGTCACATGATCCCTCAGAAATGAATGCGATGTGCTGCTCAACACACATTCCTTATTATTATTAATGTTGAAAGCAGTTGTGCCGCTTAATACTTTTGCAAACCGTGAAACAATTAGTGCTGTCAAGTGATTGATCGTGATAAATCACATTCAAAATAAAAGTTTAGTTTACATAATATATGTCTAATAATAAATACAAACACAAACAGTATATATTTTGAAAATATTAACATGCATATATATAATATACCTTTATTTCTGAAATATATATGTGTAAGTGTGTATTTATATATACATAATAAATATAAACAGTACATTATTTTAGATGTGATTAATCACGATGGACCGTTTTTTGTCAGCTTTAGACAAAATACCAAACACAATTTTGGGGTAATTGTTTTTTTTTTTTTAAATGTTGCCAAAGAACTTTTGAACTTTAAATTCATCAAACAATGACACTAAATCCCTAACACTATTAAGCAGTAAACACTGTTCTCAGCATTGCTCATAATGAGAATGCAGCGTTAACAGCTGTACTTCTGGCTAATTTATGCTGTCAATACTATTTCTGACTATGCCATCTAAAAGAAAGCACTGATAATCTCCGGTTTACCATGCAATCGTTTAGGATTAACTGAGATTTTTTCTGTTTTTTTGTGTTTCTAGGAAGTTGGAAGTATTATTGGGAAGGTAAAAATTCAGTATTATCCTGATAACCGCATTATTGAATTAAGCATAACTTTTGAGTCTTTATTCTTTGGTGTTCTTCAGCACTGTGTTTTAATACTCTAATTATAATATACACATTCTGCTATAATTATGATTTTTCTCTTGCTTTGTTTTAGAAAGGAGAGACTGTCAAAAAAATGAGAGAGGAAGTAAGTGCTACACTAAAACTAATCATTGCATATATTATGTTTGCACACATAATCATTTTAATTAATGTTTAAATTTCACGCAGTAAGGTTTATTACCTATATGGACCGTTCCTTTAATATCACATGCTGTGCATGTTATAAATGCTGGCTAGCCTATAAAGATTTAAAAAACTCACGTGGGTGGCCAAATCAATAATTTAACTGCAGAAAACCATCTGGAATAATTTTCAGTGTGAGCCACATCATCTTATTATCTTCACGATCAGTTTCAATGCCAGAGAGCGCAAATGTCAGCCTAGAGGCGAGACTGGTCAATTAAACTTAACGCTGCACAAAAACTCTGCTTTTCTCTGTCTGATTCAGAGTGGAGCCCGGATTAATATATCTGACGGTTCCAGTCCAGAGCGCATTGTCACCATTACCGGACAGTCTGAGGTCATCTTCAAAGCCTTCGCTATGATCGCAGAGAAATTTGAGGAGGTGGGTAGTACACTGTAAAAATATTAATGTGGATTTACACTAGGGATTTCATTTTTGCCATACGTTCACATTACCCGGCAGTAGTTGTATCATTTATTACAGTTCAAATTAAAATGGCTGATCACAGTTCAGTCATAACTGTCTGTGTCTGCAATATATATATTTAGACTAAATGTAATAGTGTGACATCCACAGAAATATGCCATGATTGCATGCATATATAATGTGGTTTTTTTTTTACTGTTTGATGATTACTGTTAATATTTAGCACTTGTTCATATTAATTATGTTTAGTTTTTAGATAATACCTGTTAACTGTAAATATTCTAATATTATATTAGAATAATATTTATTTTCTCCATGTTGCACAGTGCAACCAATTATGTTCTGTAACACCATTACACTGGCTTTTAATTAAATAAATTAAAAGTAAATTAGGTCCCAGCCAAAGAAACCCTGATGGTGACTTAACTATTGAAAACTAGAAACACTTTGTTCATTTGTGTTATGTACGATATATACACTACCACATAGAAGACGTTTCTTTTGCTCATCAATCATTTACTTAATCAAATGTACAGAAAAAAAACCTGTAATATTGTCAAATATTGTTTCAATTTAAAATAACTGTTTTCTATGTGAATATATTTTAAAACAAAACATTTTTTTGCATATTACCTCAGTCACTAGTGACACATGATCCTTCAGAAGTCATTCTAGTATGCTGATTTATTATCAATATTGTAAACAGTTGTGCTGCTTAATAACCTGTGATACCTTATTTCAGGATTCTTTGGTCAGTTCAAAAGTTTGGGGTCAGCGCATTTTTATTCTTTCTTTTTTTTGGATGAAAATAATACTTTTATTCACCGAAGATGTGTTAAATTAATAAAAAGTGATAGCATAGATTTACACTGTTAGAAAATATTTATTTACCTTGTTATTCATCAAAGAATCCTGATAAAAGAATCACAGGTTCCAAAAAATATAATATATAATATAATATAAGCATATAAGAATGATTTCTGAAGGATCATGTGATACTTTACACTGGAGTAATGGCTGACAAAAAAACAGCTTTACATAACAGGAATAAATTATATCTTAAATATATAAAGTGAATAAAAACATTACTTTATATTGTAATAACATTTTGAAGTATTATTTTTTTTTTTCTGTATTTTTAATCAAATAAATTCATAAGAGTGCTCTTTAAGTCGATAGTGTGTGTGTATATATTTATTTATTTTCTATATATGTTTTTTACATTTTTATATAACACAGCATTACCTAGTCAGTATTTTATTTCATTATTATTATTCCTATTAGTATTCCTGTTTTTTTTCTCCCTTATAAACTTGCTTTTGTGAAAAACTGACGAGCCGAATTGAGCTTCTTTCTGATGCATACATATGCATCTCTTTCAGGACATCCTGGCATCTATGATAAACAGCACCGTGACAAGCAGGCCTCCCGTGACACTGCGCCTCGTCTTCCCCGCCAGTCAGTGCGGTTCACTCATTGGCAAAGGAGGCTCGAAGATCAAAGAGATCAGAGAGGTAGATATTCTAGGTAGATGTTTAATTGTTGGCAAATGCGCAGGGTTTGTAATGCAGGTCACATCGGCTCCCAGATGATGCAGGGAATGATCCTTTAAACAATTAGTTTCCGTTGTCTCAGCGGCAGGCAAAAACACTTAACATCAGCATGATTGATTGTCCTCATCAAGACAGAACTTTTTATTCCTGAGCGCAGGGAGAAGCTCGACTCAGGCTTCCGCTAAATCCACACGTTATGAGACGCTGCACCCCTGAGCTGTAATTTCCTCAACTCTTGAACTCGCTCACTTTTTCTCAAACTTATCTATTCATGGCCTTCGCTGATGGGAAACAAAGCGATTCATCTCAAAAGCGGAACCATTCGTTGTCATTTAGCTGTTGAAATTGACATGAGGACAGTGACTTTTGCTTGAAGGCTTTGTTTTTTATTCGGCTGGTGGATCACATTGAATAAATATAGATGTCCTCGCTGCTGAGGGCTGTGAGGGGTGAACTGGCTGCTTTTATTCCCAGTTGCTATGAATGTCTAGGACAGGACAGCCCACCAAGGCCTAAATAGACTAATATTTATATACACAATATCCAAATAGCTTGACCTAAATAACTGGCCAGACGATAACAATGTCAGTTCTAGACATGAGAATAGCTGTAATACCAAAAGGGACTGTATGGCACACTTTTTGCTAGTCGCTTGGAACGAAATCAGAATTTGTAATCTTACAATCTCCTCTGTGCTGAGATGGGAAACTTTTCAAACTTTATGAAGAATGTGTATTAATAATTAGTGGTCGCAGTATTAATACACGTAACATAGACACTGACATTTAAAATGATACTTATCAATCATTAAAGGATTAGTTCACTTACAGAATAAAACACGTCTTGGTGATTCACTCAGCCCCATGTCATCAAAGACATTCGTTTCTCAAGGATTTTTCTACGCAAAACTGACTTCAGTGAGAGTTAAAGGTCCAAATTACAGATCCAAAGGGCAATCCCAGGCAAGGAATTAGAGTCTTATCTTGAAAAAAATCTGTAATTTTCTAAAAATATATATTTAAATATACCTTTTAACCACAAATGCTTTTCCTATAGCTCATCGATGCACATGTGTAATCACATAAGTCACATGGTTTGTTCTTCGTTTGTGTACTTTACTCAAAAAGTTAGAAGAGGGCTAAGAAAATAAAATTTTCACCTTCAACATCAAAATCCTCTGACATCGTTATTTATTTTTTGTGAAGGGCATTTGACTTTGCAGTTCACTTTGCTACCTCCACCTACTACACACATGACCTTTCCAACATGATTACATAAATGAGGTGGAGCTAGTGCAAGACGAGCATTTGTGGTTAAAAAGTATATAAATTAGATTTTTGCTAAATTGATTTGCTAGATAAGATCTTTATTCCTCAGCTGGGATCGTGTAGAGCAGCTCCAAGCTGCACGGAAATTGCAATTTGGACCTTCGACCCGTTGGCCTCCATTAAAGTCCACTATACAGAGAAAACTCCTGCAACGTTTTCCTCAAAGCCCCTAATTTCTTTTCAAATTAAGAAAGAAAGACATGATCATCTTGGATGACATCTTGAATGTACGTGATAAAAAGCAACAATTAAAGAAATTATCGCATGGCTCTCTGGAATGTGAATAATTCATTTCTGCACATTCATTTAACTGGTGAGAAGCTGTGTAATAAGCACTATAATGCCCCGTCATTTGCTCATTATTGCAAAATAAACCCAGGCAGACAGGGTGACCAGAAATGCGGATGTGGAGTGACCTTCTCCTTTTAAATGTCACTACTGAAAGAAATATGAATGATGTCATTTTTGGCTTTTCTAATTATCCTGTCCAGTGTGGGCTGACTAAACGCATTGCTGTATGTCAGAGCACAGGTGCCCAGGTCCAGGTTGCCGGAGACCTACTCCCCGACTCGACTGAGAGAGCCGTGACCATCTCAGGCACACCTCACGCCATCACGCAATGTGTGAAACACATCTGCACCGTCATGCTAGAGGTTCGTGAGTGTGCACGTATGCTTTTTAATTAAAAAATCCATTTGATAATGCACAATTTCCCATGTTATTTCAAGTGGGGGATATTTTTCAGGGTTTTTTCACCTTCACACTTCATTTGCATTCACTTTCAGCGCATGGGCTACATGCTAAACGTTCCTGTTTGCTTCATTAGTTCCCAGCATCCAACCTTGGATGCCTTTTTTTGCAGGATTTACCCTGTCCTGAATTAACTTTGGGCTTTGAACAGTAAAATCCAGTGAGGCTTAACAGAGTTCTAGACAAGACTGCCTAAACGCCTTTGCTATTGTCCTGTTTGTGCTTGTCTCCCTCATTTAGTCACCACCTAAAGGAGCCACCATTCCGTATCGCCCCAAACCCACCGCGGGTGGCAGCCACACAGTGTTGGCGCAACCCCATGCTGCGTCGGTGAGTTCTCCATCTATCTCTTGATGTAGAAACCACACAATTGAAGCAGCCCTTTATGAGCATTAGCGATTCCATAGTTCCCTGCGGTCCCAGTGGGATGCTCTGAGTGTGGATATTTACACTAATGATTAGACTGAGATCAGCTGTTGGAATAAATCTCACCCCCAGATCCAATCAGTAATACAGTTACCAATTGGGCCATTGGACCATGCCAAGAGCTCTTAAACATGCAGATCAGACTCGCTTTGAATCACTAATTTAGATCTGTAGGTGTTCGAAATTGGGAAGTTTGTAGCTAATCATAAATGCAGCTGTATATAGCCTGAACAATTCATTCATCAGTATTCCATTCTATTGTTCTGATCTAATGATATACATACTTACTCATAAGGTCATGTAATCAAAGCTTTGACCCTTTCATTTTCATATCTACTCTTGGTATGCTGTCCAATGATCATGAAAGACTAGTTGTCTCTATAATGAAAAATCATGTCAGCTACAATCTCTCTGGAGGATTAAAATGCTAAGAAGCAGTTTAGTTCTGTATTTTTTTTACCATGTTTGATAAAAGCATGGGATGTTCATGTAATGCCCCCTTGTGGTTGCATTAAGAAGAGCTTGACATATTTCAGTCATAATTGAACCTGGTAATTTTTAACATGTTAATGACAAAGTAGTCTCATGTAGACAGATTTTGACTTGTGGTGTAAAGTCTGGTCCAGTTTGGAGCTGGCCGAGAGCCACCTGCTATAACATGAACAAAGCAGCCAACCGCTGTTATTTTGTTTTAGGTGTTCTTTAGGGGTGAATTGTGAGCAAACTTGCATTTGAGCTGCTTAGAGCGTGGGATTTTCATAAAAGCTTTCTAGGTTATTATGAAATATGCATAAAATGGACTCTGGGCGGTCCATGGGCACGCCATGTCATCTAAGGACCAAGCTGTAAATTAGCGCTTGTTATTTGTTCTAACCAAAACATGTTATCTATTCCATAGGCATTTGCTATTCCAGGACAGTTCGCCATTCCACCCCAAGACGTGAGTGTTAGATGTACTGGCTGATCAGTATCATTTCACAACACCACTGCAGTCCCCCAGCCACATCCCACCCCTTACACAATCACAATTCTCCCACTGCATTCCTCACACACACACACACACAAACCTGAGTGCCGATATCCCCGATATGGTCTATGCCTATGATCACTTCTTTAATATCTAGTATCACTAACACTTGTTTGTCCTTGGATGTTTCTTACCTTTGGTTATGATACAAGTAAACAGTATTGGAAGAGAATCATTCAAACGTGAATGCTATAATTCCAAAGGTTGCAAGGCAGCACTGTAACGACAGAACCCTAAATATTAGGGTTAGGTTTTTAAACTCCTATGTAGTAAACTCTTGAAATTAATTCTAGTTCTCTATACCAGACAATCTCTGTTAACCATGCTCCATACAGACTCTACTCTGTGGAAGCCAATTTCTGATTCAGCCTCGTGCCTATGGCAGAATCACAGCCGTGCAGATAAACAGATATATGTGATATTATAGCAGGAAAAAAATCGAGATTGCGAGTGAATATGAAATAAACAATGCAGTCGCAAGTATTAAAACAAGTTGCAATTGTGAGATGTTAAGTCCCATCACAATTGCGAGATTTCATGTCATAATGTAATGGCACAAGTAAGAAAAACAAAGTCACAATTGTGATTTATAGCCAAACTACAAGATACTGTGACAATGTGACATACACGGTAATGTTGCAATCGCAAGTTAATGTGAGATATACAGTTAAGTTACATGAAAAACTACGTTATATATTGTGATATATACAGTCACTTTGAGATTTAATACATTGTAATAAAGTTGCACATGTAAGATTTAAAGAAATAGTTTACCCAAAAATGACAATTCTGTCTGTAATTGCTCACCCTAATGTTGTTCCTAAACCTTAAGACCTTTGTTCTTCTTTGGCACACAAATTAAGATATTTTTTAAGAAATCTTTGAGCGTTCTTGCCTTCTAAGGTTTATTTTTGGCATTTCTGACTTTATAGGCCAGTGTAGAGGAGATAGTGTAGGAGGGCGAGATTGGAACAGGTCCTCAAGGCAGGATTCAAACTTGGGATGGCGATAGAACAAAGGTCGGCACCCACAAGGTTACTGCTGACAGCAACCAAACTACCAAATTTCATTGTTCACCAAAAGCCTTCTTGTTGCTTCAGAAAATTCAGCTGGCAGAAAACCTGAAGTGTGTCATGACTACTGCAAATCAGATGATTCATTTCACACGCCAAGTACCAAAACACATCTCCAGCTAAAATACGATTATTTTCCTGCCTTGCAAGCACTCAAATTCCCTTAAGGAAATGCAAATCTAGTTTTTCGATCACCTTGAAGTGGACAGTAAGTCCAAAAGGGGGACCTGATAACTAATCTGATTTTGAGACTTGATAAGGGTGCTGTTCTGTCTGTAGGTGTGAGTGTCCTCTGAAATAATTCCATTTTGATTGGCTAGTTCTAACCTCCCTTCCTGCCCCCGCAGTTGACCAAGCTTCACCAGTTGGCTATGCAGCATATCCCCCTTACCTCCCTTGGGCAGAGCAACCCCACCTTCCCTGGTACGTACCCAGAGCTCCCCAGGGAAGTCTGTCTCTCCCTTTGTCTGTCTCTCTGCCTTTCTTTCTCTCGTTCTGTCTCTTTCCCTCCACTCTTTCATCCGTCGTGTCTGACCACCTCATGCGTTCACCACCGCATGTTCTACTTTTCCACTCTGAAGAAAATGATGGCGAAGCTGTTTTTGTGGTAAGGTAATAAATATCATAACACTGACAACATAATCAACCTGGTCTCATAAAAATACGTACCTTGGAGCACTTTTTACTCAACAGTTTTTAAGCATGTTTCGCCACAGTTTCAAAGTGGTGCTAAAACACAGGTTTAATACGTGTTCCCTGGTACATTTGTATTACGCTGACATAGGTAAGTATTGCTGGGTTTTTATAACGTTGATATAGGTACACTCTTTGAAATAAAGGTACACAATCTATCAGAGGGGTGGTACCTTTTCAAAATTTACACTTTTGTACCTATTAGGTTCAAGTAGGAACACATAATGTACCAAAATGGACCGCTCCGTGACAGCTTTTATACCTTTATTTCTGAGAGTGTATTTATTGGAGCGGTTCAGAATTCAAATATCTGAGGACTGTCTCCAAAAGTTAATGCTCTACCATGTTGGAAATATGCCCTACACCAAGTTTAACCATTACTTGATAGTGTTGACAAATGCAAAACTTCTATTAAAATGCATTTGTAGATGCAGCAGTGCCATTTCATGCAGATTTGATCTGTTTTGTCGAACCATAGTTAAATGGGAGTTTTTCAACCAATGACCTACCCACTTTTAATACCCATAGACATGAAGCTGGATATGAACGATGCTAATGTTCAAAAGCATCAGTTTTCAAATCTACCAGCATATTAATGTTGTTTTGAAGTCATGATATTCTTCAAGTGTGAAAATTACACTTCATTAATTCAAAACTCTGTACATTTGTGTGAAAAGGAATAAAAGGTGTAAGAGTTTTACAGCCTCCAGTGTTTTGGAAACTGAAGGCATATTATGTACTAATTGGTACATATTTCATGTCTGGCTAAAAAGGGCACCAAGGTACATTTATGCCATGAGACCAAGTAGCAACATAATGCTGTGCCTTGATTCAACCACTAACCAGTCCTGATATCTCTAGATAGACTGCGTTCGGATGCCAGCCGACGGCTCCTTTGAGCTGTCGTAGAAATCTCCAAATGTGTCATGTCACCATAACAACAGCATCATGACGACTATGTGATGAATATGTGTCACCCATCAGTCTCTCCCTATATGTGAACTCGTCGTCACAAAGGCTTTCACTCGTTTAACATTCTTCCCCCCTCATGTTCTCCACAAAACCCCTGACCTGTTCAAACCGGCAGCATTTTCCTAAGCAAACCTGAAGCCCACTCTCACAGCAGCCCACGTTTATCATGACAAACACAGTCCACACATTGCAAATGCCAGCCCATAATTATTACCATGGAAATAGGGAGTTGAAGAGAGACAGCCTCTCCACAGACGTTTTCCGATAATGTGCGCTATTTGGAAATGCTTTTATGGGTGTTTTCGAATCTCAGGCAGACATGAATTAAACAGGAATTCATTCATGACTCACCCACATAGCAGCCTTAATGCTTCCGTACATTGTGTAATTTTAATGTGATATTTTTCGATTTTATTTGAGCGCACTCAGTGGCAGTGTAGCAATGGCAAAACGTTTCTTTTTTTCACTTGTGCATTATTTACCTTCTTATTTCCAACCATAGGTTTGGAGGCCTCCATTGCAACCAGTTCTCATGAGCTGAGCATACCTAATGATGTAAGTTATATTATATGTCATAATCATTCATATAACTTAAAATAATATTAGACAAAACAAATTTCTGTTGCAGTTCACATTAAAGTAAATTAAAATAATGGTGCGCACACTGACAAACTATATGGATTTCTGATGAATGAAAATTATTAATAAGCTAAGAATGACCAATTATGCTAGACCTTTTCTAAGAATGCATAATATTGTTCAAAGATATGGTGTAATAAATGGTTTAAAATTGATTTTGTAAGCATCTTGTGATGTTCACCAAGGCTGCATTCACCCAAAACAGTTAAAACCATAATATTGTGCAAATTTAATTATTAAATATTATTATTCATATTTTTATGTAAATTATTCCTGTGATGCAAAGATCAATTTTTAGCGTTATTACCCAAGTCTTTAGTGTCGAATGATCCTTCAGAAATATTTTTTGACGAGCTGAATTTTGTATTATCAGTGTTGGAAATTAGATTTTATTCCTTCATGCATTTATGCAAAAGTGCATTTATTTGAAATAAATGTATATAAGTCTATACTGTCACTTTTTTTGCTATTCAATTTAATGCCTCCTTGCTGAATGAAAGTATTTTTTCCTTTCTTCAAAAAAAAGAAAAAAAAAAGAAAAGAAAAAAGTAGTGTACCGTTACATTTCCAGAGTTTGGATTTCCATCTAAAATAAGAATGCTACATATATACAAGAAAATAGATATGTCTTGGGAAACATATCTGCTTCTTATATCTGCTGCTTGTTGATTCTCATGCACAGCTGACAGAAAATCAGATGCATACTGATTCTCACATTTTATTTACAAGAACCAAAAGTGCACCACTTTAACTTTAACTCTGGATGGTCTTTGGAAGGATTAACATTTTTATCTTACTATGAGTACAAGCAATTATTTATTCATTTGTTTATATTTCACTATTTTAGACTTTTATTTGCTTTGCTTTAACATTTATAAACCACTAATTTAATTTGAAACCATATTTTTGTTTGCTATATCTTTGAAATACATGCCAATGTATTTTGCATGTATTGCAATACATGACTTTTGCATGTATTGCATTACATTCATACAGTTTTAGGTGTATTTTAAATAATTTAAGATATTTTTTTAAGATTTGCTCTCCTTATACTGATACACTGTTACTCTGATTATGTACTAAAGTAATCGGTTATTCAGCACCCACTTGTAGAATCTATTTAGTAACACTGAAGGCATGCCATACAGTAGAGAACAACTTCCATGTCCCAGAGGTTTACTCTCAGCCTCCTTAGACTGTTAATGTCCAGATGTTGTTTGCCCCTCACCCGTCTGTCTCTCGGTCTCTCAGCTCATAGGCTGCATCATTGGCAGACAGGGCAGTAAGATCAATGAGATTCGCCAGATGTCTGGTGCCCAGATCAAAATTGCCGGGGCCACAGACGGTTCGGCAGTGCGCCACGTCACCATCACAGGCTCCCCAGCCAACATCAGTGTGGCTCAGTACCTCATCAGTGCGAGGTAAGATCTTTCCCTCTCACATGTTAATGCATAGTTCAGCCAAATATGAAATTCTGTCATCATTTACCCTCCCTCGTGTCATTCCAAAACATATGCTGTTTCTTTGATGGAAATTAAAGGAAGATTTTTGGAAGAATGTTCATGCAGCTCTTTTCCATACAGTTCGTTGTGATCACATCTGACACACCTCAAAAAACAGAAATGATAAAAGCAGCATAAATCTAGCCCATATGCACTACAGCACTGTAAAAGAAATTAATGTCAATTCAACTTATTTTTCAAGGACAGCTATCAAAATTGATGGTGGCAGTAAAGACATTTACAAAAGAGAAAACCAGTAAATCATGTTATTTTAAACCTCTTAAGAAAAACCTTTTTGCAAGAAATCTGCACAAAATAATTCACCACATTTTCCACAAAAATATTCAGAAGCACTAAAATTGATAATGTTTCTTGAGAAGCAAATCAGCACATTAGAAAGATTTTTCAAGGATAACTGAAGACTGAAGTAATGATGCTGAAAATTCAGCTTTGATATCAAAGGAATAAAAAATATATTGTAAAAGATAAAACATATTAAGCTGTAATAATATTTCATGAAATTACGGTTTTTAAAAATTGCAGCAGTGGTAAGCATTATCCACATCAAAAACTTTTAAATGGTAGTGTATATTCTTTAGCCATATAACAGCTCTGTGTGAATGATAGATCAAAATATAAAACATTATCAAATTAAAATCTTAATTATAGTTAATTAAAACAGTGGCTTTTGATTATCCTTATTTGTAGCATTCTACATGACTAAATGCATTAATATATGTGACCCTGGATCCCAAAAATCTTAAAGGGTTACCCCACGTCAAAATTAAAAATTGTCATGAATCACTTAGCCCAAAGCTGTAAAAGTTTTATACCATCCTTAAAACACAATTAAAGATATTTTGGATGAAAACTAGTTTGGAGAATATTCTTTGCATACAACATATATTCTCATCCCTTCATAACATTCAGATTGAACCATGACGGCAAATTGACTATTCTGATGATGACTTTTCTGGACCTTGACAGTGTTCATGATTTGGCAGTCAATGGAATTTGCTTTCAGGTTTCATCCAAAATATCTTAAATTGTGTTTTGAGCTTTTACGGGTTTGGAATGAAATTACTGACAAAAATTACATTTTGGGGTGTAATGCTTTAAGTTGCACAGATATATTTGTACAGTAGCAACAGCCAACAATACAGTGTATGAGTCAAAATTATCTTTTTTTTTTTTTTTCCAAAAATCATTAGGACATGAAGTAAAGATTATATTCCATGAAGATATTTTGCAAATGTCCTACTATAAATATATCAAACCTTACATTTTGAAAATGTACATTGATAAGATCTTCATCTGGTCAACTTCAAAAGTGATTTTCTCAGTATTGTGGTTCCAGATTTTCAAGTAGCTGTATCTCAAACCTCACATCGATGGAAAGCTCATTTATTCAGCTTTCAGATTATGTATAAATCATTTTGACCCTTATGTTTGTGAGTCACATATGATTCATGTTTAAATATATATCAAACCTAGTTACAATTGAGGCAACTTAACATGAACTTTTCTAAATATCTTTCTTTTCAAGCTGGGTAAGAGCAGCCAGAACATTTTATTTAAAGAAGAAAGAAAGTCACGAAAGCAACTGAACATGATGACAAAACTTTCATTTTTTGGATAAACTATTCCTTTCCCACAATCTGTTTTACATAATGGTGTAATACTAAAGAATTAGACAACAGCCATCTCACCCATTCGGCACTCCTTTATTAATTCTCATCCAGGCATGTTAAACCCTTATTATTATTCCTTCTTGTAACACATAACATTCCCTAAATTGATTATTCTGTTCTCTATTTCTCTCGCCCCCTCTCTCCTCTTGTGTGCACCCCGTAACCCCTCTATTAACCCCACACTTGTCCTCACACCAACCCTTGTTCGCGTGCATCTAAATGTGTGTTTGCAGTTTAGAGATGGCTAAACTGAGCATCCAGGCTGCGTCGTCGTCTTCTTCCAGCACACCTATTGACCTCAGCCTGGGCTTCTCCCAGTCCACTCCCTCCGTCTCCGCCTCCACCGCCTCTTCCATGGCCGTCCTGGCTGCTCCCCCCTCTGCTATTAATGTCCACTCCCCCCAGTCCATCCCCAGCGCCCACTACGCATTGCCTGTGTCCAGCCTGCTTGGCATGAAAACCGTCCCCCTCCTGGCAGTGCACGCAGCCACCTCCGCAGGCCTGCCGGCCGGCCTCACCCCCTACACCACAAAGATCCCCACCTCGTCCGGCATCAAAAAATCTGAGCGGCAGAAGTTTGCCCCGTACTGAGCGGTGTGGTCTTTAAACATCAGTAATGTTGTGTTTGTTTATTATTCTCATTAAGTAGAATTTTAAGTAGATTGAACATATTTCCCCCCACCCCTTTTTGTTTGGTTTGTTTCTGTGCAATATTACACAAACAAGGAATAGTGAGTGCATGACAAGATTAATAGCTCCTCATATTGTCTTCCATTTTTGCGTGTTGTTTCATTCGGAAGTGTTTGAGATATCCATCTTACACCATATAATTTATCTGACACGGCACCTGTTTTTTTTGTTCTGTTTTTAAAGAAAAGCCAAAGCCAGCAAGAACTTGATTTATTGGTACTATGCAGCTCACAGTGTTTTTTGTATATAAATATATATATCTTGGAGTGATCTTTAATGTGCTGATTAGAATGGCTGTCATCATTGTTTTTGTATCAAAACACAGTATACAAACTCATTTAAAAGAGAGCATCATGCTCTGCCTCTCATACTGATGTTGTTATTCAGAATTTGTCCTACTTTATTAAGATGTATTTTTTTCAAATACACTTTTAAATAATACTGCACAAACCACAGCTCAGGGGTCCTTGCCCTGTGATAAAGGGGCCGGTTAGGTCCTTAATAATATGATGAAAGACCCTCATACTTAACTATATGTGACACTGGACCACAGGGCGACCTTAAGTCACTGGGGTATATTTGTAGCAATAGCCAAAAACCCATAGTATGGGTCAAAATGATTGATTTTTTTTTTTTGCCAGGAATTGTTAGGATAGTAAGTAAAGATCATGTTCCATGAAAGTATTTCTTGCTAAAAATATATAAAAACTTAATTTTTGATCAGTAATATGCATTGATAAAATCTATTTTGGACAACTTTAAAGGTGATTTTCTCAGCATTTAGATTTTTCTGTACCCTCAGATTCCAGATTTTCATATAGTTGTATCTCGGTCAAATATTGCCCTATCCATCCAAATCATACATCAATGGGGAGCATATTTCAACTTCTCAATTTCAATTTAGTTTTTTTTCTACCATGGTGGTGATTTCTACAGTGAAAATTATTACAAAAGGAATTAAAAATAATTCTTTAACACTGTAAGTTAACTTTTTTTCCTTTTCAAAGAAATTCATACTTTTATTTAGCACATATTTCAGAAATTGATCAAATAAACGCTATCCTTTTGAACTTTCTATTAATCAAATATTCCTGAAAAAAAATGTTTCATGGTATTTTCAATAACTGAAAATAATTCTTGGCCACATCAGCTTATTAGAATGATTTCCAAAGGATCATTTGACACAGAAGACTGGAGTGATGCTCAAAAATGCAAATCATAGAATAAATAGTTTTTACATTGTAAACATATTTTACATATTACAGTTCATACTGTATTTTTGATCAAATAAATGCAGCCTTGGCAAGCACGAAAGATAAAAAGTATGCTTCTGAATGGTAGTGTGTGTGTGTTTTCAATCTTTTTTTTGTTCTTTTCTCTCTAATTTCTGTGGACCACAAGCACTCTCTTCCAGCCTGTGGGGGTCCCAGGACACCAGCTTCAAAATAGAGCCTACCCTTTGTGTTGATGTAAAACAATATCCAATAAAATGTTATGTTTTTGTTCACTCGACTAAGATAACTGATGACACTACGAAACTGTGACACAGACCTGTGCTTCTCATGCCCAGCAGGGCTAATTATCAGCAGTAACTGTTTTTAACAATAATTTGATCTGTTCCTCTGTATCTGATTGTGTGTTTTCCTCCTAGGCTGTCCTCAGTGATAGCAAGTCTGAGGCCACTGTAGTGCAACATTTACAGCTCTTATCATTAATCTGTGATTGGATTACCCTAAAGCCATAGCGGACTCTTATGGACTCAAGAAATCCTGGCTACATGATGAAAACTCTTTTCTAACTTGAAAACCATGTATTAAACAGAAGCGCTGTAACTGTAGTTGTTTTCAGATGTGTCAACCATTCAATGTAAGACATGTATTTGTGTTTCTGCATACGACAAATCAATGTACATTTGGCATTAAATCTAGAATTTAACAGTCGTTCTTTAATTAAACAACCCGCTTTTCATTAGTACGCACAGATTTTGTAGTTTCATGAAATCCGGATATTGACATACTCAGCCTTGGCAATGCATTTATGAACCTTTAATGAAATTAAACATTTCATTGCATTTCAGTGCCTGACCTGTTGTGATTGAAGTTAAAAGGTAAAAGCAAAGAGTTTTCATGGTGCTCCAGATGCATATCTGCTGCCTCCAGTCTTTTAATAATACATGCGGTGCTTAAAACAGGGTTATTTTGGTTAAAGTAAGCTGTTCTCTAAGAACCATGAAGCACTAGGGAAACTGCACTGTACGTGATTCACATTTGTCTTGCAGAGAGCCTATTTTGTCCTCCTTATCAACCATTTGCTTCTGATGAATGTTTGCTGTTTTGTAAATGCCATCAGTACGTCACTGGTTTACTGGAGAACAGACACAGTGACATGCTACTCATCTCAGTCAGACGCAGAACATAACAGTCCCATTGGATCTGTGGATACTGCTTGAACAAACAGCTCATCAAAGCCACTCATTTTCATGCATTCAGGATCCACGTTCTCTAATTATTTCCTGAGACATCCAAACGCGTTATGACACATGCTTTACCTTTATTGCGGATGTTTCACGGCGACAGCCTTCTTTTTCGAGGGTCTTTCGGCACATTTTCCTTCCCTTGAAAGAGAGAAAGAAAGAAAGGCCTCCATGAATATTAATAGCTTTTCTGAACTTCTTACCCTTTAGCAGAAATGTCCACAGAGACATCAGTGGGTCCTAGACAACAAAGTTTGGCAAGAATCGGAATGAACTTTTTGTCACCCTTGTTTTAGAAACTACCTTTTCACAGGTACTGCCAGGACACGGCTGCTCTGCAGGTTGCTCAATCATGCATGTGGTCTGAGCGAACCATTACCACACTGTCACTCACCGCACATAGAGAGCCCTTGTCCTGTTCTCCAGGAGCAGAGGCCCCATTCAACTTTAATAAAATAACTTCTGCTTTTAAAAAAACACTCTCATGCTAAAGACGCTCAGCCAAGCTGTGAGAATTTGACCTTAAACCTGTCTGCTGGAGGATCTGAATCGCGTTTGTATGCCAAATGCAGGTTCACAGTAAGGCTAGACTGGATCAATTGTTAATATGCACGGAAATGTAGTGTCAGAAGAGGACCTCCTGTCTTTTTGTACGGATGGGGTCGAGCTGCCAGCAGCTTGTGCTCTGTTGTGAAATGTAGTATTGTGGACATTTATCCCTGCCTCTTTGTTAATGTTGAATTAATGATTTTCCCCTCTCACCCCTTCAAAAGATGATGATGGAAATGGCTTTGACCGACCCTGAATAATCAATTATATTAATGCGGGCCTGTGCTGGATATGAAGAGCATTTCTTTAAAAGGACGTAATCATCTGGCCTCAAGCGCCACTGTCATTCTGTGTGTGTGTGTGTGTGTTTACAAAACTGTCCCCAGAAGTTGGCTAAATGTGACAGCGTCCTTTTGGTGACATTCTCGTTTAGGAAAAAAAAAAGCTATT
>JAUYWG010000047.1:6217837-6298468 GCA_034779775.1 Enteromius afrohamiltoni | reverse complement strand
ATATTTAATACTTAAATTTTAAATCGCTGTCAAATCAATGTTATGAAAGAGTTTTGCCGGTATCCTTCGCTATAGAACGCGCTATGCGGAAGTAAATAGGCTGACTGAGATTCTGCCGGGAATACGTCAGCAGCGTTCGTGCACGAAGTCTATTGTAAAGTCTTATAGATAAAATATAGTTAAGTGTAATTCAAAATGAATTATTCTCTAGTAGAATTCTATAGTAGCATGTGTTAATGAAAGCAACTAAAGGTCGAATGAGGAGCGCTATTTGTGTGATGACAGTTTAGATGCGGCCTGTGTGGGCGCAACTCACTAGGTTTCTGAACAGACCTTTTGTCTGCTTTTGTGCGTGCAGTTGTTCTCTTTTTGGCCAGAGGACTGTTTTTTTTACAGGCCGGGGGAGAAAGGAAAAGCGATGACCTTGGGTTAGTGTGTGAGTGTTCTGTGATTGGAACACATTACAATGTCTTGGGAGAAGTTTTCTGAATCAGTGTGGGTTATATAGAGCTGTTTGAGATGCTTTTAGACAGCATGTCCAAGACTGTTGCTTCTTGTGTACGCCTGGATCCTGATCTAATATGGCACCGGCAGCCACGCTGCCTCCTTCAGCAGAAAAGAAATGATGACTTGGTAAATGGATCTCTGACTCGGCAGCTAAACTCTCAGCGTAGTGTGGACAATTGGGGGAAGGGTGATGCGGGGCAATTATTTTAAAGAGCACACATGTTTAAATGAATCATCTTGGCATTTGCTGAGATGCCGCCAAGACTCCCTGATCCAATATCTCAGTTGGTGTTTGGCTGTGAGATGGAATCCAAAGAACAAAAGCGGGCCAATTTCGTCAAGTCGTGCCGTGGTGAATACAAACAGTTTTACAAATGTATGTGCACACTCAAGCAGTCAAGCTGTATGGTTTTATGATGGATTGGAAACATTTTTGCTTGACGCACATGATTACAGCCGCCTAGTGATTTCACGCCCGTAATACCGCAGCTCTGCGCGGCTTCATTGCACTTGCTAGGGAGTCTGCAATTTGATCTGATCTCGGAATTGTTTCCATAGATAAAATCACTGTAATGCTCTGTTTGTGTATCCTGTGGTTCCTCCGTGTGTCTTGTGGGGGTGGATCACAGAGAGACACGAGTGCGATGGGTGACACCTCTGTACCTCAGATATTCGCGGCAAAAGCCTCAAAGACTCCTGCACAGAGGCAGTGCAAGAAGCAGCCAGATGCTCTGACCCCATGAGATTTGCACTCTTCAAAAAGTAAGACTTCAAAGCTTCGCACGGTGACACCGCAGGATGGGTGCCGGCTGTGACAGCTAGTTCTAACACGGCATCTGATAAGGATAATAATCACATACACAAACTTTTTGGTTTGACAGGAGAACACCAAGGAGGCCACTGGTGTTTTTTAACGAATGACAGTGGACCCCTTTGAAGTACATCATTTGGCTCACTTCTGAAGGGCCAGTCATTTGAGGCAGAAATGTCATGACTGATCACTCTGGAGCCAAAATGACATTATGCCAATGGTGATGGGCTAGTGGCACCACAAGAATCCCAGGGTTGTGCTCTGTTTACAATTCCTAAACAATTTGAAGTCAGTTGGTGGATGCGGAATTATTTTTTACATTTGAATACAAGGAAGTAGAATTCAAATAATTCCAACTATGAACTAATTACTAACTAAATTAATTAATAACTTATTCAAAGAATAGTATGCTTGGACTAGAAAATTAATGATCATCAAGTCCAGTTTTGAATTATGCTTTTATTTGTTTATTTTTAAACAAAACAAATGTAAACTGAGCCAGACATTAAGTATAAAGCATAATTATATTTTAAATAAATGCTTTTCATTTGAACTTTCTTTATTTAATGAAGAATCATGAAATGTATGACAGGTTTCCACAAAAACACTAAGTGGCTCAACTGTTTCTAACCTCGATCATAATAAGAAATCTTAAATCCGCATTTTAGAATGATTTCTGAAGAATCATGTGGCATTTAAGGCTGAAGTAATGACTGCTGAAAATTAAGCTTTGTATCACAGAAATAAATAACATTTAAAGAAAATTATTATTCTACATTGTAATAGTAATTCTTTTAAACATCTTGACCACAAAGAATTGAAGAATTGGATGGATGGGCTGTTCACATAGAAACTATGTGTTATAACAGATATATATAAATCAATTTTACACTATTAAGAGCCATTCAAGTAGGGCACAATAAAATACAGAAATATTAGTGCTATATATGTTTCTTTCATCAGAACGCACAGCAGATTTCAAATGGCTGTCATTTTAAAAAATGCTTTTTAGCATCAGTATCTTCAAGCATTGCTAACCAGCTAAGACTTGACCCCTTGCTCAAAACAAAACTTTCTCAACTTTCTGTGTAAGTGACTTGTCCAATAAATCAGAAGGAGAATGATTATTTAATTGGTACCATTAAGAGTCAATTACCATCTGATTGACTGCGCCTTTGTAAGAAAGACCGGCCCTTTGAGAAAAATGTGGTGTCTAAGGGATGAAATGATAATAGCTGCTGTAGAAATGGGGGCTGTCGTCTTCATTTTGGTTGGCAGACTTGACACTGAATGGGGAAGCAGTGAGGAGAATCGATTTCTAAATGGGTTGCAAGCATTTCTCTCATAATCATAATCTTGTGCTCGGTTCACGCTTACCACGGCATACCCAGCAGGGGCTACAAAAGCCTCCCCCTCTGACTGTTTTAGCTCAGGTCACAGAAAAGCACACAATTCAAAAGACGTAAATGCTTGTAATTTGTTCGGTCATTAGAACGCCGCATCATTGAGCTGATTCATCGGTGGCTGGCGTCAGCGGCTTGCAGAAAATCCAGTAAACAGTGCAAGGCCACCAACATCTTCAAGGCCGTGGTGCACATTTCATCCTATTAGCCACGGTTTCATTAATTTTAAGTGGTTGTTAACATGTGAAAAGCACAAAGGGTGCATAAAGCAGTCACGAGGGCTGATATCTCTATTTGTTGCTCATGAAGAGCAGAGGTAAGCACCTCTTTCTTAGCTGCTGAATGAAGTATTCTGTTCCCATGCAGAGCGCTGCCTGGGTCTGTTGTTGGAGGAGTATGCTGGGAGACACTTGAGGAAGTGCCACGGGGAGAGATGAAAGTGAACGCTATTGCTAATATCCACCCCAGGCAGTTGTTCATGAATATCAAAGAACATCTGTGAGGAGCTGCAATGTTGGGACTCAAAAGAATGGGGTGGAAAAAAAACAAAAAAAAAACATCCCGATTCAGTCATAGCACTCCTGCGTTCTTTTCTCTCACTGAGGGACTGTCAGTAAATAAGAAACTTGGCATTGAGGGATTCCTTTGAGTGCTTTTTGCTGCTTTAGGGTTCATAGAGAAAGCTGCTCCAATATCACAAACTCCCAAAGATGCAAGACCCTCTTTTAGGTAAGGAGAAATATTTTTTTCAATCAGGGTTTTTGTGTGTGATCACTAAAACAGCATCAACTGGTCGTATAATCTTTAACCATGTGCTATTAGTCATTATAGACGGTTTCAACAACAACAACAACAACAAACGTTACTGCACATGAATGCTTTTGTGGCCCTAACTTAACTTCCGGTAGACATCCAAATGGAATTAATAAGAACAGCTAAGTCCTCCTAGAGTAGATCATTTTTTTGACAACACACAAAATATACTCTCTGCGTAAATCGGCGGATTTATTAAAAATGCTAATTCATTCTCTGCCAGCAGAATGTGTGAGAAACGAGAGGTTTCCCCCGGTGACGGCTGTAGACAGAGCAGCTCTGAGCTCACAAACGCTGCCTTATATGCAAGATGAAATGAAAATGACATTTTCATTTCTTTCCTTCAGAAATACAGTGATATAAAAACACCCACGCCTCGGTTTGATTTTTAAACATACATTACGTGCTCATGTTTATTCAACAAAGCCTTTTGGAAAATCAGTCAGCTTTGATATCACAAATAAATTAATGTTTGAGAAACACATGCCACAGCACAATAACCCGAGACCAACTTCAACTTCATTTCTCATCATTTGCTGCATTTGTACCCCGCGACACTAACCAAACCAATAAACAAAGTCAGAAGTTAATGTGCGCCCGATGAAATGGTCTATAAAGCTACACACAACTAGGTGATGTGAAGAAATCAGTGTTTTTGAAACAAGTGAAGATTTAAAGTGAACCAATAGTTCTCTTTTACTTACTTACTGGCTCTCAGAATAAATATTTGTTTGTTCACTGAAGTATCTTTTTTTAAAGAGCATAACAGTTTTCTGACTGGCACTGAACGAGTCACCATAGGTATGACTTTAAGGGGTCATATGATGCGATTTCCTTTCTCTTTGGAGTGTTACAAGCCGAAGTTGCAAAGACTTTAAAACCTAAGAGATATTTTTATAAAACGTATGACTCGTCCCCCTAAAATGGTTAGTTTAAACACGCCTCCACTTTTCTACATCACAGAGTAGATTCATTTTCAAACACCACCCAAATGTTTATGCAAGGAAAAAAGGTGGAGCTATTATCATCGTTGTAGAGTTGCTGCTGGTTGCTGAGCGCGCTGTGTGTGCTTCCAAAAGAGTACATATCTAGAAATCAGTGGTCAAGTTGCATTCACAACACTGTTCCAGAACAGGTCAACACAAATATTAGAGTGAGTTCAGCGCATTTAGAGAACAGACTCCTAATACCTGGAGAGTAGCAAAAAGAATCTGTTAATTACTATTCAAACAGTGAGTTTTGAGCAGTGAAGGGAATTGCTTGTTTTTTCTCTGATCACAGAGACATGCAGACATGTGTTATGTTAACAAGGCGAGATGTAATGCAATGCATAAAAAGACAGGACTAAGTCATGTAAATATTTCGCTATTCGTCTTTATTCAACAATTTTTCTCTTTAGTGAAAACCATGGTATGCATTGTGGTACTCCTGTAAAATAGTTGTCTTGTTGCTTTATAAATATATGGTTAAACCACTGATGTCAGATTATTTTAACATTGAAACGTTTAAGGCCCACAAAGGTAGCAAGTACAGTTACATTGCCGTCTACGCAGGTTCAGAAAGTTCTCGGATTTCACACACAAAAAAAAAAAATCTTAATTTGTGTTTTTAACATGAACCATGGTCTTGCGGATTTGAAACAACGTGATGCTGAGAAAATAATGAAACAATTTTCACTTTAAGTGCCCTACGAAGGCAGCGGGGAAGGGAATTTACTCTCTAGTCATTGCTCCAACCTGAAAGAATTTTGAATAAAAGTTACAGAGTTTTCATTTTCATTTAGTTAGATTTTTAAATAAATAAATGATCATTGTAAAATACACCTTCTGGTAAATGGATTTAGACAGCGTGAACAAATCAGTGAATTAATTTGAATGAATCTTTTTTTAAGGGAACTGAAAAGAGAGTCACTGAGGTGAATCAAAATATCTACTAATACCTCGCATGCGTTACAAACAAGAAGAGATGCTTTTTATTTCCCTGGAGCCTTTTCCTTTTTGTCAACCTCCTCTCATGTGGGCCATTGCCTTGGCAACGTACAGGGAAACAAGCCCTCTTCTACAAGGGCTCAGACACTGGGGTCACTGCTAATCTGAGGAGGTTGCAATAAACATTTCGAGCATGAGCCTAGAGCCCTGAAAATCCACATTGCTGGGGGGAGAAAAGGGATCACTTGCATTTTCCCAAAAAAAAAAGAAAGAAAAAATTGCAGGGAGAAATATTCATGGGGGCTTAAGAGAGGCCCTAGAAATCACTTTCAGGCCTCAGCTCATCTCAAATACTACTTCTTTTTCTTTCTTCCTCTGGAGAAATATGTTCGGCCGGATTTGTTGCGCTGATGGTTTTATCCGTTCGTAATAGGGCTTGATTCTCTGCGATACAGAAGGGGAGAAGTAGAGGACAGTGATTTTATATGCACAGCACCTCCAGCTCTCTGTACTTTCTCCTGAAACACAATTTTTCCAGTCTTTTATGCCCAGGAGACGCAGGAAAGTAGGAGAACAGGATTTGAAAAGCTAACCGTACAGACAGTGGTATGCATTTAGCAGATGTCTGAAATCAAAATGCCACACATGTGTGTTAAAGGCATCTTTCTCATACATGAAAGCTCAACTAACAAATTAGATAGAATCCTGGGCACTCCATGCACTCCAATAAAATATTGTTGCATTGCACCATTAAACTTGAAATGCTGAACTCTATATAAATATTTACAGCAGGAATAGTGGTTCGAATGAAATAGCAAACTGACTTAATTGCATAATATTTCACTTCTTAAGAAAAGACAATGTTGACATTGACACTCATTTACATATTAAGAGAGAGAGCATAATGTGAATAAATTACTTTGTTAGTGGCTCTTCAACACAAACCTGACTTAAGCAGCACTCTAGCATGTCTAATAAAATCAATACAGTTTCTAATTATTCACATAAAATATCTGTTTAAAGGAGTGGTTTACCCTTTTTATGAAAATAAACTCACCCTCTGGCAAGCCAAGATTTAGATTAGTTTGTTTTGTCATTGGAACAGATTTGGAAAAAATTAGCAGTTCATCACGATCCTCTCATGTGAATGGGTGCCGTCAGAATGAGAGTCCAAACAGCAGATGATTATGTAATGTTTAAACATCACAATTAATCTACAAGTAGTGCTGGGCGGTTTGACCAAAAATCTGTATCACATATATTTTTTGGATTCAAAAGTGCATGTGTCATTAGTATGAGAAATGGTTAAAAAAAAATGGTTACAGCTCTGTCGGACGCTGCCTGGGCTCGGACAGAAAAATGTGGCCTGATCCGCGCTCTATTACCTTTGATGACAGCGGAAATAAAACAACAGATAGAACTGTGACTGTATGCACGTATTGTGCAACACACATCCAATTCAGTTTATGAATGATTACATGATATAACTTTTTGAATACTGTATCCTAAATTGTGGATAATTAAGCTATATATCATATGCTGAAGTACATTTCTGGAGTGTTAAAGATTAAAAGAAAAAATAACAAGAACTGTACAGAACCGAAAGTTCAAAGTTTGACACAGTCAAACCTCCTCCCAATTTTACCTCAGTATACGGTATTACCGTGAATAATAAAATAATTATAACGCAAGACTCAGACAGCATCACCAAACTGTTGGCTAGTGCTTAAACCGTTCAGAAACCAAACACTTATACTAAAACAGTAACAAAATAACATGCATCAATATTATCAACGTTTATTAGCAACAAATAGCAGTTTATTTAAAAAAAAACTGCAAAAACAACAGTCAAACACAATTAAATTAACATTAACATCCAGAACAGTTTTGTTTGCGTCGTCTGTATTTATCGTCTCTCCCTTCTTGTTCGGTCGAAACCCGAAATACTGCCAAACTGCAGAAGTTGTGTTCTTTTTTGAGACCAGGTCACTTGGTGGGTGACAGATAGTCTAGTTAGTGCTGGTTGCAGGAGAATATAATTATTGACGGGACTCCCGCAAAATGGAATTATCTTCAAATCAATATTATTTATGTTATTTATCTACTGCACAAAAGCAACAAGAACGATTAAAATAAAGTAAAAACAATTTACAGGCGCAAGTTTGGAAGCTAATTCTCACATGGTTCATGACTATAGACCCACACCGAGGCACAATGTCTGAAGAGCATGACACAGATGGAAGCGAAGTTGTCCTTGTTTTTTCGACATTGCTGAAGGAAAAAAATACCAGCCCATAATTTGTAGAAATGTGTCCTTAAACTCATTTACATCTTGGATGGGCTGAGGCCAAGGCCAAGAAAATTTTCAGATTTAAAAATACACAATTTTTTGGTGCATTTTGTATCAATTTTGGCTTTATATCACCCATACTATGTCAGCCAAATAAGCTAATCATTAAAAGTAGCATCATATTTCAATGGTAAAATATTTGACCATTTTTGTATTTAAAGAAGGTCAGGATCAGATCACATGACTTGCTAGGGTGACACTTTCTATGAAGCCCGTGTTTATAATACATTATAAGGGTATTCATAAGAAATGAGACTTAACTATAAGAACTATAAGAACTTAACTATAACTATGAGCATCATAACTATAAGAAATATAATCCATTGTAACTTAAGTGTTAAAAATGATAAATGATCATACTCTTAAAAGCTATAACCACAAATAATATTATAACACATTAAAACTTTTTTTATGAATATCCATGAGAACACATTAAAGGGTTTTTTATAATGCATGGTTACAATGCCTTAAGAAAAGCCTTCTAATGCATTATAAATACAGGCTTCATAGAAAGCGTTTCTTTCTATGTGAGCTATTCTTTCTTAAGTGCAAATAAAGTAGTTACCAAGCCCCTAGTGTGTACTTAGTGTGTTCTATTTTAAGTTAGAACTAACAAACGGCTGGTGCAACACTATCCTGGTACATACAGCATAGCGTGTGACTTATTATGAGAATGTTGAAATCGTTCATTAAAGATTTAGTGAAGTCCATCCACTGGCACTTCCAGAATAAAATATACCCCTGCAAATCTGCGTACACCTTCTCCCTCCATCCCAGCCCGGCCATCATTTCCACAAAAGTAAGTAAATTTAGTGGCATTTATAATGGATGCTTACTAAAGAACTGCATTAGAGGGCTATTCTTTTACTTATTCTCAGAGCAGTGTGAGCTATGATCCCGGCTCTTTCAGAGAGCATCAGCTCTAATGAGCTTTAAAAGATCATGTCATTTTCAGGATCCAAGCTTTCCTTTCCTCCTCCTTTGCTTTTTATCTCAATTACCACTGTACCATGGGGAATGCAATTCATCTCTGAATGGACCAAAGTCTTTAATGGTGCTCTCTCTTGAATTTAGCCTCTACAGCAGCGCTTTGATAGGCGGTGAGGATAAGGGTCTGCTCAGCGTGATTAAACACTCTTCTCCACTGCCAAAAATGCAGCAAGCGTACTGCTTCACTGCTGTTTTGTTTGTTGCTGTGCACCCAGTCCTCTTTGTCTCCTTTTTTCAACTTTCTCCATCCCCTCTCTCCGTGAACCAATGATCACGTTTAATGCGACAATACATAACCATGTTCTGTTATGCAACAGCTAAACATACATGGCAGCAGTATTAACGCACATACAGTGCAGAGCCATAGGGTGATCTGAGATCTAACCCATCACGATGAATCAGCTGTGCCAGCTGCTTTTACTTCCACAGTCTTGATATTTGGGGGCAGGAATCCGAAGTGTTTGCTCTGAAATGATTATAAATATGGATTGGATGACATCTTGACAGCATTGGCCAAATATTCAAGATGATTGATGTGCCCGCATTCTTTTTATGTAGTCTTCCATCTTCTATGATAATGTCTTTTATAGACTGAATACCAATTTATCTTTGTTTGGAAAATGTAAAAAGTGGTAAATGGTAGCTGCGCCTAGGTAGCATTTCTCTTTAATGGCACAGTTTTTTGTATTAATTTTGTTACCTTGACAAAGCCATTATTATTATTATTATTATCACTATTATTCTTTTTATTTCTAACCTAAGACTTAACATTTCATTTCTAAGCATAGTCCTGTAGCCTCATCTAGCAGTTTCTCATAGCTGAAGAGTACTGTAACTTCCATTGAAAGATTCTGACTATAAAAGCCATTTTACACAGCATGTTCTCAGTTTATTATCAATGGAATTGAGGCAGCCAGAGCTTTCCAAGCTCATTCGCTAGTATCATGCTGGTGCACACAATCATATTTTTCATCTTTTTTCATTGCTGCGTACTAATAATGCATTTAGCTCTTACATGTACAGTAGCTCCCATCCAAATAGCCATATATGTACAGTACAAACTTGATTTCTTGATTTTCTATATAGTGGCAATCACTATAATAGGGTGTAGTGAATAAGTGATTGATTTTCGGACAGCAAATCTTCACACCTAATCAGGGCTCGGCATTAACTTTTTTGTACACCAGCCATCATGGCTTGTGGGTTTCCAAAGTTACTAGCCACTCAGCATTTAATTTTGTTGTTGAAAAATTATGGTTTATATAGTTGATTATAAGACATGATTTACAATTTAGGTCCAGGTTTTCACAGAAACAAAACATTTTATAAAATGGTAGGTTAAAAGTATCAATTATCAGGCAATATTAAAAACAAAACAAAAAAAACAGATTATTTTTTTACAAAGCATTGCTTCTGGTCAATCCACCGGTTCACATTTACAACTGTGTGTTTGCCGCTTAAAAATATGGGTCAATTTTAACAATGGTCTGAATAGCATGACCTTTAGACTGACGGCTGAAGGTCTGGAACACATGGTAGCGTTCATTGGTCAGGACCTGCCCATAAAGCCGTTTGACTGACATGTCAAACAACCAGTCACAGTTAGTTTTATTCAGCGTCATGTTTCAGGGTGTGGAAATGTCGCTACAATAACAGACCTGTGTGCAAAACTCTGACATATGTGAAACATTCTGTGCAGTGAATCTTAAATATTTCACATACTTTTGAAAATCCAGCGTCTAGTTGATCCTGATAAGTGCTCGTAATCACAGTTGTAAACGTGATAGCTTGCTTCTTTTATAAGGGGGTTTGGCAATGTTAAAGGCCGCGACACACATGTCTCTCAGAAATCCTATATACAGTAACTCAACCAATCCAATGATGACTTCGGAAGTCCTTAAGTGTTTTCTGATAAGTGTGCCATATGCATCAGACGTTTAGGAGTAGTCTGAACAAAAATAAGCATGGGCTTAGTGAAAATGCACTTTCATTCTTTGCCAGTAGGTGGAACTTAAGGAACTTAAGGAAAATAATTATAACAGTTCCTGTAATGGCTATACACAAAAGAGTGCTAGATGCATAAGCTACAGTAAAATGTATACAGTAAGATATAGTACAGCAGTGGTTACCAACTATGCTCCCCCAACACTACTGCACCACTACAAAATTACAAATATAAAATATATTTTAAAAAACCCTTGCAAAAGTCCTTACACTCACCACGCCATAAAATATTTTGTATGCTTACATTATCTTACTACTTTATCTTGGGCTTGTCTTTTTGTTTGCTCACAAAGAAGATCTGCTATTTTTGCATCTCCATTAAAACCTAAAATTTAAAAGCGCTAATGTTTACTCTTCATATTTCTCACTACATACTTTGGCTTGCAATTCTATATCACAATTTCAATTTCTTCTGTTCAGCTACCATGCCCCAAACTCTTGCTATTGGTTGTGCTGGAAAGAGCTATGAGCGGACCTCTCAAAATGTTTAAATGGGAGCCTGGGAGGCTTGTTTACACTTTTGGGGGAGATAAACCCATGAATGTCCTACTTATAGAAGCCAATAAACAATAAACTAGGTTAAGACAATATATTTTGACAAACTTCACCCTTAGCTTTATTAGCTATCATTTACGTGTAGCACAGAATGCAATATTTACATATCCTCGCATGGGGCTGAAGCAGTATCATGCCCAGTCTCAAACGACCCCCAATCATTTATAAGGCAAATGAATGCAAAGCTTGTTACCCATCGTGTGCTGTGTAAAATGCCATTAATTCCTGCTAGAGCTTTCAAGCTGTGTTCACCAAACTCAGCGTAGTACTTCAGGCTGTTCTGACTTAGTAGGCTTTATGTTTTCCAATTGATCAGACTTGATTGTCCTGTAGTGAAAAGCCTTCCATTCAAACATTCATTCAAGTTTTAAACTGTTTAAAAATTTCAAGTAAGGTTTGGTCAAGGCAGTATTTGAGTTTGTCATGACAAATACTCTTTCTCTAGAAAACATATGCCTCCGAATGCGACAAGCCATTTAGTGTTTGTCCTGATGAGACCTGCATGGTCCAGTGCATGATGTGGCATAGTAGTGCCAATCTATCATCCACTGGCTGTGGTTGGATGTTTTCTTTTTTGCTTTTGTTCATGGTCCTTTGGCTTTTACAGTAATAATAGGACTGTTAAGATCTGACAGCAATGTGGATGGCTGTTTACTGACATGGGATGCATCTCGCATTAACACAATTGCTTTCTTATGCATCACATCCGTGCTCATCGTACTGTTGCTTATGGCACCTATGTTTAATACCATGTCTTTTAAAACTCTTTTTGATAGTGTGTTGATTTCATCAATAGCTATTTGCAGAAAACAGCTCAAAAAGTCCTTAATCATTATAGCTGGATTCAGGTTTAAACAGATAAGTTTGTATAAATTTTTTACAGTTTTAAAGAGCACTTGCATAACAGTAGTTAAAAATGTATGCAATGGAAGCGCTTTATAGATTATCACACAAAAGGTTTGAGTCTGCACTTGCGGCTTGATAAATGTTTATGGTGCACTGAAAGCCCAGCAATTACTCCTCTATGAAGTTATGATACAGTCATGTTTTATGGAAGGCCTGATATTGAACTCTGCTCTACAGTGTGAACATCTTTAGGAGGTACTATTGTCCTATGAAACATTTAACACCACTGTGATAAAGACTGATTGCCATCTGGGGGTTCAGTAAGGAATGCCGTCAAGATGCCAGGACGAAATGTCCCAGCCTCAATAAAGTGAGCTGAATTAGGGATTCATGCTGCAACTAAAACTGTCAGAAATGTCGCAAAAAATGCGCAAGAATAATTTTTAATCTATTCACAATTGGTGACAAGTGGAAAAGCTTTCTGTGCATCCATATTAGGTTGTCAGATACCATCTTGTGCATACCTGTGTTGAATATCAGTGAAAAGTGGTTGTTTGTAATGAATGATTTAAAATAACAACTTCAACAGTTTGAATTAGATTCGGTGAATCATTTAAAGGCAGTACTGAGTTTACAAGTGGCTCCCTCACCGAGCTGCCAAGTCCAATTCAAAATTAACCAACAATAATTAAACAGAAGCAGCATCTAGGTAGCATCTCTCTCTATTGGCTTTAATTCATCAAATTGATATGAAGCTGGATATGTGTGACACTAATGTTCAAAAGCATCCGTTTTTAAATCTCCCAGAATATTAATATAGTTTTTGACTTCGTAACATAATGTTCTTCAAGTAATTGTGTGAAAATTAGGCTGTATTAATCGAAAAAGGAATAAAAGGTGTCCATTTTAAATTTAACCAAGAATCATTAGTTGGATCTCTTTATTGCCTTTTTTTAATTAATCAGATAACATCTAGTGCAAACCAGTGTTGAATACCAATGAAAATGACTCTAATGAACTGATTGCTTGATAGGAGTAATTTATAAAGATTCATGAAACAGATTTGTACGGTCTAGGTTTTTCAGCTATGTGTCTTTTTACTGACTGATCATGGTTTCACAACAGCATTTTATTGAATAAATTAACAGTGATAGTGATGAACAGAACAGTGGTGTTCTAAAAATCTGTATATTTTCCTATTTTTCCCCAAATTAAATAGATTTAGATTGTTGTGATAGACGGTAGAGTCATTTTTGTATCATCACTCAGTCAAAGTAGTAGATTTGATCCATATGAAAAACGTGAAATTTGAAGCTGAATGTGATTAATGCTAATATTCAAAGCATCAGTTTTCAAATCCCGTCAAGTCGTAACATGATATACTTCTAGTAATTGTGTGAAAATTACACTTTATTAAACAAAATTCTGTAAATCTGTCTAGAAAAGGAATAAAAGGTGTCAGAGTTTTACTGCCTCTAGTGTTCATTTCTTTTGAAACCTGCAGTGGTATGTACTTATTGGTACATATTTCATTTTGCGTTAAAAAGTGTGCCCAGGTACATTTATGCCATGAGACCAGACAGAAATGGTTCCTTTGTCATTTCTAGTGCTTAGATTGACTGCAAAACATCATGAAAATTACATGAGGTCAGTTGACATAATTTCAGCTTGATCCGTGACAGTTACTGCCACTCAAAACCAGGGCTTGCAGTTGTGTTGGCAGATCCCAACAGGCTTTCTCTCAATTTGATGCAACCTCTCCCGTCTGTGCACAGGGCCAAACTGCTACGCGGACACAACGGTGATACCGGCCGGCCGAGAGGTTAAGATTGACGAATGTACCATCTGCTACTGCACCTATGAGGAGGGCACCTGGCGTATCGAGCGGCAGGCCACCTGCAGCAAGAACGAGTGCCAGCCGAGCTAAGTCCAGAGAGTCTCAGCCTTCAGTCGGACAGCTGCGGAGATCTGGATCACCTGTCCCAGCAGTGGTCTGTATGGGCTCAGCACAGCAGCCCTGAGCCTCACACGCAGCAGCATCGCGTGTCCGCAGCTCATTTGCGACCGTTTATGACTATGAACTCAGAGTGTCCTGTAGCATGCAGCGGACGGCCCTAATTAACCTGGGAACAAGGCCAAGGGCCAGAGCCCGAAACACTACTTTCCTCTCGCTACCACGGAGCCTCTGAGTTGACATGGAGTCATGACGATTGACGAGATTCATACGTTAGAGTTACATGTATAGTCTTAGGAGGCATGGGGTCGCATTCAACTATATTAATACTTGGAGTTTGTATTGAGATTTATAACCCATATAAAGGATATTTATTTATGTATGTGCCGGTTCAACGATTGGATTCAGATATCTGATTTACAGTGAAATGATATTTTTTATAGCCACTGTATTTTGATATGCTGTAACGTTTTAATACCGGATCGACTTAAATCCATCTTATTAGAATGTATAACGCACCTACAGCTGTCAATGTGTCTGGAGGAAATGTTTCGTCAAAGACTGTCAGGAGTGACACGTAACATCTAACACAACGTCAGGATAGTCAGCAGAGCAGAATGGATTCGGTCTCTGTTCAAGGGAATCAAGAAAAGGGGGGGTGGGGGGCTGCTGCTTGCAGATGTTTGCATTTATGTTAAGTCTCTATTGTGCTCTTATCTGAGGTCTGTTTTGCTAAGACGTGTTTCTATGTGTACGTGTTTTCATGTTTCAAATAAATCGTTACACTGTGCACGCTTGTTTGTGAGTTAGATGCTGATGCGAGGTCGACTGAGGTTAGTTACCATTTTTAAACACAGGGCCCTGCTTGAAATGTCAAGTAAAAACATGAAAAATGGCACAGATTTCATGAGGAATATTGAACCGGGAGGAGTGGCCGATTGAGTGGCTGGTAGAATAACTCGATGGTTAAATTTAGCTGTGTCAATAAAGAGCTCTGTATTAGCATTTTGCTTTCAAGCCATTTAACCCCTGGTCTTCTAATCTTGCAGTCAGTATACTAAACTGTAGTGTAAACAGCGCTTTGTGTTATTTTATATTTTCAATTAGTTGCTTTTTTAGTCTTTTAGTTTAGGGACCAGTTCTTACTTGCTTATCAGCATGCAAATTATTAGCATATCAGCTGTTTATTATGCTTTTTGACCCAACCCAATACATATGACTACTAAAACAACTACCTGATATGAATAAGCAACAAATAATAAGACCATTGAGGAAAAAATATGAAAATTAATTAGTTAACAGGGAATATGTATACTCCAAGTGTCTATTTAGATTTCAGATTTTATTTCAGTTTGTTTTAGTACATTAAGTTAAACTAAACAAAATTGTTTCACTTTATGCTTGTATTATTTCAAGCAACAAAGGTTTATTATTTATGAATTGAACTCTAGTGAAATTAGATTAATTAAAATCTGGTTAAAAGTAATTAACAGTTTGTAATACATAATTATGACTTGAGAAGCACTGGGAAAATGTCAAACTGCATACAGCTGCAGCAATGTCTTTATAATCTAACCCTTTAAAATAAAGTTAGGTTGGCATGACCTAGATTGATCCGAAATAAAACATATTTTTGACTTGATTAAAAGACATTTTATTAAGATGTTACCACACAAAGCACATTTTTAGGTTACCTGACAGAATATGTTTTACAGTCAGAGCAGAAGTGTAAAAATACCAGCTCTGATTTGCTTATTTTAATCAAACTCCCACCCTGGGGAAACTGTATTTTTGAACTTCATCACGCTGAAGAAAGAACAGAAGATTCTCACAATTCTGTTGTTCGTGTTGGGAAATGGGAAGGGATATCAGCTGCACTGCAGTATTTCTCATTTTTGAGACCATATGGAGATAAAATCAACAACAGATTTTAAAAACATAGGATTTTTTATAAACCCGTTCATATGGTCATGTAGGATAATGAGCACAGCTAATGTAGTTAGTACATGTGTACTATGCGCTAAATAATCCTCTATGTCTTCAAACTTCAGGTCTTTGAGCCTCTAATGATGAGATGAGTGGAAATGTCAAAACGTGCAGTTCTGGACTATTCCAGGACCACTGGCCTGAGAAACACTGATCTAGATGATTCAGTCAGCTCAAACACCTCCTACTGCTGGAGATGTGAGATACATGAAAGATGTGTCTGTGCTTGAACAATAAGCGACAGTGCCTTATTCCATACTGCCACATTTTCTTACTAAAACTCCTAGCTTGGGCCTGCCCATACTTACTTTGATGCTACATTCATTTCGCGAGCTGGCCAAGCTGCCGTTTTAGAGAATTTCTGTTCCCAAAAAAGTGGGAACCAATGAGAAACGAGCCCCTCTGATTGGTCTGATTGGTTGTAGATTCGTCCAGTACTATAAGGAGGCATCTGATGGACGCAGGTTAAGCCAAGGTAGCTTGGCCAGACTAAGCTTCTATGAGCTTTAAAGTCGCAGAAGCTAGGCTACATAACTGTTATATGTATATTAGGGATGCAACGGTACAGTGAGCCCACGGTTCGCTTTGTATCACGGTTATCTGGCCACAGTAACGGTTTGGTTTCGATACATCAATATTACTGTACAGTACTGTATGTGAGCTCTAACATAGCGGGAGGTCATTTGCCCTTTCTATTTTAAGTTACAAAGGTACAAGACAATATTAAATGTAAAAAAAGGTACAGATTAAGTCGAAACACAACTTTTCTTTTTCAAGGGCAAAAAAACGGACAATATAAAAAGTGAAGAATAAAGTAAAATATAAACAAATATTATTCAAATAAATATTGACAGAAACAAGAAAATACTTTTCTAAATACGCCATCAGAACAAACAACAATAATAACAAAATGTATCTTCAATTCAATAACTGGTGAGGTAGCATCACAATGTGCCGTATCAAACAGATAAGAGAACACTATAAACTTACGCTGAACATTTACAATACCACTGGGTTAAATAAACCATCTAACCTTAATACTTAAAATAGTCAGTGCTTCATTATTATTAAATAATCTCAAATGTAAACATGGTAAAAGTGCACCATCCAGTCGCACACACTTCAGGAATGCCTGTCTTGACCTATTATAACAGGTCATTTAAAATGTAAACAAAAACAGGGAAGGCTTGTCTCCATTTAAAAAAAAAAAAAAAAAAGTCTATTTCAGCTTCATTTTTACTCGCGTCGTAAAGTTCTGGAATAATTTTGCTGCTGAAATGTTAACCTATGCAGCCTGAGACAGAAACAGAATTGATTCGTTAATCTCTCCAGGCTTTGGGTTTTTTGAGTCGTTCGTTCATCCCGCGACAGCCCCATAAACTTAACCCATGCAGCCTGAGCCGTGCGTGACTGAACGAATCACTCCCACGAGACGATTCGTTTTTCGGGAGTTTAAAATGAATGTTTAATGCCTCAAATAGGCTACTGAAATATCGCGGATCACGTGGGTGTACCGAACCAAAAAGCGTGAACCAAACGGTTCGATAAAGAACCGAAAACCATTGCATTCCTAATAAATATATATATATGTATGTGTATGCGTATATATATACATATACACACGGTGTGATTTGTTAAAAAAAAAATCACACGGTGGGGGGATACTTTTAAAAATGATTTTCTCTGCTAAATCATGATAAATGATAAAAGAGCTCTTGATAAATCCATCTTTTTAGGCAAGTAAGTGTCATGTACTGAAATGTTTTTAATACGACAGAAAATGCATCAACAGAGCTTTTTGAACTCAGAATTAATTAAACGTTGTAAAATGATTCAAAGCACTCCAATTAGATCACGTATTAATCATTCAATTCAGAGCGTGATTGGAATTAGCTTTAATATACTATTTACTTTAGTTTTATTTATGTGTATTAATTTTAGTAGTTATTTATTTTTAGTTGTCAAAGCAACATTTCTAAGTTTTGGTACTTAATATTTAATATAGATATTTTTTATTTCAGTAATGACCAAAATCATCATATGAATAACCAAATTGTTTTTTTTATACCTTTAGTTTTAGCAAACAATAGCACTGTTTTACACACTAAATGGCATTTCTTCATTAGTATGCACCATGTTTTTACAATTGACCTTTAATGTGCATGTCAACCATTTGATTAAGGTCAATATTTTTCATTAAAGGTCAGAATTAAAAACAAGCGCACAAATGACAAATGCTTTTAGAAGACATTCATCTCCAGTAATTTCTGTAGGGACCGTTCAAGTGTTAATGCACAATGACTGCTTAGATTTGCTCTAAACAGAACCAATCGGTGTGGAAAATGCTGATCATTAATTTAACGTGAGAGACGTAAAGTGAAGTTGACAATTGCATGTGACAGGATAATATGCCCCAACATCAGGTGCGATATCAAAGATGCACATGCTGAATCTTGCATCAAAGTAATTCAATCAGATCCCTCCTGCCATATGGCAGCTCTTAAATGCAGTTGGGTTTGATTTCAGGGGCTCTGCCGCTAACTGAAAGCTACAAAGAGTGTAACACAGGTTAGCTGAGTAGATTATACAGTACTAAATTTTATTCCGTTGCCACTTCAGTGCGTGGAGGCTCTCAGCAAACAAACGGCAAGTCTATCTTCAGGATTTTCTCCAGCAGCCTCATTTAAGCATTCAAATGCCAATTAGTTTTTAGGATTAAAGATGAGGGTTTATATCAAGAGGTTTATATTTCCCTCATGATGTTTTATCAGCAGTTAAAAATGTGTCCAATCAATTAAAAGAGCATAAAATTACACAACGTAATTACAGGCAGATTATGAAGAAGCGAGCAGAATTATGGGTCTTAAAAGAAACGGTTACTGGATTACACAGAAACGAATGCTCATTCAAGAAGTTGTTTCGACTCACTGTTTACATGCTCTCTGTCTTTAAACCAGGGTTGCCAGACAACTGGTGCATCCCTCCTGTAGCAAAACGTGCCTTCGGGCAAGACTGGGGGATTGTGGGAAAGCATGAAGCCAGATGCGTGCACATACATGACAGAAGAGCTGATCACCCCCCGGCATCTCCCTGTGCTTCAATCTATCCTTCTTCAACTCTGATCACCTCCAATGTGTCTTTCTCCATCTCGACGTCTCAGCTGTGGGGCTCAATGGATTTGGAATCATGGATTTCTTCATGCTTCCTTTTGTAAAGTCTGACACCCTGCTGGCTCTACACAATTGCTATTAAAGTGTCTCTTTCCCACAGTATCACTTAACCCCTCTTCGGCTTTTCTTACATCAATATAGCCGTCTATTAGATGCAAGTACTTTCATTTATATTTCTCTGTTTCTCTGTTCAGTTTTTCAGCTTTGACCAGCTCATATCACGGGCCAAAATATCTGGATGCTCGGCTGTTTTATGAATCCCACGCACATTTTTTTTGGTTGGTTCCGACTCTATTTGGTCTTACTAGTTGAGCTCAATTATTAAAAGTAACTCTAATGACTACACAGTCGAGGGTAGCCTGAATTAGTTTGCCCCTTTGAAATGGAATTCCCAAAGTGTCTTAATACCAGCAACTCCGTCTGTCTTCAAAGGGAACTTTTAATGAGGGAATCTGTTACACAAACTAAAACCGATTACCCCGCGCTGCATCTAAAATTTCCCCTAATATACAAACGTCCCCTGGTCATTCAAATGATAGTAAATGCTTCTCCCTTAACAAGAAACGACATTCATTTTCTGGCTTGTAGCCAGATTACTTCATACATGGCTAATACCCCATTAAACATGTCTGTCAATCTGTGCTGATTTTCTCTGGACCTAGCTGTATTCCCACTGGCTGAAATCTAGAGGCGTTTCTGACACAGGAAACACAAACCGCCGTGTAAAAGGATTAATTGAGTGATTTTGCCGGTAATTGTGTTTGTGTAAGGTATAAAATGAACAATAAGCATTTGGCGGTGATTCATTAGTAAGATGTCCACATCGCTTCGAAATGGATAAAGAGGAAATTTCACACTCTGATTTCTGGCTTTCTTACGGCCTCTACACACAGCACTACAAATGACAATTAAATGATAGCAGTGTCTCAAAATTAAACACAGCACCCAATTTATTAAGCTATGTGATTGTTCACTATGAAAGAGAAACATGCAGAAATTTAAATACAAATCACTAGCTCATGAGCAGAATGATGTTTCGGCTCAAGGAATAATGTCTTATCTGTCCAATATTTAAAGAACATTACAAGCTAGAGGGTTTTTGTACAGACCTGTACAAAATGGTAAAATTTACATTTAAACTATGGATATAGTATGTATTCTTTAATAATATTTATATTATTTTTTACAGAAAATGTTTAAATGTTAAGGGGTAGCTCACCCAAAAATGGAAAAATACCTTTTTTTCAAATTATTCAATATTTTTTTAAGATATCCGAGAGCTTTCTGTCCCTGCATAGACAGCACGAAGCTGACACGATCAAGCTACGAGAATGCTTGTGTGCACAAATAAAAAAAAAAGAGAAGAAATTGTTGAATAAAGTTTCTTTGCACACATGTATTCCAATAGCTGATATCAAACGGTCTCTTTTAACGATGTCCTTACTACCTTTCTGGGCCTTGAAAGGGGTAGTACAGTACATGTTTATGCAGGATCGGAAAGCTCACGGATTTCATCAAAAATAACTTAATTTGTGTTCTGAAGATGAACTAAGTTCTATTAATGGGTGAACTATCCCTTTAATAAATTAGTTTGTTTTACTTTTTTATATATTTATACTATTAAATAAACTTCACTTCTAACACAGTTTTTCTCCACACCACCTAAAAAGACCAAGCCAACAAAGTTAAGAACTGATTATTAAAAGCAACTACGGTTTATAAAAAAAGTAACATATAAATAACCTAAAGTTTTGCGTGGCGGTGTGTACACTCACATCCACGCCCTTTGTTTAGTCATGGCGCAGTAAACGTCAGCGATATTTGCGTGCGATATCCGTTCCGGTGTGAACAGGCCTTAAGTTAATAGTAGTTCCACTGGTAACAATGGGTCTACAACATTCTTAGGTTTACGACACTAATCAATGCCTGACATTTTTTACTATGAGCACATCTTGTGTTTATTTGCCTCTTTATGACGCATCACTTGTTCTAAGCCAACAATTATAAGTGGGTTTGAATAAAAGTGTTTGCCAAATCAATAAATGTACATATGTAATTATTCAATATTTTCTCTGAAGCCCTCTAAGAATACCATTTGTATATAGGCAACAAGTAAAGTACTGTATTTAACCTGATGTCCATTTATTATTTCACAACTTTTGAATCTCATTTAAACATTGAGACATTTCTAGTTCAGTAGTCAACAGGTTTCCAGTACTACCAATAAATTCCAGTTCTGTGTATTTTGGCCATGTGACGAGCTATTGTATAACATTCTGTCACACTACTCTACATTTAGTCATCAGATTAACTCACAGCACCATCGTTCCCCTCAAACTAAAGCTCATCTACAATGACACGATGCTGCTGCTCTCGTGGCCCCTCCTCTGGCTTGTTTACTCTGGTCCAGTTTTTCAACAGCAAAACTAGTGCAAGCAAGTAATTAGCAGACGAAGATGAACGATAACGCAAGAATAGCAAGCAGACCCCTCTGTTTGTCAAAACAAACACCATGCGATTGAGGCGACGACCTGCTGGTCTGTCTTGACACATGAGGAATCATTTCACTTCACACAGTAGAAAAAAATGGGGCCATTTCTGTGAATAACAACAGCTGGGAACAGGAGACCAAAAAAAATGGAGAAAAAAAAAAAAAAAAGAGACGTTATACTGTACTGGAAATTCACCAGTGAAATCGATATGCCTGATTTCAACAGAGAATCCTATTTTCTCTGGTCCAGTAGCGGCAGCTGTGTGTCTGTGCTTGTCGTCAGCAGCCTGCAGCACAAGCAGCAGAAGGAAACGCTGCATTAAGAAGGTGTGATGTGGTCCGAGACGAGGTGATATGCCTAACACCCTCCAAAAACACCTCTACCTCAATCATCCTCCACTTCACAGCTCACGCCTAAAGAGATAGTACAAGAGAAGACATGCCAGTACCTCGATTAAAAGAAGAAGAGGGGAACAGATGAATATTGGCTATCTGTTTTTCTAAGTTGTGCCAACCACCTGTTGCGTCTCCCTGTGAGTGTGTTATTGATTGGCTCGCGTGTGGTTGGAGGCGATGTGAGTGATTGGGGGAGAAGGCTAATCCTGCTCATCCTCTTTTTCGCCGGAGTTAGCGTGCTGGGGGAGATGCCTCGTCTCCTCTCTTCACCGCTGTGACCTGAATACAGAGCGTGTCTTGGTTCAGCCTGGAAGAGCATTGTTTTGATACGGATGTCTGCATAACTAGATGTCAAGCTGTCTGAGTGTGAGGTCATGTTAACATAAAGAAAAACCACTCTGTTCTCTTTGCTTCAAGGAATGTAAAAATCCAGGTATTTGGGTATCTTGTTTCATCCTCGGGATTGTTTAATTCTTGCTAACAGGGTTATCTGATGCAAGCCACTGAAAACACAGAGATTCTTGTCTCTTTGTGAAACTTAGGGGATTAACTCAGTCCAAAATAATCATTCAGTCATCATTTACTCACCCCTGTGTCGTTCCAAAGTCATGACTTACTTTTATCTGTGGAGAGTTTTTAATATTGCGCTGGTTGTTCTTTTCTACCCTCATAACAATAATAAGAATGAGGACTAAAAGCGTTTCATGAAAGTGGTTCGTAAGGCTTGTGTTAAAGGTGCAGTGTGCAATTTTTAGCGGTTAGGGTTCGAATTTCAACAAACGTCCAAGTCCCCAGCTCGCCCCGCCCTTATGAAACGCATGCAGAAGCTACGGAAGCTGACACAGGACAAATATGACAACAGCAAATCAAGTGATGAGGTTTCTGTACAAAGGTAAGTCAAAGAATTATATTTACTTAATTATTCAGTAGACCAATATGTTATTGTGAATATTATCGTTACTCATTGATCATTGTCTGTAGTTAGATGTTTTGCATGACAGTTAGTAGGGTTGGGCGAGGTCTACCAAATTGGCATCGGATGAAGTCTACAGTGAAACATCATGATGAAAAGTCAAAGTGAAATGCGATCGTGCATACAAAATCATTTTTAATGCCATGCACATTACTAGTGGCCCCCTGATGCCCGCAATTTATATATGTTTGGCAGTAGCATCTCTACAAGTGGTGACGCAATTAGTTTAACTACATTTCTCAGTCCTGTTACATTAAATTACAATCCAACTGCATATTTTATAAACAAATGCATTCGTGGACGTAACAAGACATTCCTTCTTGCGTTCACACCAGACGAGAATGAGGCGTTAAGCGCGAGTGCTTTACATGTTAAGTCAATTCAAAGACACATTTAGACATCCTGCAGCACGATTTGCTCGAATTAGTGGTTCGTTAAACACGCCGGTTTTACACTGCATGCATAAGCAGCGCGGAAGTGTCGCGTATGCAGAGCAGGAGCAGTGTGCCGATTGTGCTTTCATTCTGCACGTAATAATTCACGTGAGCGAATAATTCACATGGACTTTTTTTCCTTTATCCTCTTACTTCCACCAGGGAAACACTACTGACTTGCTTGCTAACAGTACAACTACTACTTCTTTATGCACATTTCAACGTGTTGATGACACAAGCGGCCTCTTTAAACACCAAGGAAGAAGAAGAACATACTGATAAAACGTGCAAAGTTGTCCGTTTAGGGCTATTGTAGAAACATTGTGGTACTACATGACTTCCATGTAAGGGAACCCGAGGTGTATGTAGATATAAATTGCTCTTTCTAAGGTTATAAAATCATAACGGCTTATTACGCAAGGTCTTTACACACCTATGAAGACATAGTTTTGTATGTTATATTGCATTTCTGCCAATAAATTCTCCTAAAGAACTCCTTAAGTTCTCTAAAATTCTTAGATCTTAAGTATATTAGTGCATCCGAGTCTGATATATTAAAGCTGCTGTATGTAATGTTGACAGCTAGCGGTTTACATGAATTCTCCAGTCCAAAATCAAAATACTGGAGGGAAATGCCCCCCCCCGACCTCTCCTTCTTGCATTCTAAGTCAGGTAGAATCTGTGATCTCTGACCCTAGTTTGTTTGTTTCCTGGCTTCCAAGGCTGCAATACACTGCATTTTCTGACAAATGGCAACCCAGGGTGTCAAAATACTATTGGATAAATTTGGCGGTAGGCAGAATAACACATAATAAAAGAAATACAGACATTCCAACACACATTTCAGTGTAGATAAGTGTTCAGAGAAACAAATATGAGACCGTAGCATGTGTCCTACATATCTACTAACATATCATGGTATTTCATGCTTTAGGACAGTCAAAAAAATACCTTTCAAATAAGATTAATTAAATAATTTGTTAAACATCATCAGTTAAATAAACTTCACTACAGGACCAGTCAGACTGATTCTGTAAATGCATTTATGTGGACAAACTTCAATAGCAATCCATGGAATTAGGAATTTAATTTAAGGACTGGAATTTTTTTAGTAAGTTATTATTCATTCATTATCTTTCCACAATGAGTGTGTGTGTTATTGAAACAGTCCAGATCGTGAGTTAAAGGCAGGGTACGCGATACCTGGAAGTCCATGTTGATATATGAAATCACCAAAGGACCACTTGAAAGCCTTTGCAACCCAAGCAATGATTGGTTCTATGAAACAAAGCTCCCTCATTAACAATTGTTTCTATGGGCCGCTATACGCAAGCTGCCTTCACCGCAGTAACTTTACGCACTGAAAGACATGTCTATTGTCTACACGGGACGGGTGCGGCGCGTCAAAGTACTATGATAAGTGATGCGGTCTACATCGGACGCGAGCGGCGCGACGAACTGCTGCGTTCTATTTATGACGTGCCGACACTAATTTTCTCTTTATCGCGTCCAGTGTAGGCAGACTTTTATCTGTGGCGTCTGGTGTAGACACTGACCTAAGAGAAGAACAAAGTAATCTCGGCGTCTGATCGCAGGCCTTTCACTCTTTGAGTTCTCTCCAGCGCTGGAAAGCTGATCCGATATTTACACGGATCCTCCTTCGTGCCTTTCCATTCCACAAACATTTTCTTCTTTGTGTCGCTCTGGGCTGTTCACTGAACGCACTCACCTCCACATCATGAATAGACACACCTGTCGGTACACGATCTGTCCACGCATGCGCATAAGGACGTAGTAGAAAAGCCCATGCGCAAATGGTAGTTCTGTTTTCTGACTATTTACTACACTGCACGATCTGTTCCACGCTTGCGCACCTTTGGTTATTGTGTTCCTTATTGTTTTCTGTAAACACAAATTAAAGGGAATATTTTCTCATTTGGATTATATAGATAGATAAAGCCTATATAGACTCATACTAATACAAAATGACTCAACTTTTTAAAGGTAAAATACAAAAATATGCCGCCTGGTTTCATCTTGTGTGTGTGATCATAGACATATAAATATAAATAGACATCAACATGTATTTTTTAACTTTGGCCATTTAACATCAAACCAGGTTTTAAAAGACCCACTAATTTATAAGCCTGTACCTTATCCAATGACTTGAAACTTGGAATGTGATTTCAATTATGGTACCTGTGTGATGCTTTTTTGATTTTCTGCAGGTTGACAGCCTGAGTACTCATTTACAATTATACTGAAGAGAGTGACAAGGATATTCATCATATTTCTTCTTTTGTGTTCCCCATAATACAGGATTGGAATGATGGTGGGTAAATGATGATATAATTTTCGTTTTTGGATGAACTTTGTCTATAATGTATCTTCAACATGACTCCAAATCATATCTTAAAAGGCAGCAGTTGTTGCTTGTACCTGAGAGGACACAAGCAGCTCCGAACAGCAGTTAAGGCCCAACGTTGGCCCATTTTTAAACGAGACTCTATTAAATGTCGAGACAGTTGACAGCAATTAAGGTGCTTAGAGAAAGGCATTTACTCAATCGTCTTTTTGTGTTGCGGTCGGTTTCTCCGGCCCAGGTAATTTCGAACCAGTCTTAGGGAATGAAAACAGGTTGGCTGTGCAATTGTGTGCCAGTCTAATAATGGAATCTCGTAAGTCACAAGGGACAGGCTCATTTTTACAAAGCAACAGAGAAAGTCCATTACCCTCTGTGTTGCCTACCTTATGGAGCCTTTTATTTCTTAATTGAAACTCTTGGCTGTGTTATAGCATGGACAGAAACAGGGATTGCAGAAGAGGGGAGAGACAGCAGGCAGCCAGATCCAGAAGCCCTCTCTTCTTTGCCACCTTCGGCAATGACGGGTCTAAAAATATCTACAAGCTTCAATGAGCATGATCTTTCCAGTGAGGACACTATCACCATCCCCACTCATCTCACAGCTGCGAGGGAACTAATAACCAGTGACTGCAATGCAAACACTCAAATTATTTGCAAACTGTTAATAACTACGACGGATCAATCATTGATGAGTAAACACTCTACAATAACGTGGTGCTTGTTATTGTGCCCAAACAGTTGGTAGGTTGAGCTTTAAGATGCACCGTGACATTGAATTTTAATTGGTAGGAACTCCACAGAGCAAGTAATGCAGGGGTCTTACTATGAAACGGCTAATTTTTCAAGTTTGTCACAAGGTGATTTTTGTTATTAAAGAGCGTTTTTAGCTGTTAACAATTGCATTTGTGATTTGAAGGCAAATTAGTCATTTTTAATAAATGTCAGGACACAATTATGGCAAAGGTAACCATTTAATTTTGCATCACTAACCAACCCTGCTGTGCTCTGAGTCATGAAACTACATGGTAAAAATCATGGAAAGCCTACAAACCTCATAAAACGTAAGAATTCATATTTATTCATATTTAAAAGGGGAGAGCTTATCATTGAACAGTTAATTTCTTAAAAGTATGATCTATCTATCAATAGGCAATATGCATACAGTACTGCATATAGCTAAATATAGGCATATTAATAGATTCATATATTTTGTGTAGGTGTACTGTATATTTCCTAAAATGCCAAGAATAACACATGCATATAATGAGGCAAAAAAGGTATCTGGATATTTTTTATTTAAAAAAAATAAAGAAAAAAAGAAAAACTATTAAAAATTGGTGTCTTGTTTACAAATATGTATAGGGAAATAAAATAGTCTTTAATAAAAAGCTACCCATAGATTTGTGCCATTGCATGTTTTCGAAGCATAAGTACTGTAATAGTCTATTTTGTTTCAAATACATTTTATTTTCATTAACATCTACTAGTGTTTTTGTCTGCTGTATTTGTTTCTCATTGTTTTATTGTTTTGCCCGTTTTATTTATTCATAAGTTTGCTGCTGCTAAGCATTTTAAGTGCTCTGCAGCTAAACTTCTCTCCGGCGATTAATCAGATCCTATGTTGTTCAATGTGTAAGTGCAGTAATGGTGTTTAATCATGACAGGCGACTAATTCAAAAAATCTGATTAATGTCTATTATGCATTCGCCTTAAGGTGGGAACATCATTTGGCTGTAATCTCTAAGAGACCCTTCAGCTACTTCACAGGCTACTGCTATTGTCTGATTCCTTGCTCATACAAACCACTTCCAGTAAAAGGGTCTGTAAATACGAACCCCCCACACATTCCATTCTGTGCCTCTGAGCCCTTTTGTTTTCCATTTCCTATTCCCACATTTTGTGACAGCTTCTCAGCTGTTGGTTCAGTTCCTTTTAAATTGTTGCTTCTTATTATGCGTGTGTGACAAGCCCAACCATTGTATCTCAAAAATGTCAATTGGTTCTGACTGATTTTCATTTGAGCTGTCTACTCCCAACACAGCATTGATTTCTAATGAGAGAGCCGAGTAAACACTGTCATCTGAGGAAATACATACGCTGATTATAAACTTCTCCATACTGAGGGAAATGACGGCTCACTGATATCTGTCCGCTCCCTCACTCCCTAATGAAAAATATAGAGCGGCAGATTTGTTACTTCATTGGGCTAATTGAGTGTGACAGGCAAAGAGCAAGGAAGAGGGAGGGTGATAAAGCAGCACACAGAAGCTGCCAAAGGCCACACTGGCAGGACAAGCTCACCCCAGGTGCTCATGGGGGTTTCATAGGATGACTAGTGTTTGGATGAGCAGTGATGCTGCTGAGGCCAGCAGGGCATGGGAAGACGGGAGACCGGAGAGGAAGAAAGGCCAATGATCACTCAGACTCACAAGCCTCGGCGAGGCCACTGCTTGGGGCCGAAACCCACGGCAATGTGACCTAAACATGGCTAAATATTCACTTGAATTAAATGAGCACGCATTTGAAGTGGCGTACATCCTGTTACTAAACAAATCATATTTTTTTGGCAAACGTTATGGAAATATTAAAAGGAGAGAACAGGATAGGATAGTTTTGAAACAAATTAAAATTCAGAAAAAGCTGTTATAAACTAAATTACATTTTATTTAGTGGAACACAATAGAAGATATTTTGTAGAATCTTCATGCAGAGATTTTCCATAAAATGATAATTCACAAAAACCACGCCCTCTTTATAAATACAATTTACAATTTTAAAATACATTGCGGCGCAAAGAGGAAACTGAAAGCACGCCAACAGACAAGACAAAGCCGGTTACTTCTGATACGAAGCAAAGTCTCAGCTCTCAGATTTTTTTAAGAAATGTTAACAATAAATACCATTTTGTGGCTCTTTGATGTGTTGTGAGGGATCAATGTATTGCCTTAAATCAAGCAGCACACATGAACACGTCTTTTTATATTTACTTGAAAAACTAAATGAACATTAAAATGTAAATTATTTCAACTGCGGAAAGATTCATGGCTGCACAACATTTTCCAAAGATTAAACCACAAAAGTTAATTTACTCTTCTGTCTTATTCAGGACTCAGGTTTTCTGAGCATAGTACATAGTCAGTGTGGTTCAGTGGTTTAACCATAGTTTTCAGAAGTGACAAGTACTGTTTTAGAACAAAGAAAACAAAAAGTATAGCTTCACATTGACTATTTTAACAATGTCCTTGCTACCTTTCTGGGCCTAGGAATATTTCAGTTACATTGCTTACTACTTGGGTCACAAAGCTTTCAGATTTAATCAAAAATATCCTTATTTGTCATTATTTACTTACCCTCATGTCATTTTAATCATGCATATGTTTCTTATGCTGAACACAAAAGAGTCCCCACTGACTTCATAGTAGAGAAAAAGTATTATGCAACTGTTGAAAAGTCTTCAAAATATCTTCTTTTGTGTTAAAAGAAACTCATAGAGGTTTGAAACGACATAAGAGTGGGCAAATAATGACATTTATTAAAAAATAAGGGTTCTTTATCAGCGTCAATGGTTTCGTGAAGAACATTAACATCCATGAAAGCATTTCATAACAGGTTCTTTATAGAGGCTAGTTCTTCATAGGAAGTTCTTCATAGTCTATATTAAAAAATTTTTACACAATAAAATAGAAATGGTTCTTCTAGAAACTGTTCACTAAAAGCGTTCTTTGGGCAAAATTAATTTATGGCTATGATAATCTCAGTTTGAGACCTTTTAGGATTGTAGGAGTAATCTGCATTTCAGAAGGAAAGGTTTGACATCCCAAAACCTTCTTTTGAAAACCTTTAATAATGCTGGCACACTGCTGGGAGATATCAAGATAAATGGCAGTGCATTTTGTTTACAAAATAAATAACATTCCATCTTGTTTTTAAAGACTGTAATACTTCAATTTACCAGACAGCAAAAGGCCCTTTAAGGCCTGTAAGTGGGTACCTTATTAGAAATGAAATAAATAAGCATCAACTGAGCAATCATTGCTGTCTATCCCTCTTTCTGTTTCTCTTTTTCTTTCTCACACTTGCACTTACAGTCTCCCACTTTCTTTTTCACAGTCCCAGGCGTCATTGTAGGTCAGGGTCCATCCTGGGTCTGTTGTCTAATTAACAAGACGCAGCCAAAAAGATCCCCGGCCAGAAAGAAAATCAACAGACATAGCCCAGAAATAGATCACCGAAAATGGAAAATTACTGTAAGTCTGAACATTTACACCATTTTAAAAGCCTTTAAATTTATACAATCAACGAGGTTCAATTCTGTTCGGACCCCAACAGTCTTTACAACATCTACTACAGAAGAAAGAAAGTCATTCAGGTTTGGAGTGCGGTGGATGGGTCTTGCAATCTCTAAAACCAATTATAATTTTCAAGAAACCATACCCCAGGTTTATGCATTGACAGTATGGAGGCTTGACTAACAAACTCCACAGCAGCTGCTCACGCTTCTCTCTCTCCTGTTTCATCCCTTCTTTTACCCCTTATTTTCCCTTCTCTCATGTCATCTTCTAAATATACAGTTGCATTTCCTTTTCTAGATGAATGAGGCTTACCCAAATTAGCCACTCTGGTGCATAACTGGGCACCATGGGATGGGTGTGCGGCTATTTAAATAATGTCAGGGCCTGCGAAGGGAAGGAGGGAGCAGACAAGTAGACTAATAACCAGATTTCAGCAACATGGCACTCTCACTCTGTCTTTCTCTCGCCCTTTCCCTCCCTCTCTCTGTCTGAAGAAAATGATTTCTTGGACTAAAAATACCCATATCCCTGCCAAAATTACTTTCATCACCAAGCACCAAAGATGTTCTAATTCATTAAGAGCTCCCCCACTGAATGAACCCCGAGTGAAAGAGCGCGAGAACAAATAAATTAAAGATTGGGCATTAATTATACGGAATAGCCATGCTGACGTTAACACAAAGCATGTCACATGTTTTTAGGGTATTAATTGGGAACGTGAAGGAGCATCTATGTTGCATATTCCTGGTGAATTCTCGTTTTGCCCAAGGGCGCCGCTCTCACGGACCATGTAACACTAGTTTATCCAAATGCCTAAGGAGTCTTTTACCAATGGTGTTGCAAAAATGTCATCTCACTGTTCTTGTCAGGGATAATATGGCCAATTAGTGTGCACACAGAACTCAGAAGATAAAAAAAACACACAAATTGCAGGTCGTGCTTTGGATGGAGTTCATTCAGGAGTGCAGTATTTTATAGAATGGCATTTCTAGGCCTAGAGTGATGCATTAATTCTTAATTGTTTACAGAGAAATTTGTTTACGTCTCTGCAAACACCACTGCGGTTATTTGTGTGTCTTCAAACACACACAGACTGTGCATTAGTGAACGAAAATGCTAATTAAAGCATAAATAACATAAATGACTGTCAAATGGCCTTGATTAACTCAATTAGAAACCTTTTGATCTGCTTTCACATTTTAATGAGCACGATCTCATGTATATTTGCACATCAGTTTTGCTGGTCACTGTTAGCCGGCAAGCCTTTGATTGTGTAACATGTGATTTTTTTTTCTTTAACTGGTGCATTTCAGCTGTGGACTATGCAGTGCAAGCCATAAAAGCCGCTATGCTTTTTTTTTTTTTTTTTAGAAAGCTTGCGAAGGAAATTGATTAATATTCAGCCTTGAAGCTTTATATTTAAGGTTACACTGAGTCGAGCAGGACCCACGGTCCGTTTTCTGCAGTACATAAGAACATAAAGCTTGAGATACAGTATCCAGCTTTCATTTCTTTTGAAACAAAGCAAGCACTATGAAAGGGTGTGAATTATTAAAGGGGGAGTCTGAATTTGAACCTCCACTGAAAACTATGCTGACTTACTGCTTTTGGATTTTCCTCTCTCTCTTGAACCGGAACTGAGAGATTTTTCTCGGCATAATTAAACAGGAGGGCGAGGGTGTTATACATGCGGAGTAACATTTTCAAATAATTCTAATTGGACTATTTTTAACCTGCCGTTTCCAGTCCATACAGCTTCCTGCATGTTTGTTGGGTGTTTATGTTAACGAAGGCCCGAGTTTAACATCAGCTATCAGCGCTTATCACCATCATCAGTACCAGATATACTGTACAAGGGCATTCTCATCAAGAGCGCAAGCACACACAGCCATATTAATGACAGAGCTGTTTTTATAAACAAGTGTAAAGAAGAATATTGCATTCGACTGTTTTTATCAAGCCAACCATCGTCTAATCTTGGGTCACTGATGCAGACTGTATGAGATGCATTTTGCTTCAGTGAAGATACAGACCATAGAGACCAAAACCCTGTAGACTCAAGATTATGCACTAAAGAATATTTGTTGGTATGCTGATTGTAGCTTGATTTTTTTTTTTTTTTACTTTTTTTTTAACCGATAAATGAGTGCCACTGGAATTCCTGATTATAAGCAGATGTACAGGAAAAATTAAAGCAAAAGGTCTAGCAAGAACTATGAATCTAACACATTGCTAATTGTATTAATTTTTAAACAATGCCTGATTAAGGCCGTGCGACCAAAATATTGTATTCAAATTTGTAAGCAGTGTGCATATTATTTGATTTACCATGTGAAATTCATTTAAATCATGCATCAGAGCTTTTGATTATTAATCACAATAAAGCAACTGCTGCCTCTCTCTGTGTTGCATCTGCATACTTCATGTTTCCTCAGTGACTATAGTATAACAAACTATCAATTGATGACTTGTATTTATATAGCGCTTTTAACAATACAGACTGTTTTACAAACTACATCCATAGAAAATATAAACATAATAATAAACATCAACGTTTACAGATAGATCATGTTCCTTTGTCCAGTCAGATGTGAAGATCTGATTTTAGGAATTACTAATGGGAAATGTTAGGTTTAGATGTAGAGATATGATCCAGACTGTATTTTTGCCATAAAATGTTGTTCCGGGGGCAACAACATATGTTGACCTAGGAACACATCAAACTTGGCAAAACCAGGATGTGCTAGATAAACACTGTAGATAGATTTTAGAAATATAGAACATTTATGTCTTGTTGTGTTTTATAAAATCACTTGTAGGGTCATTAATGATCATACAATGTGAAAACCCTACATTGTGAGGGACTTCACACAGTATATAGAAAAATGATTCACAAAGATATTACATTTCTTAAAGGTGCTTGTCATGCTAAGGATGTAGTAATGATATTTTACTTTATTTAAGAACCACCATCATAATGTCGCAGCTCAAATTATCTGATCTAGGTCTCCACCTAGTGACCATTATATGATATTTCCTTTTTTCTATACATACCTACATGCATTAGCAGTCTATTCAAATCCACTAATTACTACTAATCATCATTTCCTCATCTTATTCACATTTTACTGCTCAAATTAGATTAAAAAAAGAACTTGCTGTAATTCTACTCAGTAAATGAGTTTTAGCTTCGCTTGGAGTCCCAGCATCAATTTACAGACACATGCCAGTAATTTGACCTCCCGCTGACTGCAGTGACACAGGAGGCAATCTAATGACAAACTAATGACACAGTCTCCTGGCAACAGCGGACGCTGGTGATTACACCTGTGGCTTCCATCTGCATAATCCCACATTCCCCGCCACAACTAGAAGAGCAACGCAGCGTCTGTGGAAATATATTCCATTCATTGGTTAATTGTTTGCTTGTATAAATCGTTAATGGAGCAAGAACGAGAACCTTATCGTGTAAGACTTCTCAAGGCGCCCTGTGAGAGCTCAGATGAAGCGAGCAGGTGGCTGTGTAGACGTATGAATCTGCCCTGTGGGAAGGGTCCAGAGGGAAGGTTTGACTTTGAGAGCATGGTCGAGACAGACAGACGTGCTTTCCACAAATTCAATTGTGGAGCCCAGCCGCCCGATGAAAGAGCTCCTCTGGCTCCGCTGCGTGAAGATGTGACTCTAATAGATCCGTGCTCAGGTCAACTGAGTGCAGGGGCACAGGTGCATCTGGAGGCAGAGAGCAGAGCCCCATTCATCGATAAGGTTTACCCTGCATCCGACCTGTGGGTTCCAGCAGGAGTGCGAGACAGGCCTCAGACTCCTCCAACCAGACCTTCAGCTCTGATATATGACACGTTTGAGCGCAAGAGGTGGAACTCCAGAAGCAAACCAGAGGCAGCGTTGAAGGCAAACCTCGGAGGTAACTGCAAACTTTTTTTGATTTACAAGTTTGGGCCGACTGCAACAAAAAGCAATTTAACAGTATTAGATTCTTACATATTTATTAACTGATTCCATCTGCTTTGTTATCAGGTTGGACAAGTGCACAGAGTATTAAACACCCCTCTCAGGACAACCATGAAATGAATGCGGTCAGTCATAGACATGCTCAATTATTCATCCCTGCTACTGTAATAATACTCTTGTAAGCTGTTTGTTTGAAGCTTTAGCAATTCTGGAACGCTAAACATTAACTATTCATATGAAATGAGCTTTAAAGGAATAGTTCACTCAGATATGAACATTCTGTCATCATTTACTCATGCTGATCCAAACCCATATGATTTTTCTCTCTTCCTTGAAACATAAAAAGAGAATAGGAGAAGAGTTGTATGCTTGCAGCTTTTAATCTTCAAAAACAAGAGCACTATAAAGCAATCAAAAATGGTTTATTGCAGTGTTTCAGTATTCTGAGAATCGAAACTATTCTGAGAAACAGACCTTGTTTTCTACGATGAACAGACCTTGTTATTCTCTCCTTGGTGTAGGCTACAATTATGAGAGTAGTAACAATGCTCAATTTTATTAGTTAATTCATTGAATAAGATCTGAATAACTTGTTTACGAATTAGACTGATCTGCCACTTAAGTGTAACTAGTGACACATTTAGTACATTTAGTCTGTTCCGCCACTTGATACTGCAAACTTTTCCTTATGTTTTAAATAATGATGTAATTAAACATTGGTTTGTAGCTCAAATAGTGTTAGCATTAACAGCACATTTCAGTATTACAGTATTTACCTAATGAATCAGAAATCTCGAACATTCAGCGAAAGCTGACAGTTTGAATGAAAACCACACATTTGCATGCGGTTAGTGTCTCTACTTTCAGTGAACATATAGGAAGATAGATATGGCGACAGAAGGGGGAAACGGACAGTCTCTGCCCATGTTAGGGGTATTTACACTTTACAAGTAAGACAAGTTACAAAATGTTATTTTTTATTTAGTACTATCCTGAATGAGCTATTTTACATAACAGATGTTTACATATACTCCACAAAACAAAAGACTGAATTTATAAAAATGATTTTGAAATTCACACTGAGGACAACTGATATATTACAGAAGGTTTGAGCGGAAAGAAGGAAACACAATGCGTTAAGAGCTGGGGGGTGAAAACTTTTGAACAGAATGAAGATGTGTACGTTTTTCTTATTTTGCCTAAATAAATATAATTTTTTTATTTAGTACTGCCCTTCATAAGCTACAGAAGATACTTACATGTTTCCCAGAAGACACGAGTGCAATTTACCATGATGTTCAAATTCAAAAAACTTTTCTCTCTTAATGCAAGATACCAGATTACTCTTAATTACACATACCAGAAACCTTCACATTTCAACATTAAACACTAGATCACTATATATTAATATTGAGCAAAAACACTGGGAATAACACTTATTTTATAAAACGTTATACTCCCCTTTAACAGTCAGAAATAAAGCATGTTGGGAACTAGAAGTATGCAGTAACCAATTTCATGAATGTGTGTATATAGGCTATTCTTATACATACATTCACATTTATGTGCAATAAAAGATCAAACATTATGCAAATATGTTTTATTTTTGTCTTCATTTCTAAATATATTTGTATGCATCAATGTACAGCCATATATTGTAAATGCATATATTGCTGTATATTAAAACATATAATCACTAGTGTCCAAAATATGGAAAATACGTCCGATAATACTATGCGGTAGAATTTAGTTTCAGAAGGTTGGGGCCATTGTGATAGCTTACTTTTATGGTGCTTTTAAATCTTTTTTTAGTCAGCACTCATGGTTAAAAGAGCTAAAACTAGTATATTCTTTCTAAATTTCCAATTTGTGTTCTTTAGAAGAACGCAAGCATTTAAAGCAAGAAATAACTAAACTTCTATTTCAGATTTTCCTATTATGTCACCCTTTATATGAGAAATTTGTTAAAATCTTGCCATCTCTCCATATTTCTTTGCACTCTCCCTTTATAGGGTGCAGAACCACCTGCATATTTTGATAGCATAGCAACTGCAGCGCGACAATACATCTACACCTCTGCAGCCCAAAGGTCTGATTAAGTTGCTCTTAACATCACAGCTACCACATTTTATTTTATTCCAAGACTCTCTCAACTTGACAAATTGGTGTTTTTTAAAGAGTTCTGTACTTTTTGTCTCTTCGTGGATTTTATAGGCACTTTATTCAAACTTACAGTGCATTAAATGCTACACAAATCAGTTTTTCATGTCCATGTATTTATTTATTTGCTGCATAACCAAAAATAGGATAATGTAGAAGCGAACGTGCAAGCTGAGCGGACATATCCCTTAAACAGTATAAGTGATTGTGTGAATATGCTGTGGTATAGAGCTTATGAGGATGTAGACTGGGACTCAAAGTTACCTCCTCGCCACAAACCACCCACAACTACTCTGGAGAAAATGGCTGACCCTGTGAGTCAACGTTTTGTGTTGAAGCGGTACCACAGCAGACCTGAGATGTGGCAGGTGAGTCTGCTGCACTGGTTGTGAAGATCTGAGACATTAAAGGAATAGTTTGCCCAAAATTAAATTTTTCGGACAATTTAGTAACCTTAAGATTAGTTTTTTTACTCCACGGGAACTGATATGGTAAAATTTAACATTTCATCACTTGCTTACAAACGGATTGTCTTCAGTGATTGGGTGCCGTCAGATTGAGAGTCCAAACAGCTGATAAAAACATCACAAAAATCCACATCACTCCAGTCCATCAACAAATGTCTTGTGAAAAACAAGAGTCCTTGTGGCTTGCTGTGATGTTTTTATCAGCCGCTTGGACTCTCATTCTGACGGCACCCATTCATTGCAGAGGATCCACTAAATTTCTCCAAATCTGTTGCTGTGACGAAATAAACACACATACATCTTGGATGACCTGAGGATGAACTATTCCTTTAAGGGAGATGTCATTGCTTTCAGGTTATTGGATCCCATTGGAACAGACATCAGTCACGTGCCACATTTAATGCAAGGAAACCCATCAGCTAGTATGTGATTCAAATAACCTTTTGTTTTTATTTAAGATTTAATCAACTCAAAAAATCACATCTTTTACTGTACATTCACAGATTTGTGCTGTTTCTGATACTGTTTTCAATTAACAGCACCAGTCCATGTCCAAAATCAGGCCATATACCTTTATACTGGTAAGCAGATGCAGAGATCTTAGAGAAATAAACAAATTAATATATAATAAATGACTCAAATCAAATCACTTGCTTACATTCCAGTGTATTATTTTTTTCAGTACAGTTAATTTTATAAAGACTTTGAATAATATTTGTGATCTGGCTGTACTGTACAGCGGTACGGTGGGCTCTGAGAACATGGATAGTGTGGACGTCCCAGGAGAGGACTTCATCCCTCTGACTGTTCTGCGCACCACAATACCTCCTCCCACCTCTGCCAGCTAGTAAGACTCTGATCTGTGTATCTCTATACAGAGTACATCAGGGATGGACAACTTTAATTGTCACGAGGGCCAGTATTTGTTTTTTTCCTGACCAGATTACTTCACACCTTTTATACAGTATCACTCAATTTCCTTTTTATTGAAGAAAATTCAAAAATAAGTAATGTAATTTGTTTTCAAAGATTTCATTAGTTATAAAACTTGTGCAGTTATGCTACTTCAGAAGGAAAACTTGTCTGTGTTAATGTAAACACCTCAATTGCATATTCTGTACATTTGCAACAAAATGCAAAGAGGGTCTTTTTTATTAGTGGCCAAGAGAACAACTTAAGAGGACTGTAAAAAACGGCTTATTGAAAAAATAATTTGCCTATTCCAAATGGTACCATATAATAACTGTATCTGCAGGATTTTTAACATCAAATTTAAGAACTTTATAAAGACCTTTTTTAAGATCTGCACTTCACATTTCAGCCTTTAAACAATGTTTAAGAGAAGACTGAAAACTATCAATTATTACATACATTTAAACAATTATTATCAATTAATTATTTATTAAATAACATCAGTTGTTTTGATTTTGTCGAGCCACTGGTTCACATTTAAAAACAGCAGAACGGCTTATTGTAAAAGCGAATTCGTTTTCTGTCAGCAGGTTTCACTTTAAGAACTGCAGAAATATGTCCAGTGCAAACATTTCTGTCATGAATTTGGCAAACGCTTTTATGCATTTTACCTTTGAAAGTTAAGACTGACGTCCCAGTTGTTTAAGCAGTGGTGTGATGGTGATATAAATACAGATATTTTCATGACTGGAAGGTACTGTTTTCTTGGTCAGTTTTTCCATTTATTATTTGCTGATGTTAAAGAATGCTTGTGCATGTCCTGCTCCTAATATGAATAAGGCAATTGCCCATCCCTGTTATACATCAGTACTTATAAAGAAGGTGCTATCTTTTTTCCTGTAGCCGAACTACTATTCCTGGTTACACTGGAAAAGCCCGGTTTGACAGACCCCAGACCTCAGGTGTCAGTCTGCCTTCTTTACCATACACTCCACAAACAGCGGGGTAAGTCACTTCAGAAGTTCAGATTAAGAAAAATTGCTTTGCTGTTATGGACTGGCCATATGTTTCCCAGCCTATGATATATGTTATTACTGCATTGAATTACTTACATTACACCTCACTGTAAGACCAATATGTCTCAGTAGGTGGCAGCAGTGCTTTGTATTTAGAAAGTTCTTCTGTAGGAGAACTTTAGTGGTCAACACCACAAAACTACACACATTTCTCTCTCATTTCTAAATTAATAGGAATATTCATTAATATTAGATTAAATAAAATTAATTAATTTATATTATAATTTTTTTTTTTTTAATTATTTTCTATAGTATTAAGCCTTAATTATAAACCGGATGGGTTTATTCTTTAAATAATAAAAAAGGCTGTATCTGTGATTAGAAAATGTTTTAATTATGCAGCCCTAAAATTGTGTGTATGTATGTGTGTGTGTGTGTGCATGCTTATGTGGTTTATGAGGACACAAATTTGTATAGGGTATGACTTATGGACATCATGGTTCAGTTCCTTCTATACTATCTCAACTTTGACATGTATACATAGCCATTATTATGTAATCAAAATAAAAGATTATTATTGCTGGCCTTCAATGACAATGTCAAGTAACTTTAATGTACAGAATTTAAGATGAAAGGATTTATGGAAATATTATCCAAAACCACACTTTGCCAGGAGTGTTTCCAAACTTTTGGAGGGAATGTGTACATACATGTATGTGTGTGTATATATATATATATATATATATATATATATATATATATATATACACACACACACACACAAAGTTGCGATTATGGTTATTACCGTATATGATCACTATTATGTTTTTAGTGTATGCATATATCATATATCAGTTATTAGTATATATTATTATTTTCATTGCCTTTGAAACTTTTAAAGTGAAATAACTGAAAATAAACACAGGAGCTACTAGAGAGAAAAATTTTAGAAGAAAATTTCAGATTCCATTTCAATAATTAAATTAAATATTACATCATTCATATTCTTATTTATTTAGAAAATTAGAAACAAAGAAACTTTTTCAGTGAAATTCAGTCGGCTTTTTTTTATGGTCTTTGAACCTTAAGTGAAATTTCTAAACGCAGACACAAGTGCTAGAGAAAAATAATTCAAATTGTAATACATATATATATATAAATATGTATGTGTGTGTCAGGTTATTTTTTTTATACCTAGTGAAGTAGTAAACAAGCCCTGAAGCACATCACAGAATCACTCTGAAGAGGCGTTTCCCACAAATATTGCATTCCTTTATCTTCTGATCTCTTTCTCCGTTTCTGCCTTAGTATGTGCTATGTCAAACTTTTTTTTTTCAAGCTCCCGCATGTTGCACTTATGTCAGTGTCTGCCCTAGATTTACCGCTCTTCAATGCTCTGCAGCATGGGCTCTGGCTGGAGGTGTGTGAACCATGTCTTACAGCATCATTCAGTAGACCTAACGTGACGTGTTTGGCTAAACAAAGCCTAACGAAGTCCAAATAAAGCAAACAGAATGAATAAAGACTAGAAAGTAAAAAAAAACATATACTTTTTTTGTTAAAAAGGCAGGGAAAACCATAAGGCATTGATATGTTCTGTGGGTTTCTGAAGAGTCAGATCAGGCAGACACTACCGGGAACAAAACCAGCCTAGCGGCGGTCTTCCACCCTCCATCTTCAACAGCAAAACGTCCTCGGCTTTCAGAATGAGTAGGAATGAGGCATCTGCAGCTTGAGTTAAGAGGAAGAAGGAGGAGGAGGTGTTTGAGAGAAGCACTGGAGGAAAACCAAACTCCTCACCCAGGGACCGGGTGGTTTTTTTGAAAACGTGTTTCCTAGCTGGGCCCCCAGAAGAGTCTTTTTGGAGCAGACCTCTCCAGATGGCCCTATCCAAAGCTGAACTGCTCTTGTTGCCGGTGGTAATCGTGGTTTTTGCTCAACCCAGATCCATTTTCCTGGAGTCACCAGTGCTCTTAAATCTGTTTCCTTTGCCGATAAAACAGCCCTCCCATCTCTTTTCCTTACAGCAGAAAGTCAGCACCTTTACAACTTCCTCTAACTCTCTCTTCCTCCTTATTTGGTGATATCTCAAATGTCTCCAAACCATTTTCATTCCTACGCAGCTTTGGCAACACTTGAGAGTGTCATTAGACTATGACATTGTTTGCTTTATGGAAAATCAGACACAAGCAAATGAAACAGACACACGATTCTGATCTAGTCATTTCAGAACTGTGACAAACAAAAATAAATGATGACAAGCTGGAATATGATAGAATTTGTCTTTTTTAGTGAACTATTATTAGCATGATCTTAAATGGTTTTATTTTAGCATTGAGCGTGACAATAAATTAATAACTTATTTCATATTTATAACTGTTTGTGTATACATATTTCACAATAGTGAAGCGACTATAGGGAAGAGGTTTTTGAAAGATGTGACATCAGTACTTTACACAAAAAAACCCACAACAAATTAAAAACAATTCTTACAACATTAACCAAATCAAATCCAATTACTAAATAAACAAACAACATAAACTGCTAGTTGAATCAAATCAATTTGAATAGCACAAATAAAATCATCAATAATTCAAAATTATATTCATTCTTTTATATATAAGTAAATAAAATATATATATATATATATATATATATATATATAAATACAGTGGGTACAGAAAGTATCCAGAACCCCTTACATTTTTCCCTTTTTGTTATATTGCAACCCAGTCTCACAGCAGTTCGTGTTTTAGTCACATAATTTCATTTACTCTATTAATTCGGGCCAGGGACACGTTTATATCATTATTTTTGTCCATAAGTCCAGTACGTTTTTTAAACCAATGCATTTCAACTGGATGCATCTTAGTTTAAAAAACATGCTGGACTTACGAAAATAATGAAATAAACGTGTCCCTGCCACAAATAAATACCATGAGACTGGGTAGTATATTGCAGCCATTTGCTAAAATCATTAAAGTTTTTTTTTCTCATTAATGTACACACAGCACCCCGTATTGACAGAAAAACACAGAATTGTTGACATTTTGGCAGATTTATTAAAAAAAGGAAAACTGAAATATCACATGGTCCTAAGTATATAGGTCAGTGTTTAGTAGAAGCACCCTTTTGATCAAATACAGCCATGAGTCTTTTTGGGAAAGATGCAACAAGTTTTTCACACCTGGATTTGGGGATCTTCTGCCATTCCTCCTTGCAGATCCTCTCCAGTTCTGTCAGGTTGGATGGTAAACGTTGGTGGACAGCAATTTATATGTCTCTCCAGAGATTGTTGATGGTTTTTGTAACCTTGGCCAGATCTGTGCCTTGCAATAATTCTGTCTCTGAGCTCTTCAGACAGTTCCTTTAACCTCATGATTCTCATTTGCTCTGACATTCATTGTGAGCTGTAAGGTCTTTTATAGACAGGTGTGGGGCTTTCCTAATCAAGTCCAATCAATATAATCAAACACAGCTGGACTTAAATGAAGGTGTAGAGCCATCTCAAGGATGATCAGAAGAAATGGACATCACCTGAGTTAAGTATATGAGTGACACAGCAAAGGGTCTGAAAACTAAGGACCATGTGATATTTCAGTTTTTCGTTTTAAATGAATCTGCAAAAATGTCAACAATTCTGTGTTTTTCCTGTTAATATGGGTTGCTGTGTGTACATTCATGAGGAAAAAAAATATATATTATACCAAATGGCTGCAATTTAACAAAGAGTGAAAAATTATACTTTCCGTACCCACTGTATATAGTGACTGGTATGTGAAAAAAAAAAAAATACAGTACAATAAATCTCTATCAAACAACTTAACCAAATGAAAAAATATATATTTATGAAAACTAATTTATGAAAAATTTTCCATTTCTAGGAGTCATCCTGGTACCTGGAGCACCCGTGACTACGGACACAAGGTCCCTCTTTCAGGAATGATCACTACTGTCCCACCAGGAAACCCTTACCTTCATCCCAAAGCCCCGGTACTTTCCATAAAATAACTCTAATAGCACAGCATGTTCCTTAAAAAGACGAATAAATGATGAAGAAGTGTGGAAAATGAAAGTCTCCCTTTTCATGAAATCCAATCTGTGTTTGTGAATAGATCTATAATGATGCAATGTCAATGTCTGATTCTCTGAGCTCTGAATAATGAGATGCTTTATTAGCATAATTTCCCTTGATTTAGATGAGTGCTTCTGAAAATGTGGAGGTTATGCCATTGTCTTAAACATTCGCCGCGTGTGGGCTTATGTTTTTGACTACATGTGTGTCCATGCGGATAAACGAGTGAATCATTTTCTCACAGATCCTCTTTTGCATGCTTTTTATTACTTTGGTTCATCCAAATAGCACGTACATACTGCTCGTGGAACTACTTTGTGGTTATGCAGCAATGGCAATGCAAATAAAACTTTGTCTGTTATCTTAAAAGAAAACAAGAGACGCTTTCTGAAATGCTCTAGTTTTGCACCCCAAGAACTGTGGTTTGGAGAATAAAAGAAAGAATACAAGTGCAGCTTCACCTGCTTACAGGAAATAGGAACATGCTGGTTTCCTGTTTCCCCTTTTGTCGTCTTTGCGATGTTGAAAACAATCCGCTATGGAAGCAGCTCAGTTGAATCCAGCAGTTATAGAAAACACCAAGAAAACACCAACTAGAAAACAAATTCACTTATAGAAGATCTAAACGGTGTCCAAACTATGAACCTCCAGTTAATATAGTGTTGAGGAAATAAGATGTCGTTCTAAGTTATGTTTTGCATTATGGGAAAACATTCTGTGTTTTTCAGTTGGTTTGACAGCTGAGCCGTGGTGGGAATAAAAACCTCTCTGTGGTATTTCCAGAGATGGAGATGTGGTTAGCTGATAACTAACGTCCATCTTGGGCCCAATGAAAGGGATCAGACTAGTCTTTTGTTTGAGGGTCTTGGAACACTTTCTCAAAGGTGACCTTCAGCCCATCACTATCAAAAAAACAAAGTGAAAGCTTTTCCGAGGTAAGACAGGCTCAACACAATAGATGTAAGTTGCTGAAACAACCTCTGATGTTACTGAGATTTTCCTAATTAGCTTTTCATAGATCTTCATCTACAAACAGGCACGTGTAATGTCTGAGGATTTCAGGGGTCACCTCATCTCTGAGACACATTGATATAAAGCTATTCCTGTAGTTCAGCAGTAGGGTGTGATGCGAAGCGTAAAAGTTAACAGTTAATGCGTTTGCTAAGTTTGAAATTATAAAGGTGCAAAATATTGCCAGTAATCTAGAGATGTATTACGTATGAAGTCACTTTCAAACCGTGCTGCTTTCTGTTGGGCAGCGAAGACTATGTAACTCACTTAACCCTGCTGTGGGGAAATCACATTTTTGAATTGTGTGGATTCCTATTAAAACTTGACTCAACTTCACGCATGAAAATTCCCTGAAAAATTTTAATTGCGACTGGACCTTGCCGTTTTCTGTGATTTAATCAGTTATCCAGTTAATCAAACCAAAAACCAGTTGATCAAAAGTCATTAATCAATAGCTTATAATTTACTTAGCACAATCAAACATGTTTTATTTTTATGTCATTGTTTTCTTAGATCTAAAGGTGTTTTTAAAGGTTATAAATTAATGACTACGTATCAAGGAGTCTATTGCTTTCGTTTCTTTTAAGCCTTCGTCCATTAGGTGTTTATTGGTTGTGGTATTGATTTAGCACTGATACAGAAGTGCCAGAGTTGTCACTGTTAAAGTGACATGTCCAGGGATTTTAGCTTAAAGACATAAAGTCTAGATTTCTCTTAAAAAGATGAATATGGCAACATTTTAAATGTTTTCACATGTAGCACAACAGTTTGGAAGCGAAATGTCAGATGAGTATCGCTAAAAGGTTAATGTGCTCAATTGCATTTGAAAATAATATACCACATACGGTTAACCGTAAGAAAAGATGCCATTTTAGCTGGCCTTCAGAAGTATTTGAGTAATTTATCAAGTGTTGTGACTCATATCCAAGCATTCTGCATCACAAACCAATGCTTTACCAGGTGAGCTCCAGAGCAAGTTTAACTACGGCATCAGAAAACCATGCATACGCTTATGTGAAGCTAAAAATGTTTACTATGGTGAAAGTGTTTTTAAAATCATAACTGTATTGTGCGATGGCGTTAATTGCTCCTGGAATTTTACAAGAGAATTTTTCCAATGAGCCTACCCTATAAAAAAGTCTATCATACTAAGTATAGTTCAAATCACTTAACATATTTACTGACTAATACTCAATAATCCAACTTTATTTGGAGTTTACTTGTGCACAATGCATATTTTTTATTAATAAACCTAAAATGTGTGTTAATGTCACTTTAAAGGGGTATTGCCCTTTAAATGCAAAATATTTAAAGTGTACCTAAAGTACACTTGCAATAGTTCCACTTTAGCACAATCAAATAAGTATGTCTTTAATTGGCCTTTAGTATGCTAAATGTACAATTACATGGCATTTGTAGTATAATAAGCATGAAATAAATGTAATTCAAATACATTTAAGTATATGCATTTTTCACTTGGATATATGTTCATGTTTTGTAATTAATAGATTCAAAAACCTAAGATTGCTGTTTTCGGTCTCACAATTAGCACCTTTGACCTCCTGTGACATTAAAACTATTTCAGCCAAGCCAACTCCATCATTCAGAAAGCCTCTCCAAAATTTAGAGGCATATTTCAAACTATACTTTTCTCCACTCTTCTCAACTCCTTAAGCTTAGTCTTTTTCTTGTCTACATCGTATCATTGGCTCAATTTTCAAGATGGGGTCACAAACATAATGACTGATTCAGCGACAGTCCTTTAGGGTCTTCACCATACTCGCTCGGCCGAGAGATTAATTTCCCTCCCGCCCGCTTGTTTTTTTTGTGTCATTTCCACATAAAGAGGCTAAATGTCAAGCATGCCTGACTCCCTCCAGTGACACATCCATTCCCGCAGATAATTACCATAAGGAAATTGATGCTTTAGTGTGCAGGGGGGAATTTAATTTACTCTGACATCCCCCTGCATAATGCATTCCCAAAGAAAGTGAGATTTTTCAGCCCCAGATTAAGAATTTAAATACAGCAGACTATTAACGTGATTACCAATCTCGAACATCTCCGACTTATTTAGGTAGTTAAACCAATTATGGATTACATGTTGTTTAAGTTAGAAATTAGAGGGTGTGAAAGCTGCTTAAAGATCCATGAAATAAGCAGTAAGAGGATGTCTCTGTTCTTCACGCCAGTACTTTGCTGCTGGATAACTTCAGATAATATGTTTATTAGCTATTGTTGCAACTGTTCATCCTATCAGATCTAAAGTGCATAGAAATATTAAGCATTAGGCATCATGAAATAACAATTGCATTACATAATTTATTGATCATTTATAAATATATTATTCGTTGTTAAATTATACTTTGTTGATAATAGCTAATGTTAATTTACAGAACTTGAAATGTGTAGAAGTGTACATTATTCATTATTATTTTGCATTAGCAATTATAAACTAACCCTGACATAAAGCATTGCATCGTATATTTTACTGCTATGTTTTTCTGCATGCTTCCATGCAAAACATGTTATCACAGTAAATATTTCATTATGAAAATCAATTTCAGTCAATTAGAAACAATCGTATTAGATACTTGAGTAAAAATTCACCCCTGTAACCTTATATGTCAAGTGGTGTGACATTTCTGCACTACCACTGCAAAACACACACACACACACACACAAAATTATTGGAATTATAAAATTTATTTTACAGATGTAATCTGTTTCCAAAATTTCCAATTTAATGCAACTGAATGATTAACTAGTCATTTGTAATTGTGAAATTTACAAGAGATTTCTGTGTGAATTTTATTGTAAACTCGTTAACCAATTAGAACTTGCAACAAAAAAATGTAAAAAAAAGAGAATATTAATAATATAGAATATTAGAATTCATTTTTTAGGAATGGAATACTTTTTAGAGTAAAATATTAATTAAAAAAAAAAATAGTAGATTAATGATAATATTAAAAACATTAATTAGTTTAATTAAGATTTAACACCTAACAAGTCTGTCTTGTTAAACTGAAAATAATACATTCAAAATAATTCCCCCCAAAAAGCTTCCCCAAGACATGCTTTCAGCCCATACTATTTTGTGCAGAGTCACCATGCACCTCCGTGGCTCTGCAAATCTTCTCTCTCTAATGACTGGAGCACAGTTTGCTGAGTCACCCTTCACAAAAGCATTCCCTCAACGCAGTCTCTGGAGGTTACACTGTCCCACTGTAATGTCACAGGCAGTTTTTACTCTATTTACTACCATATCAGCAGAAGACAAATATCTGGCTCTCCAGAGGGTCAATAAATTACACAAACAAGAAGTAGTCCTGAAAAAAACAAACCCACATCATCCAGGGTTCCCGTTTCACCCCACACCCAACTGCCTGAAAAAGTCCTCCTGGAGACAGGAGATAAGAGTGGCCTCCTTCTGAACGTGACTCAGCACCAGCAGCTCCTGAGATATGGCTACCTGGAAGGGTCAAACATTTGGATCACTGGAAGCCAAAAAGACTCTCGTTTATTACAGCAATACCACATGGCCATGCGGCAATGTACCGGAAAGATCATTTAAAATATAAGACCAACCATGGGAATTAAATTACCCTATTTGTTTAAGCCAAAATTGCTTTCTAACTCATTATTTATTTACTGTTTCTATAAATATTAATGCAAAAATTATACCTTTTTGGATGATTGGTAGCAGTATTGTACATCCATCCGTCTAATTATATATTTTCATAAAGTAATGCTGAACAGGTCAGACTGCACTGTAACAATTTTACTATAATGTCAAAAGAATGACATTTTAATTCCAATCATTCTCCAAACCACTTATCCTTTGTAGAGTCACAGGGGAAATGTTATTATAAATACATAAATAAATAAAAAAAGAGCTGATTTTGAGGTATTTTAAAATATTAGCCAACTCTGTATTTAAAATTATGCAATTAATAGACTTGGGTCATGAACTAGCAAGTTATACACCCAGTCACTGTTCCTCTGAACATACCCTTCATACATAACTACAAACTAGAAACTGACAGGATGCACAGCTCTCATCTAAAACAACATCCGTTTAATGTCATGAGGTATGTTTTCTTAAACCTAATTGAAATACTAGACAGAACTCAGTCAAGAGCCCTTCATGACCAGATCGTATGTTTAAAAACAATAGATATCAGAGTTTTTTGCATTAACTGTATGCATATGCATGCATAGACTTCACATTTTTAACTCCAAATCTTCCAACAGACAATGTTCACCACCACCATACCTCTAAAAAGCAGTTTATGCACACTTTATGTAACAGTTTTCATCTGGTCCTATCCGATTGGTCAAGTAGCACTCCAAGTGTGCCTATATTCAGTATAACAGCACTGGGACTTTTTAATGCTTGTACCATCTTATCCATTCACTGCATTCCAGACCAGAGCAGAAGTGGATTACAGAGTGAACTTTTCAAAGACTGTGATCGCTCAAAGGAATCAGTTCTAAAAATTATTAACTTGCAAACCATACATCACTAATCGGTATATATGAAGTTCGAATGGAAACTGCATGTGTTTATATTTCGTAAAACATCTCTCTTGCATTTGCTATTTCTTAAATAAGGCATTGGAAGTCGTTTAGATCATCTGGTGCCCCTGTGCGTTTGATAAGGCCCTCTAGTGGACTCCAGCCCCTCCCCTACTTAAATTAATTAATGCTACCTTATCCCTTTCTCATTTAAATGTATATACTTCACTTCTCATTTAAGAAAAGTATTCTACTAACATCAGTAAAACAGGTGACATGAGATCAAGAGACCCCTGTCCCTCTGAGAGAAATAAATAAGTAAGAAATGATCAGTCCAGTGTCCTAACCCGCCTCATCCCATCTCATGCATGGCTGCCAGTGATGGTCTACTGGGTGTCAGCTTTTATTGGCACGATACAAAGCGAAGTGCCAAGCTCTGCTGCCTCGATTCCCCGAGCAGATTCGGCCTCTGGAATAAAAGCTTGCAAAATGTCTCGCCCGAGCACAGAGACATAGCAATGCTGGGTTGGAAGGAGGAAGTGCAGTGGAGAGGGGAGGGACTGCGCGCAGAGTTCCAGACAGCTGCCGCGGCGCTGAGAACTTGTGCGCATGGAGCGGCGGGGGACAGCTGGAAGAGCTTCATACTGCAAACTCAAGGAATAGCAGGTAAATAACTCTCACAGGCCGGTCTAAGTGACGCATATCACAGATTTAGTGTTGAAGAGTTGATAAAAATATAAAGTACAACTAAGTGAGAGCGAGGAGAACTGGCGTAATGGAAGTTTTTGTCCTGAACTCTGTAGCAGGTGCAAGCGCGTCTATCCTCTTGACATGGCGAAGGCGTGTTCGCGCTCTAAGCGTAATTACTTTATTTCGCGCCAGAGCTTCTTCATCAGAAGTTTTAAGTGTAGTTTATGCGCTTTTCTGTTCTTTCTCTTTTCTTTACGTGTTTGGTTCATCACCTTTTTTCCAGTTTTCCCTATGGAAAAAGTTTCCCGATGTCCCGTACGTGGAATCGGAGGAATTTTTTCCAATCTTTTCATTGATTATTAAATTGAATTATGCGTAATATAGTCCTTAATTATTTATGTTGTTAGTGTTTTGTTTAAATGCAACTTTGAACGTTACTTTCATTATCTTTCGATGCGCACCTGTTGCTCAGCATTCAAATTCCTATTTTAGCAATACGGACTTTAGAGATCACATTTTTTCCGAAAAATAAAAAGTCTGTTTTTTTTTTTACACATACTTTTGATAAGTAATATGTCTAAGGAAATGTATGAATCGAAAAGTTCGTTTTCTCCGTCCAGCTATGGATGCATTCTTTAAAAATATTTTTAGGAAGTTTTACCCTGGACTTTTTTCTTGATTATGTTATAACCGAATCTTTGCTTCCATTCATTTCACTTTCATTTTCGCTGGATTTTCTTAATTTTAAGTCATATTCAAAGTAGTTAAAAGTATAATGAAGTGATCACAGCAAGTTGGTTTAACTTAATAATCTTTCAAAACAGTTATTTTTTTGTGAGTTTTCTTCTTTTTCCCAGTGTAGGTACTGTAAGACAGGTGAAAATGACTTACACGAATTCTTTGGTCATTTTTTCTCCGTTGATGCATGTGTGCCTCGAGCTTCTCTTTTGTGCCCTTGTTTGGTTTGATGTACACTCGTTAGTGCTCAAGGCACAGGTCATATGTGCAACACATGAGAAACTTATTGAGCGATTATGTAAAAATACACCATGTGCGACAGACAAAAACACACTTCTCACATTTATTTCAGAAATACCGAGAAATGAACAAACGCACATTTAAAGACAAGTTTAGATTTCAAATAAAAATATATTTATCACACCTATATAATATTGGCCTTCGAAGGTAAGATAGGTTTAAAAAATAGCCGCTTTATACTTCATTAGCCTACAGTTTGTTTCTACATTTACATAACTTTATTCTATCTTTTTAAAAAGGGAAAAAAGAATGGTTTTCACATCCGCGCTCTTAAAATAACAGTTTCACAGTGTTTGTAACTTTTGCGCATTTCAGAAGTATCATACACGACAACATCCACTGCACTTTTTTAAGGCACATTTAATATATAGAGCATATTGTACACGTTAATGTGGCACATTAAAAATGTACGCAGAGAAAAAGGGGAGATGAAATGATGAAGATAATAAAAAGAGAGCTCTGGATGGCAGTGTAGTGAAGTGTGGCCAGTGCAAATGAGGATTCTAAAGACAGCTTCTTTTATTTTTGTCAAAGTCTCAGAAAGCAGTTCCTGCATATCATCTTGACAGATAGCAATCACACTATCTTACGCCCTCAAATGTGATGAAATCCCCACTGATGCAAGACAGGCCAGTCAATGGATATCCCATCTGACAAACTAAACAGCGTTTAGAAGCTCAGCTCTGTTAATTAGAAATCATCATATTCACATTGTTTAACTGCTACAAGTACAATTATTAAATTATATTTTTATTTAAGTTATGCATGCTAACGTTCCGAAAGAACCATATGTGTAATGCCTGGATGCATGTTTATTTGAGGTTATATTAATTAATATTTATACAAAAATAAAATATATATATATATAATCACACGTGATTAACCTTATATTTCTTAAATGCATGCTTTTCAGTATTTTTTATATTATTTGCAACAAGAATGCAATGAAGAATGTTCTGTAAGCTAATTCTGAAGAGAACTAATATTGTGAAGCTTTTTTCTCGGGAAAATTATATTGAATTAGCCTTACCTGTATTAACCTGTATATATAAAAGATTCTTAAGGTGTCCTCAAGTAATACCATGTTCAAATATTCATTTAAAGAATACAATACAATTGACCGAATGTTTTATTTTTATTTTTATGTGTTATTAATTAAATAGTAGCAATGCATTTGTGTTAACATTAAATATTTATTTGAATGTAGTATCTGTGTTTGACTCAAATTGCAACGTATTAAAAGTGCATGACTTCAATCAGTTTGTTCCTACTGAAACCAAAAAAAAAAAAAAAAATTCCCAGAATTGTTTTGCATCCTTTTAAAATATTGCTGATTTATGCAAAGGAAAAAATTCCACCAATTGTCCTCTGTAACGCTTCTTGACTCATTACACGTAGAAGTCATTTATGTAACCATCCCTGAGTGAAATGATGAAACGGCACTTGTTGCAAGTAGTTCTTTAGTCACACTCACCTTTCAATGGCTCTAAACAGCAATGACATTTTGTCTGTTTAACGGTTTTGCAGTGCCGAGTCTCCACCCATCTCTTCAACTTTTTTTTCGCACTTAGATCTGTTTTCCTACCCTTTACGCTCCCTTTCTCTTCACACACACACTAAGGGTGTTTAAAAACCCACAGAGCTCTTCCTGTCAGTATGATAATGTGCTTGACTATGCTAATCTCCTGTCTTGACTGTGACCAATGTCCTACACGCAGACTAACACAAGCAAAAAAAAAAAAAGAAGAAGAGGTAACTTAATGTGTGGACTGAGATAACATTCAGTATAGTAACCATTTCGTTTGTACTACCTGTATATAAATGAAGTCGTCAGCTGAGAGCAGGTGGGATAACTTTGTCAGAGGAGAATAAAGAGCTGGTTCATAATCATACACGAAGAAGCTCCTCGGTGAGGAGTATTTTTACATTTTCTACCCCCTCTTTGTCTACACCATCACTATTTCCCCTCTCACATCTGCTCAGAAAAGGGGGCGCAGGGGAATACCGTAAACTACACCGCCACCCACCCGACACCCAGCGCACACACTCGACTTCTCCTCTCAGCCTCAGTCATGAAAAATAAGTGCATTCAAGATGATGGTTAGTTTGTGGTATGAGGAATGCGTCACAAATGATACATTTTATTGCACCCTACCCAGAGTCAAACCTGACCTGACTCTAACCTCAATCAACATCTTTTGAAAAAGGGCCAGGAGTGTGGAGTTGTAACACGCATGCTAGTTGTAACTTGCCATATCAAGAGAAAACATGCCAAAATTCAAGAATCTTTCAACGATATCATTGAACATTTATTTAACCATAGCAAACGTCAATTTGGAGGGCTTTTTGTGTGTGTGTGTTTTAGTGTTTTCAATATGAGACAATATTCAATATTTGCTGTTATTTTCCCCTCCAACCTGTTAGTTTAGATCAGGTGGGGGACATAGTAAAACTGTGTTACAATGTTTCCTGCTAATGCAATTATTACTATTCACATATCCAACTCTATATCTAACTTCTACCGAGAAGCCATAAATAATGAAGGTAAGAGAGAACCTCAAAATGACTTCAGGAAAGTTAAAGTGCTCTTACTGGCTTGTCTCCTGGTTTTATGTTGTGTTTTGAGAGCTGTTTGTGGTGAGTTTAGTGGTTTTCCAACTGTGTTCATCTATTTGTTCACATTGTTTTGAGTTATGCCGTATAGTTGTGTTTTGTAATGTGTTCACTGTCAAGCTTCAAAAATCGTTATTTCTAGTCACTAAAAATGCCATAATTTTCTAAAAAGTTTATTATTGTATTTTAATTTCCTTAATTACTGTTTAGTTTTTTCAGTGTTACACTTCCTAAAATCGGGATCAATAAAATAATTGTATTATTGAATTTAATAAATGTATTTCTTCTCAGTGCAAAAAACGTTCAGACAAAACATTTACACAGAAGGGAACATTTGGTGTATTATTTATTAAAAATATTCAACGAGTCAAACTTTGACTTTTTTTTTTGTCAATGCTCCACCATGGAATGGCAACCTAAAATGTTGTATTTCTCTGGTCCAGCCACAGATTTTCAGTCATAACTAGGGTTCTATGGAAGCTTCATCTGGGACATTTAGGAAATATTCAAAATATTCAAGAATTTATGGGAATTTACAGGAATTTTTGGGAGTTTATGGAATTAATTAGAAATTTTGGGGAAATTTGGGGAAAGTGTATCACATACAACATTTAGTTTCATCATTGTTAATAAATTGGCATATTACAAAGATTCCTGAAGAATCATGTGACACTGAAGATTGGATTAACGATGTTCAAAATTCAGCAGAAATACGCACTTTAAAGTATGCACCTTTTTGTTCAGGCTGAGTAAGTCTATGGGTGAGGCTTCCATTATATGCTATAGGTAAATAATGAGGAGAACAACAACGGTAAAATTGCTTGCACTACAAACCAGTGTGTTCATAATTAAGACAACAGTAAAACAATATGATAAGACACACCAATATTCTATATAATAAAAAAAAAACCTGGATGCAGATGAGATGTGGCTGTTTCTAAATTCTATGAGTATAGCTTCCGGTATACTCATATAATTTAGAAACGGCCACACACCTTTTTACATCAAGAAAATAGTGGATACTACAACATAAAAATATTATTTTAAAATGTAATACACCACAATGCTCTGTATTTTTTCATCAAATAAAGGAATGCTCGATGAGCATAGTTTTAAAATATTAAAATTAGTAATGTGTCTAAAAGTTTGGCCAGTAGTGGCGAGCACAACCAGCTAAAGCTTGCAAGCGCAAACCTCATAAATTATCAGTGAAATAGTGCTAACTGAACATATAGATTTGCTTGCTCGTTACTGTATAAACACTTTTATTTTTTATTATATTTTGATCAAATATATTTAGACTATCAAAACTTAGCCTTTGGACTCAAATGCAGCAAGTGTGGCTCTGAGAGAAAGGAGGGGAATTCCTCTTTTAGGTGATCAGATGGGACTGTGTGTGGTGGAGGGTACTTTTATTATTAGCTCACCTAAATGTGCAGTCAGTGTATTTGTGCAATTTTACAATGGTTTGGCCTAATTTAATTGTTACACACTGCACAATAATGTTTTTTTTGTTTGTTAGTTTTTTATGTAATTTGCATAAATATTTACCTAGATGGACATTTTGATATTATGTGTGCATGATTTAAGAAATGGTCTGTGTATTAAATGGAGTGAATGTAGGGGGCATGGCCTTAATAACCCTGCGTGCATGTGATTAAGCAATTTTTAGTCTAGAAATTAAACTGAAATTGCATTAAATCTAGTTGTTTTAAACAAGATTATACATCAAGAGTTTTTTTATCAGCTACATTTAAATCCCTAGTTCCTGCAATTTTGCTAATTTCCAGTTTATTCCCATTAATTCACCATAGCTGAGTGTTGCTGTGCCATTCAAGAATACTAACTAAAACAGGTTTTCATAAAAAAAAAAATTGCTTGCACTCACTCATCCCATGTTGCATTTGATGGAAACAAGCGCCTCCAGATGAAATCAAAGCCAGACCAGTGGCAAGAAAAACGGTAAGGAAGCCAAATGCCTTCCTTCTAGCCACTCTCTCTAATGGCCAAATCTGTGAAGTGTTGAAAAGATTGGTGATGTCCCATTTAGACAGTCAAAGAGGTCTGTGAAGATCCATGAGCAGCTTGGCCTTCATAACAGTTGATCTGATCTGCAATTTGCTTGTAAATTATCACTAATATTACTTCCTAGTGATATTCCACAATCACAAATAATACCATATATTTATTCAGTGCATTGTCACTAACAGAATGAGAATCAGTCAATGGAAAGTGAGAACTATTTTGTTAACCTTACTCAAAAAAATAAAGCATACAAACAGAAGTTCCACAAGTTTTGTGGCTTGTAGACAACATTCATTTCTGAATATCTGCATGCTTTCGAGAAAGGAAGAAAGAAAGAAAGAAAGAAAGAAAGGAAGAAAGAAAGGGCACTTTTATACACATCATTTGTCTCAGTCTTAAAACCAACTCAAAAGCAGCATTTCCTATTATTCCTATTTCCAATTAATGAAAGACAAAGAGCTAATTAATCTTAAATGTATAATCATGAAATGTACACGATTGTTATGCATTAAAAATGTATTGTTATGTATTAAAAAATATTGCTAACATTTTAAATTGAAAAAAACACATTAAGCCAAAAAGTGATTAAAGCATCATATTGTTCTAAAATAACCCTGCAAAAGATTACTATTGGCCTAAACGATTAACTGTATTAGTAAAAAAAAAAAAATCAGTGGAACCTAAATATTGACTTTAAAACCTGCTGAAAACTCATCTTGGCAACTTTTGGCATGTTCTTGAATTATACTTCAGAATTTCCATACATACCCCCCCCCAATGCCCAAAATGATCTGTAACTTAATGAATTCTAGTAAGTATAACCAAGTAAAGGGAACTAAGTATATACAGTAACTCATTCTATAATTGCAGGTACATTTGGTGTCCCCGTCTGTCACTGTCAACTCTGTTACCCAGGTAAACTTAAAACAGAGACAACAGTGTAGCAGAATTTTTATATTTTTTTCCAAAAACTCCACTTGTTGACATAAATGCAAAGAAAACATGACACTTATGAAAACATGATTAAAAGACCTTTAAATAATCCAATGTGAAATCAGTTATGAATTCTGTTTTCCTTTTGATATTGTGGTAACACGGTTGACGTCAAAGGCAGCGCATACACTTTTCAGAGCTTCAGATCAGTGAGTGAAAGTGACATCATTTCCTGTAATTTCCACAGTTCTGAGAGATAATTTCACCAATTTAAAGGAAAAATACAGTGTGGTAACAGAGTTGACACAAGATTTGGGGACATACATTTTTCTAAGAATAATTTAATAATTTAATGTTGTTTAGTAAGTAACTATTTAGGGATTTCATTAATAAAATGAATAAACTATTGCCAAAAAAAAGTACTATAAAATATCTTGATTTAACATTGATGCATGATAACAAAAAATACACTGACTGATGCGGACAAGAAGAAATCATGATTTTTAGCTATTTAAGATACTTTTAAAATAAATTGCTACATTGTTATTTACTGAACATCTTGTAATTCATAAAGAACAATAATAAATAAATACAAATAACAAAAAAATATAACAATTTGAAAAAAAAAAGTAGAAAAAATAATGACTTTGATTTTGTGGAGAGCCCAAATGTACCCGCAATTATAGAATCACCCATATATAAGTAAGGTATACTATTGGATTTTACAGTGTAAGTAATTTCAGAACTTTAGCCAGCTATTTATTTTGTATATAATACGTTTTGTATTGTATTTATTAATTATATAATTCAGACATTTAGCACATTACTTTTTTTTCTTTGCTACAAAAATATAACAAATTTATTATTATTTTGTGATATGGATATATGCAATAAAGGGGAAGAAGTCACCTTGCATCATTAGATACACAGCACAGTATGTTTAAATTAAATGTGTCATCTTTTGAGGTAAATATTATTTTTTTTATTGTATTTTATTTTATATATATATATATATATATATATATATATATTCTGAAAATGTGGATTTGCATATTCAAAACTTATTCAACATTAGAAATCATATTATTGTTCAGCTAAATACAATATAATTGTGTATACCTTCATGTCCACCTGCAGTTCTTGACCTTTAACCCTCTCCATTTCACACACACAATAACTCCCAGGCACATGCATGTTTGTATCTCACAGCAGTCGCAGCAAGCTCTCACCAGAGTTTTGGGTGTGCGAGTCGTTTGTAAGTCTTCTGAGAAGCGCGATCCCCAGGAAGACTGGGACAGTGCGACAGACGGTAGGCCGCCGGTTTCCCACTATTTGTTCCAAGTGCATGGAGCCATCTGTCAGTAAAAACAGGAAGACCTACGTCCCCCTTCTCCCAGGAGCTCTCTTCAGCTTGCTTGGCTATTTTCAGGAACTTCACTTCTCCCTGTGTGGCTGGCGGGGCCAGGCGTGGGGCCCTAGCGGGAGCGTCTTGAAGTAGTAGCGAGGCCGAGGCTGTTGTGCCCATCTGCTGTGGGCCCAAGTGGCCGGTACATTATTAATGGGGCCACGAGCACTGGTGACTTCTCAGATATGCAGGCCTGGCCTGAGGAAGCGCTCACCACTGACTCTTTCTGAGGAGTCAGAAAACACTCATTCTGACCCTGCACTCTTGTTCTTTCCTCCCTCTTTGTCCATCTTGTTTTAAACATAAGAATGAGTGCGGGCATTTTTGTCTTGAATTTACAAGGCTTTCAGTGTCATTTGCCTCGCATATCACAGAAAACACACAAACTTTCATGTTGCAAAATAAGGAGAATTCTCTCTCTGACTTATTTTCGACTAACATTTCCCTTATTTCTTCATCTGTTCGTGCCTTATCTTTGAGAAACCTGCTTTGTTTAGTTTGTACCTTCCGTATCTTCTTCTTTCTGTCACTTTACTCATTGCACTCTCTTGTTTCCATCTGTGTTCATACATCCCTGTGTTCCTATGTGTGTGTGTGTTAAAAAGAAGCGAGGAAAGAGTTGGGCTGCCGGGCTCACCCATGCATGCTCAGTAAATTAGAGTGAACACGAGCGCCAATCAGCTGGCGGTGCCAGACACCCGCATCCTCCATGACCCCGGGCCATCTAATTTTCTGCTTAATTTTGCGGCAGTCAGTTTGCATTTTTGGATGATTATGTGGTAGGAAATTAACAATAAATAACAAATGTGGTCTGAAAGCCTGTTCCTTTCGAGACTCCCCACCCTATCGCCGGCCTTGTAGTCCACCAAACCTATTCTCTTAGTTCACCCCATCTGTCAGAGCGGTAATGAAAATGTCTGTAGTTCATTGTAATGTAATGTGGAAGACAGTGGTGTGTGCGGCTGGAATAGGGCTGTTCTTGCCAGGGTGATGGAGATACACAAAGAAAGGCCATTCTCCTTTAATCACCAACCACTTCTCCTACACAGGCGGATTTTTGAGGCGGCGAGCGCTGATGATACTCTTTCTCTTTTTCTTTTACTCCTGTTAGAATACCTGCACAGGATGGAGACTGAAGAGGCACAGGAAATGTCCCAGATAACAGGTAAGAGCTGCCTCTCATACGTTCAAGGCCACAGTGAGGTCTGGGCGATCAAAACAGTTGCAAAAGCAAAGATAACCGATTTTTGACTGTTCAACTTCAGTCTGCAAGAAGTTCTGTCTCAGCAGATATATGCCAAAGGGGTCATGAACTGAGAAATCAAAACTCCCTTGATCTTTAGATATCTGTCTAAGAGGTCGTTGTGCCATATAAACACCCGAACTTTCTCGTTAGTCTATAGACATATATATTGGAGCCAATCTGCCAAAATAACAGGTTGTGGATAATGTAATAGTGAGGATCAACACCTGCTTCTACATCACTGCCTACTGATTCACACAGGTCCTTTGTTTACTTTTATTTTACTGCAGATTTGTTTATTAACAAGGCAAATTCAATGCAGGATTTTCAGAGTGATTGAAACTAAAAGACAAATCTGTGCCAACTATCAGAAATCCATTGTTGCAGCACACAAGTGTGAGTAACTGTTTTCATTATGTGCTCACTGTGTGGGCATCTACTTCTGAGTCTACAATAAGTTACACCTATTCAAACAGAGCTAAACAGAGCTTCTGAATTATGTATATTGTGTAATGATATGTCATGATTTGGGTGCCAGCGATCGCTCTTCAGTGAGGGACAGAGTCTTCAAAGAGGCAGGAGTTCTTAATGAAGAACATTTATTCATAAACATGGAGCTGAACAAGACAATCCCGAACGCAGTACAACACTCATAACATATCAACGACGGACAGGGGAGACAAGACATGGGCAAGACTTTATACACTGACTAATTCACAATACCTGGACAGACACGACTGGGAACCTATTACACGCTAAGGGTCGGGGCAGGGCTACAAGAGGCAGACATACATGAGGAACCAGAATGAAAACAATAACAGAGAACCCGTAGACTAATGACATCATAACATAAAACTGGAACACCTGAGGGCGTAACAAACAAAACACAGACCTGGAACACCTGAGGGTGTGACTATATATATATATATATATATATATATAATCTCAGAAAAAAACAATACTTCACTCTTACCAATTTAAAAGACTACATAAAATGATAGTTCACCCCCCCAAAAAAAGTATTTACTCACACTTATGTCATTCCAAGCATACTTTCAAAATAACTGTAAAATGTCTGGATGGGAATGACATGAATTATACAACACACAAATTTATCCTGAACCGCTCCTTTGACTGTGCAGAAATGATAAATACGTAAATTATAAAATAAAAATCTAAATTCCCTAAAACATAGATCTAGTCTTAATGTAAGTACAATTTTGTAATTTTAAACACAATCTAAAAGTTCTAAATAAAAACAGCACACCACAAGCTGTAGATCAAGAGATAGCAATACATTTTAAATGTAACGTTTTTAATATATATTTATTTAGCAGCAGTGTGGGCAAATTAAATATGCAAATTATATGTTAAAGTGCAAGGATTTTCCAGGAAAAAGGGAACACAGTCTGAGTGCATGAAAAGGGTCAGCATTTGTGCTCTGTCGACATTTTCATATCTAAATAAAGATGCAAAACTTACACAAGACTCATTATAGTGAGGTCCAAACTTGTTGCATTATTGAGAATTATATATTTAAATGCCCTGACTGTCAACGCTGGAATATGTTTGTTTGACTTCAGCTGAATTTAACCAACCAGTGAGATGTTTTGAGGAAGGATAGGAGAAACTTTCTGCTTCCCATAATGAAGCTTGGGCTGTGTTTGAATACTTTATCACAAATTTTGTATAAAAAATGATTATTTACAATATCCGTGAATTACACAGACATTTTTTTATGTAGCAACAGAAACACTTTTTATTCAGTGCTTTACGCACTGCTTAATATAGCGTGTGTACAGTATGCACAAGAATTCCAAAAAGACTATTCTATTTAAATACCAGTAAAGTGGGGTCTATTTTTTAAAGCTGTTTTAATTTGTTGAGCATTAAACAATAAAACATCAAGATTACATAAAAAGAGTTTTTACTGTTCTCCTGAACACTCCCACCTCCCATGATTGGCCAGACACACAGGTAGCCCCACTCCCAACTCATGCCATTGGTTGAACAACTGATGGGGAATCAGTCTACAAAGCTTTACATGTAGTTGTCTACACAGCCACAGGAAAGTGTCAGGAGTGACAGCTGCGTTTAAATACCGGAGTAAATCCCCTAAATTACCGTTTCATGTTCGTACAAAACAAAACTTACTCTTGGAACCTGCATGACTGACAACATGGCAACCATAGTAACATTCTGGCATTTGGCATCTGCTATTTCTAATCAAAGTGATATTACTCTGAACAATGGCTCAATTTGAACTAAAACCACTGACAACAAAGCAGGCGAGCTTTATCGTTCTCTTCAGACTGCACTCTTGAAGGGTTGCCATGTCCACTTATTACAAGCAAAAAGCTAATGAAGCCTCTTTTGAGCTTATTATTTGATCTTGACTCATAAAGCAATCCAGTTTATATAGTTGATAAAAAAGATCATAATATTTTGCTATTTTGGATATGAGCTTAAAATTTGCTTGCACTTATTAATATTTTTCTTGGCCATGCTAATGAGTTAAAACATCCTGTTTTTTTTTGCACCACACAAAGACAAAACTGATACACATTTAACTGCATCATCACTTCTCTTCTCGCTGTTCAGGAAGAGACAGCCCGACTGCTAATGAGGGGGGAGAGGACCAAGATGAGGCCATGCCCGTTCCTGAAGATTTGTCAGCCAGCACCGGCCTCCAACATAATAACCGCACAGACAAACCACTGGGTGAGTCAGAGCAGTCTAAGCTGGGACACAACCGCAAAACTACCTCATATATACATTCATGCAATACTCAGTCTGATATAACTTCAACTGAAGCCAACTTTTAAGGTCAGCCCAACACAGAAAGCTTTAAAATGTAATGCTTTGTATGAAATGACTGCATCTAACGGCTCTCGTCCTACCTGCAACATCACAGAGCAAGTGCACCAGATTGTTCAAACACAGTTGTAGGGTCTAAAGATTTAGCTCAAGATGCGCATCTTCAGCTTTTTTAATGAGATCATGTCTCTTTTTTTTCTATCGGCATGCATAGAAAGAAAAAAAAAAATGAGTCAAAACTGAACCGCTGTAAAAACTTTGAAATTCATTATTTTCCTCTTGTGGCTGATCGTTCATACCTACTAGTTCCTGAAACCGTGGGATATTTAAACAGCAAATTTCTAATTAAATACACTGAAACAGCGTTTACTCACTGACTGAGCCTACACATGACATGCTCAGTTGCGCCATGAACTGTTTAACCCACTTAATAGGATTTTTTTGTACACACTTCTGTCCTTCCTTCTCTGGCTTACTCTAACATCCAATAAAATCCCTAAAGAATTCAATTTTATTGCAAAGCTGTTTACAAAGCCATTGGTTTTCCAAGAACAAAAACTAAAAGGTGCACAAATTTTGGGTCGGGATTTCTTTAATTTTTTTGCATGTTTTTGAACGTCTCTTATGCACACCAAGGCTGCATTAATTTGAATCAAAACAAAGTAAAATATGCAATAATGTTAAATAATTGTAATATTTGTAAAATGTAATTTATCCCTGTTATATTAAATAAACATTTTCATATCTTATTATTATCAACGTTGAAAGCAGTTGTGTGGAAAACGTCCCCATTTACTAGAATCTATAGTAACGCTATAAATGTCTTTATTGTCAATTTGGAATAATTTAACACATCCTTAGTGAATAAAAATATTCATTTCTTAAAAATAACCTCAATAATGACCTCAAGATTTCCGGTGATAGTATATATTAGAATTTACCACAGTTTTTTATCAAATGTATACAACAATATGAGTTCTTATTAAAATTGTCATGTTCGATAAGTAGGTAGTTACAGACGTGTAAGTTAGTCATTATATAAATAAAAATAGTGTTAGCAGTGTGAATGGAAAGTGGGTTAACTTAAGGCGAAAATGGGTGGGAATAAATTTGGCTAACCAGAAGTTAACAGATGGCCTGTTTAATATCTTGATGTATTTTAGTTTGGAATTTTCCCCTCCAAAAGTTCCAGATTAAGTTGGACTTAATGTGTGACCCGCTCACTTTGAAGCTACTGAAAGTAAAAAACAGCCTGAGAGAGAGAGAGAGAGAGAGAGAGAAAGAGAAAAAAAAAGATGTGAGAGGAAACTGAAATAGGATGTGCAAGAGTTTCCTAAGAAGAACTTGCCAGAACTCAGTTTCAACACTCACTCAAGGAGATAAAATGTTCAGGAGCAACACCAGATAGGCGCAGTATCGCAACAAATGCAAGCGTAGGCTCTCTTACACGCAGCACACGCAACACACACTCTGCACCTGCACTTATGCCATGCTTTCACTTCAACTGCCACGATATTCGCACACTTCCACACACACCCACATTCAAATGCATGTCCAAAAGATACGCTTCACTCTCAGCAAAATAGCGCTTTCATATCCCGTTCATGTATTATGTATATGAGGAGCAAAGTCATATCGATAAAGTAATAAGACGCCATACACGCTGCAAGAGGCTTTACATGAAAAGAGGCCGCTTCTGTCTGAAGAGTCAGGGTGACACTGAGTACACTAAAAAGTGTACAGAAAGATGTACAGAAAGAATCAAGGTGCCATTTAGGATTTAGAACAAGAAAAAAAAGGTGGTTGTTTCGAGAGAAACAGGGAACTAAAATTCAAATGCTCTGAACTCATTAGTAAATATTTGTGTGAATGTGTGTGTGCTTGTGCGTGCATCTGTCTGTCTGCATGTTGTCCCTGAAGATATAATCAGCCAGTGTGCAAGAGGATGTGAAGACAGTATCTTTGCAGTGCATCATTGCTTCTCTGATTAAGTATATCAAGGGAGTATCTGTGCAGACTGTGCAGTACTCGATCAGACACGTAGCAACGTGCGTAGAATATCAGGAAATCCAAACATATAGAGATGGTTCTTACAAAGCGCTGTCTCTTTGTGTTGCTGTTATGAAACTCCCCTCTACAAAAACATTTGAGGACTAAAATCTGTGAGAAGCACAAAGAGCCAAACAACATTTTTCTTTACAAATTAAATGTTTATTTTATTTCCCTCGCGTCTTAAAAGTGTATTTTTAAAAAATGTTTGCGCGCATTATAATGTCAAAATAAAAGTTCATTCTAAATTATATTGTTTTAATAATCATTCGTTGTGCATTAAAGTGTAGTGTTTTAATATTACGTTTCAACAGTGTATTTTAGTATTTTAGTTATATTATATCATATTTGCTTGTCAGTACATCAGTCAAACATATTTCAAAGATGATAGAAGTAATTATGAAATTACATATAAAGATGTACTTAGGTCCTATGTGAGTGGGTCAAAAAAGAGTTAAACTTTATTTTACGGTGACCTGGTTACAGTGTAATGACACATTTAAATACTGAGTATTTGTGCTTATTATGTTTAGGGTGAGGGTTTGATTTGAAGTTAGTTGAGTGTAATTATGCTTAATATATTGTTATTATAGTAATGTGTAACAATGACACCCTAATATATCCCATAGGAGAAAAATAAACAAATCACTATAAACTCCATCTAATTGAATTTTATATAAATTTAAACTTGAATGTGATCATGTTATCATTTCAATTAACTAGCAAATATATGTATGAAACGTCATATTTATTAAGTAGCCAAGGGGTTTTGGTGTTCACAACCCATTTTACTCCCTTAATGTCACATATTTCCAATCATTCAAGTAGAACAAATAAACAGGAATTGTTAGGATTATCAGTTAGGTGTTATATACCCTAACAGAACCTAACTAAAATAATACATAAATAGTGGCAGCATAAAGGATAGTCATTTTAGATATTGACTGAAGGTTTAGATTTTGTTTAAATATAATGAATATAAAGCATTTAATTCCTTTAAACCGCATACATTGATTAATCATTCATATTAGGACATAACACAATCATTTTGTTTCCCATTGACTTAAAGTTCGAGGTCTTTTTATTTACAAAATTAGCCTTGTTTGGCTTGAGTGTAAGTATTTATTAGCACTGCAGGAGGGTTTTCATGGCCTGCTTTATCATGTAATTCCTCTTTTTAAATGTATGAGGGTGACGGCCTGCACTTAAACATGTTGCTATATCAGATGCAAACATTTCACTAGCAAGTTCCTAAAAATGTGAGCAAAAGCAGGGTTCTTTTTATCACATCTGACACACATATGCATACTCAAACATGCTCTCACCCACCCGCTGTGGAGCAGTGGTTAATGTGCATGTAGCTCTCCTGCACCGCATAAGCTATTCATAGTTTTTTTTTCAGCGCCTAGTAAAATTAATTGTACTAGCAAAGACATGTTAATTTATATCGCCCTTACCAGGAATATATCCCTTGCTAAAGTGCAATGCTGCGATAACTACTCGATGTGGCAGATGGGCACAGGTTTAACCTGCTAAAAGGGAGACTGACTCATCACTAATTGCACCACTCCACTTCCAGAGAGCTGCTCTGAAAATGAAAAAAAAAAAGAAAATCTAATTTAATCCTATTTAAAATTAGCCATTGATGTTTGTGAGGTTTGCCTGTTACGTCGCTCTGTTCTATGTAGAGCTCTTTTGTTTGTCCTTGTCTGTGGCTTTTGACACTTGCTTCCCAAAATGGGTAAATTAGGATGTGTGACAAACGTTATACAAAGTAAAAGCTCCTCTTCCCATCCCCAGTTTAGTCACAACTTCCCCAAAAGATCCATGAGAGGCTGTATCATGACAACAAGCCTAGTTCCCTCTGCCAAACTCAGGTCACATCACACTGGTTAAATCATCATATCATATAAGCAGAAAGGCTGTCAGTGGATCTATGTGTGTGTGGGGGAGTGAGAGGAAGAGACCCATCTTTTAATGGCTGTTAATGGGAGATTGCATTCCTGTATTGACTTTATGTTATTAACTGGTGTAATTCATTCACTCATTGACACTGGAATCCATATAAACCCTTTAAAGTCAACATCAAATGCAGTTCACAAGCTGTTTTAATAATCCAGACCAACTTTATTAGAGTTAAACAGAGCATTCAGCAGGCCAAAAGTAGGCAGGCCTATTGGGAATTGACTGGATCGTGTAAATACTAATACAGATACTGAAGGGGAGGTATTGAAAGTACTATTTAAAAAAGTACAAAAGCTGTCACTGGAGCAGCTTTCTTTTCAAAACGTAAGTGTATGTATCATTTAGGTACACTTTAGGTAATAAAATGAACACTTTAAGGCTAAACAAGGCATGCCCGCCAAGTGAAAGACCGGGAATGTGGATTAAAAATGAAAATGGCTGGATTGACTTCATTATGTGATGCGAAGACCGACAGACCTACAATAGAGTTTTTAGTCAACCAGCTTTCATCTTTTCTAGCTAGTTATTTAATTAGTCTTTTTCTTAGTCACTGTCAGACGATCATACTGGAAAGTGGATCACTTGCTGTAAAACTCATAGATCATTATTTCCAATCCATTTTAGCTGTGCTCTCCTAACTGTCAGAGAACAACCTGAACACAGACAGCACTTTTGTCTGTCGGTACTCTCCAGTTCAATCACGTGCTTCAGTTGCTGATCCCTGTAGTCTGAATGCAAGAAAACGAACAAGAAAAACTGTTTCACTTGTTGTGTTTAACAATTCCCTGTCTGTGCTTCCCTTTCTGTCACTTCTCCATAACTCTTGTCCTTTTTTTCGGTTGGGCCGACTCGGGCGCTGAAGCTTCCCCTTTTCCCTTGGATTCCCATATTTCATTATTTCTGCTTGTTCCTCTTGAGTCTGTACAAACAGAGGCTGAAGCATGGGGAAATCAGCCTGGCACCACAGTGCGTTAACCACAGGACCTTTACTCTCAGCTCTAACTGCCTTAAAATACTGGAAATTTGGGCTGAACGGGCATTTCAGCAATGACCTGTAGTTAATAATTGCACATTCCGTAGAAATATATTTAAGACGGTTCCATTTTTATTAGATGGTGTGCTTTTTTGCATGCTTCTGCAGGCTTGTATGTGAGTCTATGTGTGTGTGTGTGTGTATGTGTTTACCACGGTTTGTTGGTCTGGTTTACACCGCTGAGAGTCCTCAGTTTCACAGTGCTTCCTGTGTCTCTGTTTCCTGTTTATCAGTCATTTGTTTCAGAGAAGTGTGATGATGAATGAGATGGTAAGATGGTTTGAAAGCAGGCAGTTCGATAGAAGAATAGTGGCTTATTTAAATGGAATATTAATCCAGTATTTTCGTTCTCCATCACTTAAATATACTTTGTTCTTTTTTCCTTAAACAGTGTTGAGAGTATTTACTCAGTCATTATGTAAACATATGTCTTATGTACATTTCGTATCTTTATATTACAGATTTGTAGGTTTATTTATCCATAGCACATGGTAGTAAAAGGATTGTGCAAGCTCATTTGAAACTGCTAAATTTTGATTATTATAAATGTTTGGGCTCAGTAAGATTTTTTTTTTCTTGCAAAATATTTAATGCTGTTCTTATTAATTAGGGAGTCCTAAAAAATTCAACAAAAATATTTAACAGCTCAATTGTTTTCAATTTGATTATAATGAGAAATATTTCTTGAGCAGCACATCAGCATTTTAGTATGATTTCTAAAGAATCAAGTGACATTGCAGAATAGAGCTATAATGCTGAAAATGAAACTTTAAACTTTAAGCATCATTCACTTTAAATTCTAAGTAATACTTTCACAATATTTTTGTTTTTACTGTGTTTTTTATCTATTAAATGCAGCCTTGGTGAGCATGTGAGACGTCTTTCAAGAACATTTAAGAAATTTTATTCCAAACTTTTAAATGGTGTACATTAGAACCATATCTTTTCAAATATATTTAGAAATGTAAGCATGTAAAAGCAGGCTGGATTATTGCCTCAGTTTCCTCATGTTGCAAAGCTGTGTGTCCTTACAAAATAATAGTAATTAAATAAATAATCTGTGTGGAAGCAGCTGAAAATGTTATTAAATTAGTAACTTGGTGGTTTCTGTTACCTCCCAACACTGGCAATATCAGTCCGATCTCACAGCAATTCATATATATTTCACGAGCTGGCTAATTTGTACAAATCTGTACTCAAATCTGTACTCTCTTGTACACATTCATATGATTTCTGCTGAATTGTATGTATTTAAAGAGTTGCCAATTTGTATGGGAATTAGATAAATCATACAAAATCGTACGAATTAGCCTCCTCGTAAGACACATATGAATTGATCATGAAATAGCGTTGGTCATATCTACATACAGCACGCTCTCAGAAATAAAGGTACAAAATCTGTCACTGGGGCAGTACCTTTACAAACTTTTGTACCTATTAGGTGCAAATATGTACTCTTTAAGCACTAATATGTTCCTTTAAGGTACCAAAAGGAACCCTTTAATATGTACTTTTTGAAAAGGTACCACCCCAGTGACAGCTTCTGTACCTTTATTTTGTACAATAGGTCGCTGTTCAACAAATAAAGTATATGTTCACTAAGTAAAAATGTGTTTAATGCCACTAAAGTTGATGTTACACACACACACAAATACTGCTAATCAAAGGCTGAAAGAAAGAAACCAGTTGCTTTGCAGATGCTCTTTTCGCTGTAGAACATTAAGATATGATGCTAAAACATGGCAGTGTTAGTTAGAGAAAATAACCACCCAGCCTGCCACTGAACTTAACAGGCCCACTACCCTCTTTTCCAGCCTGTAATATAAAAGTTGAGGCTCGGAGTGACGAGGAAAACGGGCTGGCCTGTGAGATGAATGGAGAGGAGGAGGAATGTGCAGCCGAGGACTTGCGTGTGCTCGATGGCTCAGGGGCCAAAGTGAACGGCTCCCATGCAGGCCCTGACAGCAAGCCGGCCGCCTACCCCACAGCCGGGGGCATCCGCCTCCCCAACGGGAAGCTGAAGTGCGATATCTGTGGGATGGTTTGCATTGGGCCCAATGTGTTAATGGTGCACAAGCGAAGTCACACTGGTAAGCACAACTGCCATCTACTCTTCCCTCCTTATACTATCACTCACAGGGCACAGGGCTGGGTAGGTTGATCCGCACATAGACAGACACACAGAGAGCAAGACAGAGACAGACGCCGTACTGTCTTCTTCTTTAACGAAAGCCAGAGTAGTAACTGTGTATGGCTTGACTTGAATGTTAGATGATGTATACGACTGATACAGTTACAATAAGTTTGCTTTAAGAACATTACAATAGCATTTTCGGTTAATGTAAATGCATTTGCTCACCTTTATGTCGTTCCAAGCCTGTATGACTTTTGAGGAACACAAAAGAAGATATTTTAAAGAAACACACAGTATTGGTTACCACTGACTTCCATTGTATGGATTAAAAAAACTGAGACATTTCTCAAAATATCTTCTTTTATGTTCCACAGACGAAAGAAAGTCATACAGGTTTGGAATGACAAACAGTAAGGGTGAGTAAATGATGACAGTATTTTAATGAACTATATCATTTTAAAGACTCATGTGTTAACAGTTACGATGAGATGTGTGCTTTTTTGTGTCTTTAAAAGGAGGTTTCAAAATGTGACATTTAGTTCTTTATAGCTAAGAGTCCAAATGCATCAACTAACCAAGCAAAAGCCTCTCTCAGATGACAATTATTTCAGTATTAGCTATTTTCTCCCTTTCTCAAATTGATATTCCACTGCGACGAAGCCAAACCAGTGGGGTGAGAACATTTTTCAAAAAGGCACTTAACTTCCTCACTTGACAAACTAATGAAACTCAAAACGGAAGAAAGGAACAGTGGGCTAATGTAAATTCAGAAAAGAACGTACAATAAAAGATATAATGAAGTGCTTCCTATTTAAATCAAAATATTCGCAGGAGGTACCGTGCTCCTGAAATGCCTTTTTAATGAGTTTCTTTTTCCGTCTTTTTGCTGCTTCACTGGTGACTCTTATTTTATAGGGCTTTTGAAGAGTGCGCCGTATTAATAGCGTTCTCGGAGAATGCCACAACATTCGGAGGAGCTGGATATTGGTTTATTCCAGGGGCGCTGATCAGGAAGACTGGCTCTCAAACACAAAGTGTTTCCTTCGCTTTATTTAAATGAGCTCTGCATTTGCATTGTGATGGGGCGCTCTTATTTTAGAGCTGAAGAAGAGGAAAAAATGAGATTTTCAGATCAAATTGACCCGGGCAGTGGTGCATTACGAAACTGGCAGGCAGCGTCTGAAAGCCTCTTGTTCGATCAGGAGCCAGGCAGCGCGCGCAAAGCGGAGAGCGGCGCTCGCGTGCGAGAGTCCGCTCGCGTGTTTGATTGAGCTTTGGCGCGAGGCGCCGCGTTGTTGGAGATGTTACAGCGCGACGGAGCCGTGTAGGACACTGACCCCGCATTCACAGCGTAATAGCGCGACAGCGGCGGATGCTTTGCTCTCAGAGAGCCGATATAGTGTCTCAGACGCTCGCCATTTACATGGCCATTTGTCGCTGGCGTTCTATATCCAAAAGAAACGCGGTTTGATGGAACTACAGGTGTATATAACTGCTATACAGGTTAAAGCACGAGTCACTTCTTTGTGAGCGCAAGTTACTTCATCACACAAAGCCCAAGATCGAAATGGCACACTTTTTGTGCAATTAGCTACTTTTAATTAATAGATTACAAAGCCGTTTCTGTCCAATTAATTGTATAATACGTAGATTGTGCAAGCAGCTTTACTGCAATAAAAAGGAAATGACGCAGAATGCAATACTGAATCTGAGCTGGTAATCTGAAAGCTGAAAAATGCATCAATTCAGATCAGTAGTGATACTGTTTAATAACAGTGTAAATGTTGCAAAGTTAATCTTTTATAAAACAAAGTTTGACTTAGCTGAGGCAGCTCTAATTTAGGCAGCAGTGTCATTATCCAGCTTTATTTGGTTCATTTTTATTCTCATCATATTACTTGTCATTTACAGGTTTCAGACAGGTGTGGTACAGTTGCCCCTGTTAACATATACCAACATTTAATAACAATGTGTCTATATACTTTTTGCCTTAATTTTGAACAGTACAGCTACATCTCATTTTACCATATAAAAAGTTTTTTGGTTAATATTTTCTAACCGATTGCAATGATACTCAACTATTTTAAATATACCCTAATTGTGTGACCCAGCACCACAAAACCAATCACATGGGTAAAAATATTTTTTAAACTGAGATGTACTGTATACACCATTTGAAAGCTGTAAATAAGTTTTCCATTGATGTATGTTTTTTAGGATAGGACGATATTTTGCTCAGATGGAGCTATTTGAAAATCTGGAATCTGAGGAAACTTAAAATCTGGAAACTTAAAATCACCTTTAAAGTTGTCTAAATGAAGTTCTATGCAATGCATATATATTAATCAAAAATTGAATTTTGATATATTATGATTTTGACTAGCTGTAAATATACCGTGCTATTTAAGATTGGTTTTCTGGTCCAGGGTAACATGTGTTTGGGGATCATAAGAAAGGAGAACATGCTTAGTTCCTTAATTCACTTTGCATGACTTGTAGCAATTTTACATGAAAATGTCTTAATTCCAGCAAATGAGTTATGTGTTATCTTTCGTTCTCCTAGGAGAGAGGCCATTCCAGTGCAATCAGTGCGGCGCTTCCTTCACTCAGAAGGGTAACCTGCTCCGACACATCAAACTGCACTCTGGTGAGAAACCTTTTAAATGTCACCTCTGCAACTACGCTTGCCGCCGAAGAGATGCCCTCACCGGACACCTGCGCACGCACTCGGGTAAGTGCCTCAGACATGCCTCATTTCCTCATTAACTCGAACCTGCACTGATTCATTCACTTGAGCCAGTTCAGAAAACAAGTGTTACTGTGTGACACTATATCCCAGTGAAAACAGCAAAGACTGTACTGTGTGATTGAGCAGATTTTGCTTTTGTTTTAAATTTACAGTCGGAAAACCTCATAAGTGTGCATACTGCGGGCGCAGTTACAAGCAGCGGAGCTCGCTGGAAGAACATAAGGAGAGATGCCACAACTACCTGCAGTGCATGGGCCTTCAGAATAGCATTTATACAGGTCTGTGAATGACAGAACACCAGAGCGCTCTCTCAAAGTGTTTTCTGTTCTTACGGTGCTAATTTAAAGCCCACAATCATGACCTAAATGTGGTTTATGGTCACTATGATGAAATAAAATACATAGTATTAGTGGACGCACACTACTATTGATGTTCTGGTACTTATTGGTGACACTACCCAAAAGCTACCTGAAAATGTAGAAGTTCAGAGCCATAACTGATACATGCGTGAAGTCCAAAGTGTCAAAAAAATGAAACCGTTTAGAGTAAGGGATAGAAAACCATCTTAATTGCATGACTGAAGGAACATCATTCTTAGCAACATGTCAAAGGATGAGCTCAGGTTAGATACAGACATTTAAATCTTATCCGTGGTTTCTTTGTCTTGCTTTCCATAGTGAAGGAAGAGAACAGCCAGAATGAGCAGAGGGAGGACATGCCTGCATCTGAAAGAGCCTTGGTGCTAGACAGGATAGCTAACAATGTAGCTAAGCGTAAGAGCTCTATGCCACAGAGGTTTGTGGGTAAGAGTTGAAGTTTGCTTTCATTGTACAGTTATATCGTAGATCCAGAAATGCACATCTCTGACTAAAAGAATTAAAACATCACAGAGACAAATTAACAATGCTAGGCAGCTCCGTCATTTCTTTCTCTTTGATGGGTTGACTTTAAAAAAAAAAGCAGGGAAAGAAATGCTATAATGTCTTAAGAAGACATATCCTAAGAAGGTTTTGCTAATTTTTCAATTGAATCATGAAAATGTTGTTTTTAGTGATCTCAGAAAATTTTAAATGCCACATTTTTTAAACATCACTTCTGAATGCTCTCTAAACATTCAGAAACACAATAGTACACAACAAAAATTTTAAAACAACGTCCAACAAAAATGTTTCCGGAAAACGTCCTATTGCTTCAGGGCAAACATATGAAGACAATTTGGTAGCCCTTTGAACTTTAAACGTGCACTTTTTAATAATATAAGTGATAGAATGTTTGTTGATAGAGAACCTCAAAAGAAGGTTTAGTGTTAGCTAGAATGGGGTTCCTTGATGCGCTGACAGTCTTTTATGCCAGAAAGGGTTGCCCAGTATTAATATTATAAAGACAACAAAAATGTCACAATTTGTGCTTACCAGTAATGGTTTACTGGTAAATAAATCAGTGATCTTTTACACAGTTAAAACATTTGCTCTTTCGTCTTTCTCCCACAGGAGAGAATCGTTTGTCAGAGCTGTCGTTCGAGGGTGGCTCAGGTGAACTCATGCAGCCTCACGTCATTGATCAGGCCATCAACAGTGCGATTAGCTATCTGGGAGCAGAGTCCTTGCGGCCTCTGGTTCAGACCTCCCCTGGCTCCTCCGACATGGTGGTCAGCCCTATCTACAACCTCCATAAGACACAATCTGCCGAAGGCAATGGCGTGTCCGCTAAAGACAGCGCCGCAGAGCATCTCCTTCTGCTGTCCAAGTCCAAATCGGCCTCCGTGGAGAAGGACGGCTCGCCCAGCCCCAGCGCCCAGGACTCCACTGATACAGAGAGCAACAACGAGGAGCGAGCGGCCGGGGGAGGCGCAGGGGCAGCTGCTGGGGGGCTCATCTACCTGACCAATCACATGGCTCCAGGTATGCGTAACGGAGGTCTGCCAGTGGTGAAGGAAGAGCAGCAGCGGCATTTCGAGGCCTTGCGGGCGGCGGGGATGGATCTGAGTATGGCGTCATCGGAAGGGTTTAAGGTGCTGAGCGGAGAGGGGGAAGAATTGAGGGCGTACCGCTGCGTCCACTGCAGAGTTTTGTTCCTGGACCACGTCATGTACACCATCCACATGGGATGCCATGGCTTCCGAGACCCATTCGAGTGCAACCTGTGTGGTTACCGCAGTCAGGACCGCTACGAGTTCTCATCGCACATCACGCGTGGAGAGCACCGCTTCTGAGTTAAAACACACAGAGACGATCCACATACGCTCTACTACAGTCTCTCACTCAGTCAACATTTCAGGATTTTTAGACACTTGTCCATTCATGTACCATTGTTTTTTTTGTACATAAAGTTGCCTATTTTCTTGTCTTGTCTATTTTTCTACAATGGTGTGACTTGTATGTAGACTTTTAAAAAAGAAAAAAAAACTGTAATTGGAAATAGAATTTAAGTGTTCAAAAGTACATTTTTAAATCATCCCATAAAAAGTTTTTTTGCTGCCCTAAAGATACTAAGATAATAATAATTGCTAATAAAGTCATCAAATATTGTTTGCAATATATGATGTAAACTCATGTATCTCTTTTCTGTGTTCCAACAGTTTACTCTTTATTTTAAATATATATTTTTTATATTAAGCAGCATAACGTTCATATCATTTTATAATTTATTACAATGAAATAGTCACAACTTATGCATTTTATGTAACATGACTCCCTTTGAAATGTTCCCCTGTATATTGAACCAAATATATGGCAGTACATATTGTAACTGGGTTTTTTTGTTTGTTTTTTAATTGAATTTCACAACTTTTTTCTGTTTTATATTGTATTTAAAAATACAGCTTGAAAGCATCTTACTCATCTTACACATATTTACATTAAGATCCTAGAATATATATATATGCTTGCAAAAAAAAAATTAAAGATTTTACATTTGTTCAAGTTTGATGTGTCATGTTTTGTAAAGCCATTTAAATGAAGTTGCTAATAGAGATTGAGTATCTAACAAAATTATGGAATGAGGTTTATATTTATACATCACAAACATATGCAAAAAATAATTATTACAGAACTAATTATTCATCTTTACATTATACAGAATGCAAGTCTAAGCATCACACTTGCAGATGTAATCACTTTTTAGCTAAACAACTGAGCTAAATAAACATTAGCCAAAGGTATTTGCCACCTTTCAGGCAATTTGCAATTTTGCATAAATTTACATGAGAATTTAAGAATAAAACCCAATGCGTCTGTTACAACTGAATAATTGCATTAAATAACAAAATGTATGCTAAAGTCTTTAAGCTGATTCTATTTGTAGGGTTGAAACAACACTTAATGCACTATGAAATATAGAAGTTGACATGTTTCTTGTAAATTATTTGCAGTCAGTCGATAATGAACATTTGTAATAGTACGCAATGGCCAAGGGAGGTGGAGTAAAGTGAAGAAGAGCCGATCTGTCAAGAGAGCGTGAGTGAGGCCAACCCAAGAGCTCACCAGCTCTTCGCAACGATATGCGTGTCCAGATGGCTGTCGCGTGATTGGGTAGAAACGAGAAGCAGCTGTGGCCGAAGCAGAGCCCCCACGCTTCAGTGGGACCTAACCGTGGAGAGAGTGCATTTGCATGAGAGGGATAATCTGGCCAACACCCCCCCATCCCCATCAGCCTCTATCCCGAATCTCACTTCTCTTTTCCGCTTTGACATTTGATAATACAATATAAATACACCCCACCCATTCAGAGAAGCTTTAGAGATGTCAAAACCAAATAATAGGAGTCAAAAATAAACTGGTCATATAAAAATTAATCAACGCCCCATGTCTTTCAAACTTGCCAGATTCACCATTTGAATATTAAACTATTACAATTTTATATGCATGTATATATAATATATATAAAATAGTTTAATTTAATTTGCAAATTTATATTATATATATTTATAAAAAAGATAATTAAAAAGTTCATAGTATATAATTTTCCATAATGCTTTATATATATGTATATACATATGTAAATGTATGCATGGATATGTGTACATATATATATATATATGCATATATGTATATAATGAACATTGGCATTAACCATTTCATAGCACCAAGGGACATTTTTAGGGAAGAGAAACGTAAACTACGAAAAAATGAACAAAGCAATCTTCACACAGAAAGAGAAACCCAATTTCTTTTCAAATGTATTAGTGATCATTTCTTTTGTTGACAAAAATAAATAAACACATTACACTAATATAAAATAGCTGTCTAAAAATAACATGGTAGCTTAAGAAAAAGAAAAGAAATGATACAGGGGTTAATATTAGCTGTCGATAAAGCGTGGAAAAAGGCTGTGGAGGAATTCTGTGTGCCTGTGCTCCTATAGTCCAGCTTCGGGCTACCCCTGCTGTTCTGACTGCCTCCCACTGCTCCTCAGGGAGGAACTTACTACTTGCACTGCTGGCTAATTTTACAAAGTTTCAACACTCTGGCCAACCGCACAACCCTAAAAAATTAATTAAGCCGCTTGACAAAAAGATGAAAAATAAATGACACCCTTTTTTCATGGGCTTCCAGTTTTTCTAAGATTGTGTCATGAAAATTACATGACTGATTCATTTCATGTGAGCACAATCTATAATCGGATGCAGATGAAGACAACCCAGTCAGAGTTTAGAATTGAATTAGACTGTTAAATCCCACTCGTCTTCTGAGGTGTATTAACAGTTCAGCCTGACTTCCTGTAAGAATGGGTTTGCAGTTGCAAGAAGCAACCAAATCAATCAGCCATCTCACTTTCAATTTTCCCAGGCCTTGTGTTTCACTGCAACACAAATCATCTGTACGATGAAGATGTTATGCTAATGCATAGGCATACAAACACCCAACAGAAAGAAATTTCAGGGATGCCAGTCTCATCCAAATAAAGCAGTGACAGAATACAAAGCCTACTGAAAACAACAAAAAATCCAAACAAATAAATTCAAAACTGCATCAACATTTTGTAACCTGACCAAAACCAAATTCATTCATTCATTACTTTTTGTGATTTGGCCTGGGTGAGTTTCCTCACCACTGGACCAGCAACTTTTATTCCTCATGCCATCTGCGGCCACTCATTTAGAGCTCCACAATGCTCCTCTCCATCTATCAACTGTAGACGCATCAAGCCAGTTGTTATCTGCATCTAAAATGCATAATGTTTTTTTTTGTGTGGTTTATGGCTGGTGTCACCATCAATAGGTCTCTCTAAGAATCTCAACTTCGAGTTCACAACAAAAAAAAGAGTTTAAGAAAACAACACAAAAATAGAAATCTCCTGTTCTGAGAGAAAACAAACAACAAAAGACTGAATACCGATCGGATGGCTAGTTCTCCACAGGCACAATGTGTAACTGAAAAATAAACCGACAATACTGTCCTCTAGGAGGAGTCCATCTTTAAAACCCCTTCCAAGGCACAAAGCCATTCCTCTGGTTTACCAGATGTGGTCCGAGACCACACCGGCTTAGCAACAGGAAGAGCACTGCAAGAGTTGATCTGTGGGTAGCTCTTATCAAGAGACCAGAATGCCTGCAGTGTTGCCCAACTTCCCCTCCAAATCCATTCACCAAGGCACAACACAATGGGAGAGTTAGCCCTAAGGTGTCTAGCCCTCTGTCTATACAGGAGCGAGAGCAGGTAAACATGAAGAACTGTTGAATTCATTCTGCACACACAGAAGGTAGGGCGGGCGGAACATTGTACTAGCTGACAGTTCCCTTTTGGATAAGTGCATTCAGAAGGAAACAACAAACTCAAGACCCCATGTTCCTTTTTAGTACAAACTTGGCACATTTCCTCTATATTACAAGGAAAAGAGTTGCAGCTCCACTCTGTGATGCAACTGTTTTCAGGAAGACACAACTGCGGTATGCTAATTTTGAGGGGAAGGCAAGCTCAGTTTTACAAAATCTTGAGTGCCGTTTTGAGTCAATCAATTGTGAATGCATAAATACCTCAATATGAAACTGCACAAATGTCACTGCAATTGCAAGTCTTTGTTTTACAGTTCTCTGAGAAGAATGCTTATGAAAAGAACATTAAAAAAGACTCAAGACAAACTGACAATTTATTTTTAGAAAGGAACATTATAGTCAATTAATATAACCAGAACACATGCGCTCAGCGACCGCAGCCAAATGTCTTATTCCACTCTTCATATAACTCCAGATCTTTAGTAGAGACACTAGGTCGCACTGTTTTGAGAGCCTCCTGGAAGTCACTGTAGAGTATTGGGCGAACCTGTTCTGCTGAGATGGTAGCAATGTCACTTAGACGAATGCTTCGGATGGGGCCTAGGGCTGCTTCGCGACACAGCTGTGTCATATCTGCCCCTGAAAAGCCCTCTGTGCCCTGCACCACTTTCTCCATGTCATCTGCTCCCAGCTGGTTTTTCTCACGGGACATGAGGTTAGTCACTATCTGCAGGCGAGCCTCGGCCTCTGGGAGAGGGATGTAGAGTCGCTTGGCCAGGCGACGACGAGCTGCTTCGTCAATCTCTTGTGGCCGGTTGGTGGCACCAACCACCAGTATGCGATCTTCTGCTGAGGTGGCGGCTCCATCCAGTTGGACAAGAAATTCGGTTTTGATCCGACGGGAAGAGTCGTGCTCTCCATCTGTGCGCTGAGAAAGAAGGGAATCGATCTCATCTATAAAGATAACGGCAGGTTGGTGGCACCGAGCAATGGCAAAGAGCGCCCTTACCATTTTCTCTCCTTCCCCAACCCACTTAGAAGTGAGTGACGAAGCGCTGATGCTAAAAAAAGTAGCTCCTGACTGACACGCTATGCACTTCCCTATTAGGGTTTTACCAGTTCCTGGAGGACCAAAGAGTAGAATGCCTTTAGGTGGACCTCTAAGGCCAGTAAATATATCAGGTCTCAACATGGGCCACACTACAATCTCTTTGATTGTGGCTTTGGCAAACTCCAGGCCGGCAATATCATCCCAAGCTACCGGGGGGCCATGGTCCATGATCTCGCTCATGATGAGTTCAATGATTTTGGGCTCAAAGTTCTTTAATCGCTCATCAACAGGTTGCATGTTTTGTGTCGTGTTTTCTTTTAAGCTGCCCTCTTCTTCTTGCCTTGGCATGGGAGAGACGAATTTGGAGGAAGACCCACGAGGCCTATTCGCACCAAGGCATTTCTTGGTGATTGCAGCAACGTTGGCCGTGGATACCCGCTGACTCTGATGGGAATGCTTTTTTTGTTGGTCAACGATGAACTGCTCTCTTGCTGATCTAAAATTAGTGCTGACACCTTCCTCTCCTCTCGGTCCCCTCCCTCGCGGTTCCTGCTCGCCTTGTGATGGGAATGAGCTTCTGTTGCTTTCAGTTCCTGAGCCGTAGAAGTTCTTCCTCTTGGAGGGGTTTGTGGAGGAAAAGAACACAGGCTTATTATGCACACTGGATCCACTTGTGCAACCCACGCTAGACTGAGAAACACTAGCATTGCCTGTGGAACTGAAAATGTTATGGCCAAGCATAGGCGTAGATCCTGTTGGAGCTTTTGGGGCATTTTGTGCCAGGGGCGTACGAAGAGGGGCTTCTTTAAGTCCTCTGGGCCACTCTACAGCACCACTAAGTGGGCTACTGACCCCCCTTCCCAACTCAGCTCTAGGTGGAGGCACAGCAGGCCCATGAGCCAGAGACTCTTGTTTTAATCCAGGAGAAGCACCAGTGACATCTCCCCTGCTGACTTCACCACCAACAGTGATGTTGACATCTGCCGGATCCACCAGGAGAGCGTCTTCTTTTGACCTGGCCTGCATCATTCGTTGCACGCACGGCAGGTTGAACACATTTTCGAACGTTAGGGACGACTCCCATTTGTCGCTATGGTTCTTTTGATTGCGGGCCAAGTGCAGGGCACTCTCTGCATAGTTGTTTAGCCCTGTGCGTGGGTTGTCTGAGTCCACGACTGCGGCGTACCGCTCCGAGTAGGTCCTGAGCAGGCTGGCAGCTCCGGCCGGAGAGAGCTCAGCACTCGCCCATGCATACTGAATGGACAGGATGTGTGCCCGGTAAGCATCGGCCGTCTGTTCAGGTGTACAGGAGCCAGACGAAATGTCAAAGGACCTCCTCTGCCACTCGTCCAGGTGTGCTGTGCTCATGCCTGTCCTGCTCCAGCCTGCATAAGAAGTGGGCACAGGATCAATTAATAATGTATAGAAGAGAAGCACCGCAGTAGGATGGAAATTCTTCTAGGGCTGAGCAATACAGCAAATACTCATGTTGCTGCTGGTGATATAAAAATGAAGCAACTGTGAATACCATAACAACTTGAACGGCAAATAGGTTTACTGTGAGACCTTGGAGACCTGTTTAATTAAATCAACTCAAAACTGATTTTCAGTATGACTCAATATTTCTTTATGTTTATAAAACATTAAATAATTTTTGAAACAAATTGGACTTGGCTGTAATAGACAACAGTGATAGAGACTGTATATTCTTCTTTCTGTCTTGGCCAGGCCTACTACGGTCTTGATAACGAGACAGAATTTCATCATATTCGATAAGAGAGAGGGAGAGAGGGAAACAGAAAGAAAGAGTATAAAGTGCAATACCAGTCAAAATGTAAGGTTCATAACACAAATAAGGTTTATAGACAAATACAAAATGCCTGTATCTCCATGTAGCCTAAGTCTTTGCAAAACGGTTGTCATTCTTACCAAAACAAACAAATGAATAAATAACAGCCATGAGTAGACAATACATGTGAACTACATCAACATCTCACTGGACAGACCTCGTGAAGTTAAAAGAATGACGAGTGAGCAGAAATCATTCTGTACACAAGTCCTGTGACTTGACTTCATTGTTTTGGTGGCTTATTATTTTAAATTGCAAACTGTACTTACAATAATTTTAAGCATACCCATACAAAAGTGAAAACGAAACATACTTTCATTTTATTAATTAACCATGTTAATGCACTAAATTACCATCTTACGAGTAGTTTAAATAACACATAAGCCCCAGTAAAAAATATGTGCAGGACATTCATAAAGACAGGACAATATTTTGTTTTATACAATAACGTGAGCAGGAGCACAATCCGCAAACACAGATTCAAACACATCGTCGTGTTCGTTTTGTTCTGGGCGAGGAAAGCAGAAACCTACCTCTGAGTTAAACGTATTTCTTGTCAAAATGCTGTAAAGATCAGAGACAGCTTTAAATCTGTACAGCGACGTAAAACAAAACAACCCTAACTTTGACCAAAGCTCGCGCCTCGTGATCTACGCAGCTTCCGGTCGCTGCATACTAAGATCGCGCGCGCCACCGCCTGGAGAAACTCACTCACTGCGAGTCTTACTTCTTTTCATTTGGTGAACTTTATACAGATTATTAGGGCTGTGCAATATGGACAAAATAATCATATTGCGATTTTTTTTAACTAATATTGCGATTGCGATTTTATTCGCGATTTTTGCAACTGTCTTTGCTTTTTCAAACAAGCTTCATACATACATTCTAAATGTATTCAGTGCATAAGAAGTGCATAACAAAACAT
>JAUYWG010000047.1:6189391-6217737 GCA_034779775.1 Enteromius afrohamiltoni | reverse complement strand
TTCTGAATAAAAATCTAAATAAATTAATAGATAAAATTGCAGCCTTATGCGATTTAGAAATTGCATGTGCTTAAATTGCGATTTTTTTGCGATTGCGATTAATTGCACAGCCCTACAGATTATTGAAGAATAATTGTTCGTTTTAGTGTTCATGATTATACTGATCTCTCTAACGTAATTCCCTCTCAGAAATAAAGTGACAAAAGTTGTCACTGGGACGGAACTATTTCAAAAGGTACACTTTTGTACCTAATATGTTCAAATATGTACACTTCAGTACTACTGTATACTATGCATGTTTGTATAACAATAAACACTGATGCCCCAGCAAATAAATAAACAATAGTGCGTCTAATTATTATGCAAGTTCTGGTGATGTTTTTTTTCAAGCACATTTGATCAATTCCAAATGTAATATAATCAAATTAATCACACCGACCTAAAAGAGACGGGTAATATTTTTTACGTAATTTATGACAAGTATGAAATAGATGAAATATAGAAACTATTACGTTAGCCTGCACTAAAGGACAAATTAAGGACAGAAAAAATCTAAAAAGGTAATTGAAATAATTATTATATTTATAAAATAAATATAATTATATAATATACAATTTAGCCTACCTCATTTTTGCATTGAAAATCATGACAATTGTTCCAATTTATCTTTTTTTTTCATTACTATAACATCTGTCGCGCTGCAAGTCTGTAACGCACGTTCCTTAAGTGCCATACGACTACAGTACCCACAAATCTGCGCGGCGTGCGTGCGTTGACTCCCAGCGGTACGTCACATCATGAGCGTGTTGGGATAAAGAGGCTTCAACTGGGGATTTAAACTGCTGTCTGCTGTCTAGACGACCACACAGGAAGCGAGGAATTAAATTCATAGTTATATATTCGACATCTATTCCTGAACTCATTCCCAGCCCAATTCTAGGCTGTGTTTTAATATCTGCTGTTCGCAGACAGCCATGGGAAGAGAGGAAGCTAGCGTAGACTGTTAGCTGCGAGAATCCAGAAGGCAAATCCTTCAAGAGTCACACCCTAATATTCACTGTCCTCGCAGCGGCCACGCGACTGTGGGAGTCCCTGCTTTTCTGTCTGGATCACAGCGGGACTGTTTGCTGTAAAGGTCTCTGAGCAAAAACAACTAAGAGGCATCAAGAAAGTCATGCATGTCCGGTTTCGGTATACTTTGTTGGGAGACAGATAACGTTAGTCGGCTAGCTGGTGTGTGATCATCATCACTCCTCTGGGCTTTTAGCAGAAGAATATGAGTTCACCGATGTACACGTTTGTTTTGAGAGATGATAACAGTACTGTGTATGCCGAGGTCGCCAAGATCCTCATCTCTTCTGGAAAATGGAAACGACTGAAGAAGGACAATCCTCGGTTTAATTTAATGTTGGGAGAGAGAAATCGGCTGCCTTTTGGACGGCTGGGTAAATTATTTCAACAAGAGCTGCTTATTAAACATGCATTGCCATCTCGTAATATGATATGTTTTATAATCCCACGCTTTTCACACGATGTAGTGCGCATTGAAAGTTACGAGTTATAATATTCCTAACCTATGCTGATTTTCACAAGCATGTCAGTGCATGTTAAATGTATAATAATGAATGATTAAACGACTACTAGTAATTGAACTCTGGGATCACAGAGATTCAACTCTGCTGTAACAGTGTATTAACATGTAATTACGTTGACATCAACATTTTTCAACATGAAAATGTCATGCTTTTCTATCAGTATTTTGTATATATATATATATATATATATATATATATATTCATACACTACCGTTCAAAAATTTGGGGTCAGTAAGATATTTAATGGTTTTTAAAGATGTTTCTTTTGCTCATCAAGGCTGCATTTATTAGATTAAAAATCCAGAAAAAATTGTAATATTGTGAAATATTATTTAAATTTAAAATAACAGTTTTCTGTGTGAATATATTTTAAAATGTAATTTATTCCTACAAAGCATCATTACCCCAGTCTTCAGTGTCACGTGATCCTTTCAGAACTCATTCTAATATGCTGATTTATTACTGGAATTGTCAGTGTTGGAAACAGTTGAGCAGCAAAATTACTTGAACCAAATTACTGAGCCCAACTTTTTGAACGCTAGTGTATATGCTTAAAATAATGTATACATGAAGTACATATACATAGCATACTGACACGCTATTGTCAGAATTTTTAAAAGATGATATATATATTTTTTTATATTCTCTTACGCCCTCCAAGGTTGCATTTATTTGATAAATAATTGCAGTAAATAAGCAATATTGTGAAAAGTTATTACAATTTAAAATATCTGGTATCTATTTTAATATATTTAAAAAAAAAAAGTCATTTATTTCTGTAAAGCAAAGCTGAATTGTCAGTTTGATTACTCTTCAGTGTCACATGATCCACGGAAATCATTGTAATATGCTGATTTGCTGTTCAAGAGACATTTCCTATTGTTATTTTACCATACATGTTGTTGAGTTACAAATGATATGTTTAGCTGCAGGACTCAATATGCTCAATATCTCAATATTTCAATGTCAAATACCCTGCTGTGTCCTCTACAGGTCATGAACCAGGACTGATGCAGCTGGTGAATTATTACAGAGGAGCCGATAAACTGTGCCGCAAAGCTTCACTGGTCAAGTATGCTGTTTATTTAAACGCATCAGATGAATCACATTCAAGTTAAGATGTACTGTATATAACCTCAATTGACTTCTTGAAATCTGAATAATAATGTTGTAATGTTGAGTTAGAAACTTATGTTCATAAGTGGCATTTAAATAAGCATGTTTGATGTTAAGGATTATCAAGACGAGTCTAGAGTTAAAGGACTCTTGTAACTGGTTCCCTGAGTCTTACATCATATACCCGACCAACCTCAACACCCCAGTGGCCCCGGCCACCAATGGCATCAGCCACATGAAGAGCAACCCAAAGACAGACGAGCGGGAGGTCTTCTTAGCTTCATATAACTCCAGAAAGGAAAGCGGAGAGGGAACAGTGTGGATCGCCAAATCATCAGCAGGTGCTAAAGGTATGAATCTCTCGGTCCAACAAGGCAAGCTCAAAGAAGTGTAATCCTTGTAGTTTTCATAGTATGACAGTTATAGCCTGCTGTGTTCAGGTGCTGGAATATTGATATCTCATGATGCAAACCAGCTGCTTGAGTTCATCGATAATCAAGGCCAAGTGCATGTCATTCAGAAGTATCTGGAAAGACCACTGCTGTTGGAGCCAGGGCATCGCAAATTTGATATAAGGTAAGATGAGACGTATAATCCTTTGTGGAGAATGTTTTTGATGTGATTACGGAAAAGCATAGAATTGCAATGCCCCGTCCTAATCAAGTCAAAGTCAATGGATGTTCTGTCTGCAGGAGTTGGGTGCTTGTAGACCATCAGTATAATATCTACTTGTACCGCGAGGGAGTGTTAAGGACATCTTCTGAGCCCTACAACAGCTCGGATCTGCAGGACATGACTAGTCACCTGACCAATCACTGCATCCAGAAGGAGCATTCGCAGAACTACGGCCGCTATGAGGAGGGCAACGAGATGTTCTTTGATGAGTTCAGACAGTACCTGTTGACCACACACAGCGTTGCCATGGAAACATCTATTTTACCTCAGATCAAGCATATTATCAGGTGCTCCTTTACTTTGTTTTTAAATCTGATTGCATGTGTGGCTGCAAATAAGTTGTATAGGGAGGGGAAAACCCTCCACATTCTGCCGTTTGATCTAAAACGAATGCAAAATAAAATCAAATTCAGCACCCCACTATATACCGGCAGTGTGACCTTCAGTAACCAGATGAACGCAACGTTTAGATCAGAGATCAATTATAACATTGTCATACAAGACTGGGCTCACTGATGCATTCATTTGACGATGTCTAACTACCTGTGGTGTTTGTCGGAAATCCCTCGTCTCGTCTCAACAGGAGCTGTCTCACATGCATCGAGCCAGCCATCAGCACAAAGCACCTGTCCTACCAGAGCTTCCAGCTCTTCGGCTTCGACTTCATGGTGGACGAGAGCTTTAAAGTCTGGCTAATTGAAATCAACGGGGCACCTGCCTGTGCTCAGTGAGTATACATTTGTTATGTCTACAATGCTTTTGCGCTGTCTGTCTCTTAGTTTTAGAACTGGTTGCTTGATGCATTACCTATTCCACATACTGTATGGAGGTTTGGGAGAAAAGAATGAAAAAGTGACTGGCAATTTAATAAATTTTTTGGACTATGGTTGCAGTTACTAAAGCTTTTTTCCTACAACTGCTTCCTAAGTTAAGTGAACTATTAATAACGTTCTCTGTTGTAGGAAACTCTACCCTGAGCTGTGTCAAGGCATCGTGGATGTGGCCATCTCCACAGTGTTCTCTTTGAGTGCGGATGCCCTCTCGTCCTCACCTCCATTCTCCACTTCTCCATCTCTATCCTCCAACTCCTGCTCCTCACCCAAGATCAGAGCACCCCATCACTTCGGCCCATTCATCAAACTATAAATCGCTGTTGCTGCTGTCACCATGTACCCCCTTCCCGAAAACATCGACCAATCTGGAGGCATAAGGGTCTACGCCTGATCTTGGGGCTGAGCATACAAGGGGATACATCACTGTCTGAAGAGGACAGAAGGGAAATGAGGTCACCTCTGTAAACTCCTCTTCCTGTTTCCATCCATCATCTCTGAACACAGAAGAGTCCACAGAAAGAGCATGAGTTTCGACTGGAAGGTGAGGAAAATCCCACACATACCGGGGTTGGGGGGTAACAGGAAATGTTTTGTTTTTTGGCGACAGTAGTTTGGAGCTTTAACACTTAAAGACATGAATTTGCAAGCACACATTTGAACGAGGAAGATGCTGCCACCGAAGAGGAGGGTTTCCAGTAGCTACTTTATCTGTTACATCAACAAGACTCCTCAGGACTTTTCCAGGCACCTTGATGAGAACAGATTTGAGACTTTAGTGCCTTACATAATCACTTTCTCACTAACTCCCAACAAGCTAACCTGGCTTTTTGTATGTATGTCTGAATGTGTCTCATCAACTCTAATATCGATCAGATTGTTGTGTTTCGTGCCGTTTAGCTTCAGTGTGAACTAAATCATTATAAAACCAGAAATGAATCTTTTACATATGATTTGCAGTGTCATGGTGTACATTGTTGTGATATCTACAATACAGTATTTGGTAGAAGTAGCAGATGATAAGACTTTGTGTATTTATTTAAGTTTTGTTGCTATTCTGTCCAGTGAGACCAGATTTAGTCTTCCTGCTGATTCCGTTGCTGTTAATACGAACGCGTTGGAGGTCTGGCTCATAATTACTTTGTGACAGGCAATCAAGAACATCTGGGAATTGGGGGACGCACTTCCTTCTGCTTGTATTGTCAGGAGACAAACACATGAGCATTCACAACTCATCTGTAGACAAATGATACATTGAAATATTCATAATTGTCTAGGCCTATGAGTTTAGTTATTTCATTTATTCCCAGCTGGGTCGAATTATTACAGGAACGCGTAAACCTTCGGTGGACTGAAATGTTGCATGTCAAAGCATGATAAAAGCAAGGCTCTTTATACAGACCTTGAGAAAGGTAGAGTTTTTATGTTCATTTTATATTGTTCAATTTATGCATAACAAAGATTTGTCTTGATTTTTTTTAAGCACCCAACATGGGAATGACAATGTCTTTGTGAGTAACTGAGTATCATTTCATCCTAGCGTGCATGCAGATATGACCCAGTTCCTTTGGTTCATTGACAGCAAGCTCTGAATGGCTGACCAGTACACTGTTATGATGACACATGGGCAAGTGGATGTAGAAGAAGAAGAAAGTAGCATTTAGGTGATCTGTGTGGTAATCCGATATCAGTATTGTTGTTTGGGAGAAGATGAAGGATTTTTGTTTAAAATGGGTTTAAGCAGTATTACATCTTTTTGAATCTAAAAGGAAAGGTCTACCTGTTCGAAACGATGAGAGGGTCATCAGCAGTAAGAGATCGGTCATCTATAGTTTTATTATATATCTTTGCATTGCGTTCATCATATTTTTACATAGACTTTGCGGTACAGTCTTTGCATCGGCTCTTTTGTAAAAAGAGAAAACTGAAGACAGTAGTATGTAGCCTGAATAAGGGAAAACATGTCCATTTAGCCAAAGATGAGTGTGATTAAATATCCTCACTGCTGTCTAATGAACGTCATTGGTTTGATTTAAGTCGTGAAACATGGGAATGCTGTTTTAATCATGTTTTTCTCTGTATCTGTTTGAAGAAAGATCAATGCAATGTATGTTATTAGTAGTCTAGTTTGTATTTGTTACTGTTGTTTCGACCATCTGAAAATAACTAAATACACTTTTAGGCTTTTACTGTTGAACATAGTAAAAGTATTTAAGTTATTAAAATAAAAGCATCCATCAAGTGCAATAAATTTGTTACCTAAATGCTCAGCATTGTTATGTTGGTTTTGGTAGAGCAAGTACAACTTCCTGACTTCAGCAATATTTATCAATTACCCTTAATATATTTACATAAAGCCTCACTGTTATACTCAACATTTCTTAAAGAATATAGTAAAAAATAGTACACCCCCCCAAAAAAACAAATAAATAATTTGCTGGAAATATATTCATCCTCTGAGCATCCAGGATAGAGAGGAGCTTGTTTGTTCATCCGATCAGTTTTGGAGAAATTTAGCTTTACATCATTTGCTCACCAATGGATCCTCTGCAGTGAATGGGTGCCGTCAGAATAAAGAGTCCAACCTGCTGATAAAAACATAATCCACAATTACTCCAGTCCATCATTTAATGTCTTGTGAAGGAAAAACCGGCATGTTAACATTCATCATTAAACTAATTTAACTTTAAAGGAACACTCTGCTAATTTTCCAACTCCACTAGAGTAAAACAGCTGAGTTTTACCGTTTTGGAATCCAGTCAGATGATCTTTTTATGTCTAGCACTTTTAGCTGTAGCAAAGATCATTAAATCTGATTAGACCATTAGCATCGCTCACTCAAATGATCAAAGAGTTTAGAGTTTTCCCATTTAAAACGTCGTGTGGATTATTGTGATGTTTTTATCAGCTGTTTGGACTCTCATTCTGACGGCACCCATTCACTGCAGAGTATCCATGTGTCAGCAAGTGACGTAATGCTAAATTTCACCAAAACTCTTCTGATGATAGAAATTCATCCACATCTTGGGACAGCCAGCCTGAGAGTGAAAAACTCATTATTTTGGGTGAACTATTCCTTCAAATTGTTTTTCTTCTAAGCAGCTGTAGCTGTTTGCCATGTGCTATACATTATTTTCTCCTCCCCATTGTGTTCCAGGTAAGACTGTAGATAAATCAATACATTTCATCACACACCCCATAAAGAAGCACACAGAACACATATCATACCAGGAAAAAGGTTATAACTCAATTTGACTTGCCAACAGGGGGAACCAGAACCCAGAAAATCTTACAGAAGTACAGAACTTCTGCTGTCTTTATTCAAGTATGTACACTTTACCATACGGTATTCAGAGCAACTCACATCACCACAAACATGGCAGTAAAAGAAGTGTAGCCAGCACTGCGGCAGCCTGAGTCCAGTGCGAAGTTCAGAATACACACAAATATACACATACAACGTAATACAAAACATGATCAACAGAAGACAGAGACAGACAGTAGAAATGCAGCATCAACAACCACAAAAATAAATATGTGAGGGTTATATCATACAGGTCACAGCAGTCCCTAAGGTTACGTACAACATATAGGTTTTATCCTTAATTTTGAATGCTGTATTGCCTCTTGGTACATTTATCTGTAACCTTTGAGTGTATATTGAGCAATTAAGGCTAAAAAAATGTAAAGAAAATAAACAAATACAATGCAACTGCATATAGATTGAGCATTACAGACCTCTGGGATTGAGTGCCACATCAGTAACCCTTAAAACAGCCATGGCGACTATATATAACACAAACTGATCAACAGTCAAAAACCCAAAACAAACCATCTGAAAATCAAATTTCGAACATGTGAAGGGCACATTTAGTCCCACAAGTGTGGAGCATAGCTCAGATTAGTGACATAAAACAACCAAATACTCTATGTATAAAAATGTAAATGATATATTTATTCATTTAGAGTATATTAAAGATATCCGAAAACACACAAGCCAAGCAGATATTTCAGCTTTCGTCAGTAAAACATTACCTGTGAGATTAAAACCAGCCAACACACGGCAGCTACCCTATTGCACATCGTCACAATGCAGAGCATTAATGTGTGTTTTACAGAGAAAACACACTTACACAGGATGAGCTAATTACTGCATGAGACAGTAATATATTACACCCATAGAAAGAGTTACATGGATAAAGAAAACAAAGAAAGTAGATAAAGTCAAGACGGCCAGTTGAGCAGTGCACTATCCTAGCATAAATCCATGACATGATACTCTTGATATATAACGGGCTTTTATTTGACCACATTATTAAAAATTATTATTTCGTGACCAAAATTTTCACTTTACAGAGCTCGAACTGTGCTGTCACACTCAGAATCAATAACTTCCACATTCATTAGTAAGAACCTGCCTGAGGCACTCACAAGGCACACAGCTTTCAAACAGGTACTGTAGTTAGACATCTGGGGACAGAAATCATTTTCCAGTGCATTTTTATAGCAGTACTTAAAACTCCATGTTAGATAACAGCGTTGCTTTACCTCACAAATATCAGGAAGACTTCCTGTTGTTCATAAAAACTTGTAATATTCAGTTTGTAACCAAATGTAACCACCTCATTTTAGTTTTGTAACATGCAGAGGGTTAATAGTGTAACATTATCATTTGAGATTGTTCAAAGTGCGGTATTACTTTGCATAATGAATCTGTTCTTCCAGTCCTGAGATTTAATCTGAACGTATAGATCGCCACAGCAGTGTACACCCCTTTAAATTATTTTCTTGTTTCCCTATTTCTTTCGACATAAACCAGATCCCTTCTCACTTCTCAAAAGCAATAAGAAAATGTGCACTGAACCACCACTCTTGTAAACATAGACCTTCATAAACATGGTACAGTTCTATCTTTAGCAAGGGAATACGTTTGATTACATCAATATTTTAGCATCGTGGTCCTCTAGTGTAACTCAAAGTATAAACAACATTAAAGTCGTCAATAGCAGAATATTAAGTCACAAAGAGGGAAAGTGGTACAAAAAAAACCTTTAAACACACAAATATGCACACCTCTGTCACTATAATCCTTCATTAATAAAAACTATAGTTGTTGGTTTCCAAAAGTAGGCTACATCTCAAAATAAAGGAAAATAAACCACATGAAAGCAGCAAAACTGCCATTAGAGTGTATCAGTCTGAGCATGAATAGCATGATCTATTTTCTGATTTTCGACAAACGTTCATCTTTGCAGAGCATAATCCTCTCAAATTCGTTGTGCACTTTGGTTCTGGTTGAGTTTTTACATCTGTTGTCATTTCTACAGCTAACTTACCAGAAATTAAATGCATATACAAAGACACAATAGCAAAAGTAACCTCTGGAGAAGGTAGTCCTGTCAAAAACACAGTTCACTGCAGCCCGACGATGAGACCTCTTAGTACCTCTCGTCATCGGGACGTCCGACAGCAGACCTTCAATGTGCCAGGTCAGTGTGACTGGAACTCAGGTCCCGCGACTTCCTTAGACTATTATTTCGTTCCTGATGTAAATGAAAAGAAAGGGACGGTAAATAGATAATACAACTAGGGCTGGGCGATATATATTGAACGATATATTATGCGCATCTCATCAGTGAAGCCGGTTCTTTGATTAGCGGTAAATCTCCGTCAGCTGTTTTTAAAAGGAACGCCAGCTTATACACAGAGCTGTAGAGCTGACGGAGATTTAGCGCTAATCAAAGAACCGGCTTTACTGATGAGATGCACATAATATATCGTTCGATAATAAAAGGTTCAAGGTAAAGTCACTCTCAAATCCATCATACCATCTTGTAAACTGAATCACTACAAAAATCGCATACTCTTAGCAGTCTATTTTAAATATAATACCATTATTAAGACGTTGGCAAGCACACTAGTTGACATTTTGCCAGTTGTGGGGTACCACAGCAAAAAGGCCAACAATCTAGACTATAGAGGGAAGTAGCCATGTTTGGGTAGAAGCCCACAAAGAGAAACAAGAACAGACCAAGCAGTACTTACAGAACCCATAAAACCAGGAGTGTTTCTTATTCAAACAGGAAATTGGGATGGGACATAAAAATGGTCTTGTGAAAACAAGTATGCGACATCTAAATTGACACTTCAGGCCCCATGGAAAATGGCAGTGATGTACCTGATGCACAAGTCACATGGAAACGACTACATACAGAATGTAGAACAGCTAGAATTCATTCATACAAAATAGATAATACTTAATTTCAGATCGTAGGTTTAATTAACGACAGAGCTTCATTTGCTACTTGCTAATGCAGACAGGCTTGAGGGGGGAACACCTTAAAACCTTTTATTTATATAACCAGAGACCATCAGTGGTTATGAAAGATTTAACAAACACAATTAAATGTGTTAGTCTGTGAGATCTCACACATTCATTTCATTAATGTGTGTTAATATGGTAAAATAATGGAGCTGTGGATGTGTTGATAATAGATGCCCCCAAAAACAAAGAGTACGAGACTGTAAAATTCCAGACAGATTGGCCAGAAAGCGCAGAAGGTAATGTGAGAGGAACCAATATATTCAATATGGAGACAAGAGCATGTTGAGTGAGAAACTGAAGAGAAAGCTGTCAGGAGAGAGCAGTGAAGAATGTGGTCTTACTTTGAGTTCACCCACAGGATTATTCGGCTCGTTGAGAACTCCAAGAGAGCTGGCCCTCTTCATGCTGCATCCGAGAGAGCCACATGCAAGCACGTCAGTTAGGTCAAAGGCCAGAGGTGAGGGGTCACGGTGGAAGTAAAGTGGGGTTTGTGGGATGGGAATGTGTGGGTTAAAACATGTTAATGCAACTTTCACTCAATCATGTTACCATACAATGTAAAGTGAGATAAAAACAGCACAGTGGAAACGCATGCAGCGACATACTGTGCTATATTAGTCATTCACCATTTAGACAAACCTCCCATTACTCAAATATATATCTTTTTTTAATAGAGAATAAATGTTTAAATGAACATTACGGCTGAGATATAATTTAGTCCATTGGTCACTTATTAGTATGTAAAAGGTCTGTATTTACTCACCCACATGTTGTTACAAGCTCATTCTATGTTTCTGTTTTTCACAAGCAAATTAATAAATGAAATAAAAGTTTGACATTGATATACAACCAAACATTACATGCTAGTTATGTTAAGTAATTTACAAATAGACTTATATTATATATAAATAGATAGTTGATTGTAGCTTTTGTATTGCTGTTTTGAAAATACATGAGGGTGAGTATATGGCAGAACCTTAGTAGTATCATATCTTAGTAAACTATTCCTTCAGGACTGAAAAAACACAAAACTATACACTAAACAGGATCTGCAATGGACTGTTTTCACATTTTCAGGGTTCTCAGATGCACAAGTTGCATAATTGGCTAAACTTCAATAAGCTACAATGAAAACACAATGATAATAAATATATATTTTTGGCTTTCTATTGGCTGCAATAGCAAAATAAAATTAAATCCATGACAATAAAAAATACTGAGATATCATGGTGGTCAGAAGGTAATTGTACACAACATATAGTGTTACATTTTTTAAAGATTAATGAAAATATAATTTTTTTTACATGTACTATACTAACAGTGGAAATGTGTTACAGCCTGTGTCACTTGTTAAGGAAGTTTACATCAAAAACCCAGGGGTATTGGCAGACAGAAGATATAAGATGGGAAGGGGTTTAAAAATTGGGTAACACAGCAAATGAAACCACAAGACAGAAATGGAGGCAACAGGCATGCAGCAGACAGCAAATTTGCATGGAAATGTTTATTCAAAATGAAACAAATGTACAAGACAGCACAGAGAAATAAAAGATCCAAGCAGACATAAAAAGGCATCAAAAAAAGACCACCAAGCAAGAAGGCATAAAAGATGAACAAAATAATCATAACAACACCGGCCAGAAAATAAAGTTAAAATGCACGGAATAAATAAAAAACATAAATTGCATTTTACAGGGTAAAGAGAGAAAGTTAGTCACATCTGGCAAATCAGATGTTACAGGAACCCCGGTAACAGACACGAGCGAGTTGACCTCAACACACTGCATCATAATACTACCCGTCATGTTAGATGTCAATTCAGGGTTTAGCAGATTCGTACATGTGCAAAAAATACAGTCCAGTTAATAAAGCAAGCAAATCCCTTCATCCACTTATAACTGGGTGAGAGAGAAAGACACTTTGCATATTTTGCACTTTCGCAGAGGACTTTCCTTCAACACGACGTCATCACAATGTGCAAAATCCCATCTCCATGTAGTAAACCTCCCCTCACTTGATAAGTCTATAAATCCCTTTTTAAAAATTTTTAGATGGGTTAAATCATTTTTTGGTGTCATTCAGTGCTAAGCTCTTTGAGATCTACTTCAGAGTTTAGTTAAACTCTAATAAATACATTTTTAACACTGTCTTCTCAAAAGTCTGAGCATTTCCCTTCCCACAGGTCAGTGTGCTGTTTCAGGGTGTGCTGTGTTTGAGGTTTAATGGGCACAGCATCAGCCATTGTTTAGTCCATAGCGAGAAGGTTTGGGAAAGGAGAAGTTTGGTCTGAGAATAGGGAGGGAAGTGGTGATAGTTACCCAGGGTTTTTGGGTTCGTTTTCTCGTAAGCCGCCTCCTTTGAGCTTGCGGACCAGTTTCTCACTGCTGCGCCGGATAGAGGCCCGCAGTTTACTAAAGGAACCGCTACGCTTCAGCGAGCCCGAGCCGTCCTGTGAAGAGAAACGCTACGGCGTCAAATCATGTGTGCTCATTTACATACTGCACATTAGTGAAAGAGGGATTCACGAACACATGCTCATTACTAACACTCTGGCTTAGTGACAACTTACCTGGTTTTGTAAATATGGTTCTTGGGGCGATTTAAAGGGACAGCTAACCCAAAACTGAAATCCCATAAGTCATATGAACGTACAAGTAAATTCCAAAAACCTGGATTTTTCTTGGATTTGAGTGATCCTTCACAAATGTTTTTATGATCTTTTTAAAGCTTGAAACAATGGAACAATGTGAGGGAGAGTAAATGATCACAATTTCATTTTTGGTTGAACTTTCCCTTTAAGGTAACAATCTGATGAACCATTTAACCTTTTACCAAAAATATATAAATTTCAAAGCCTAAAAACAAACATACTATTAACTTCGTTTATTGACCTTAAACGCTGAATGTTTTTAAATATGGCTTACACGTGACCACAGTTATATTTTTGCTATTTTCTTCTTTCTAGAAAGAATAAAGAGTCCTTTTTTATATTTAGGAAATTTTCTTTTAAGTTTAGTTTGAATTTAAATCTAGTTTAAAATGATTACAAGCTTATTTTAATAAATATTAATTAAATATTTTATTAAATAAATATTTTATTAATTTATTAAGTAATTAAGTAATATATATATATATATATAAAATTATGAAATGCATATTTTATAAAAACAATAAACTGTATAGAGACTGCACTCAAAAAACAGCAATTTCTAACTTATGAAACATTTGATGAACCGAGCATAACTAGAAAGATGTAAATTTACTACAGAAATTAAAATGCAAAAACCCTGTTTTTAAAAATCTTCGACATTCCAAGATTTGAAAATTTCCCATGATCGTAGGTTCCCGATACTGCGATCTTTACCACAGTCTGCTCTGCTGCAGTCTCTTCTGCTGCGACCTCTCACCTTTGACCCCTGAGCCTGACTATTCATCCAGGAAACCGAGGAGGGGTTGATGGAGGGGGAAGGAAGGAGAGGGCTGAAGAAGATGCAACACTGACCCAGAAAAATCACGAGCAACACCTCCATTAAAAAGACAAGCTGTTACAGCAGTCAGCCACAACAGGCTCAACTCACAAACACACACCGACATCAGGCTTCACTATTACACCAGTAACACACACACATATGCATTCAAAAACAGATGAAGAGAAAGAGCACACAGGCAGAGGCTGTGGTGAGCAAAGTCAGTTTTATTAGAAGTTATGAAAGACACAAGATGCAGCAACACACCAGAGAACATGTTAGTAGGAGAAAGAAAACGAGAGCATCAGATTCTACAGACATGCTTCTATTCGTCCCATCTCATCCCTCTCATCTACCCTCTCTAGTGTTATACTATATACGGTGGTCTCACAATAATGGTCAATATGAAATGTCTGAAAAAGTGTGTGGTCTATACAGAAACTGAACAACACAACCATTAATGCACTGTACAGGAAGTGTGTGAGAGACATAGCATTACATGGCTCACTTTCAGACAGAGCGGGTCAGAGTTCAAATGGCCCCCGGCACTACAAGACATCGAGGGGAACCAAAGAGAACTAGCATCACTGGCCCTGCATAAACCAATGCTGACTTCAATACAAGAGAAGCTCTGTTCATAGCTTTCGTGGCTTAATGGTGATTTGCACCGTATATAATTTAAGTCTCATTCTTTAGTTTATTTTAGTACAGCTATTTCACAAAACACATTTTTATACATAGTCCACAATACAAAATACAGTAGTCAACATTTGAAGTGGATCATTAAAGCTCATCAAAGTTGTCCTAAGACAAGAATAGGTTTTGTTTTTGATTTTACGACAACTTTGATGAAAGGTTTTGATCCACTTCGAATGTTGACTACTGTAGTCACTTTCTATAAATCAAGCTATATTTTGCTATTATTTTAGTGTTTTGTCTTCAAACTTGTGGTGATATTATTGAAACCTTATTTATACATATTTATAAGAAGTATAAATTAAGCTATAATGGACACTGTCTGGAAAGCTTGACAATTTACTGCATTACTCTAACCACGAAATTATTTAATCTCTTTCCTCAAATTGACATTTTGCCAAACATGCTGTTGAGTTTAATTTGTATTGAACCCAAAACATTGCTTTTGTGGAGGATGCATGTTAAGCACAGAGTAGGTTTTGTTTTAATTTGTTGGATATCTACTCCGGCTAAGGTTTACTTTTTCAGTAAACAGTTCTTTCTTCCAATAAAGATTCATCTCATGCCATTCCAAATCTGTGTATTTTCTCGTTGCGCAGTTCTTTAATACAGACTTGAAATATAATGCAATTCATGGAATGTTTTTTTATGGTATCTTGACAGATATGGTCAATATCAAGAAAAAAACCATTTGTGTTCAGTGGAGAAAAACAGCAGCAAATAGGTTTGAAACAACATGAGGGTGAGCAAATAATGACATTATTTTAAATCTATCGCTTAAACACCAAAGCAGCTGTATTAAGACAAAATAGCTGAGATGAAAATTCCAGTGAGTGTTAGAGATGAGCAGGAAAATGGAGGGTAGTCCCTCTGGAGTAATTGAACAGGAGTGTTTACTAGGAGAGAGAGCTTAATACAGCAGGAGCTGAAGGTAATTAGAAACACAAAGGCTTACATCCCAGATGAACAGACAAACAGTTAAAGAGAAGACAGACAAGAAGAGATCTCTCTACTGACGTATGACAGACTGACAGATAATTATAGTGCTGCGAGATAGAACAGAGACTTAGTTCAGCTTTGACAAGAAGGAAAGGCCAAGGATCTTGGCCGGTTGGGCATGCTTTAGCCCACTTATGCCCACGGGAGGAGGAGGAAGAGGAGAAGGAGGAAAGGTGGCGTTCGGAGAGAGGAGACGAAAAACAGCAAAGCTGGAGAGGGGGGTGAGGAGGGCGTCCATCATGCAGAAGGTAAGTTCAACAACCACAACAAGGCATCTGGAGTTACACCTGCCAACCACACAAGAAAGAGAGAGAGAGAGAGAGAGAGAGCAATGCAAGAGGAGGCAGAGTAAGTGCACGAGAGAGAGAGAGGGTTTATAGAGAAAGAGGAACAGAGACAAAATGTTATATTATTAGGGAGGCTGAAATTCAGACAATCAAAGAGAAAGAAGAGAGATATAGGAGGCGAAATAAAAGATGGGATGGTAGTAATAACCAAAACATACTGAACGCATGCAAATTCATGTCACTGGGTTGGTTCTAAAATGTGCAAATTTGTGTTATGTTTGTATTCCCAGAGTTGTAGTAGAAGACGTCTTCTATAGTAGGGCACGACAAACTTGATCCTGGAGGGCTAGTGTAAAAGCCACTAGAAGGCGGCAAGCCTGCAACCATTAGCTCAAAAAAGTGCAACGGCTAACATTAATGGAAAGGAGACCAGAGGCCTTTTTGTTAATGGATGTCGATGGAGTAGAGGCTGAATAAACAGCTTTTTAAATGAATCGAGAGCCTATCTGCTAAACATGCTTTAAACTAAACAATACTTTTGAATTTAACTAGTTAAAAAGTAAAAAAACGTCACTTTTTACGACTAATTGGATACACCTTACAGCATTTCGCATTAATTCCTATGGTATCCCTAAATGCACAGAGTCGTACAACTATTAATGAAATTTGACCTCAAGGCTGTAATGTGTTTGGTTATTAAGGCACACTTGATCCAAGTTAGCGGTTACGCTTTCTCTAATAGTAAGTAATACGGACTCTTCTCCTCTCTCTCTCTCTCTATTAAGACAGCTCCGCCAGTGTCCTGCAGAGTTTAGCTCCAACTTGCCTCAACACACTTACCTCGAAGTGTTAAGTATACCGAGTATACCGCTCAGGTGTGTTTAATTAGGTTTGGAGCTAAACTCTGCAGGGCATCGGCCCTCCAGGACCGAGTCTGATGATCACAATAAAATGCCATTTGTACTGTTTTTGGGATGATTGGCAACAAGAGGTGAAACTAGAGAGAATGTCTGGGAAATTATGCCAAAAAAAAAAAACAACCATTTACCAAGCGTTTACAGCCTCTTTGTTTTTACACTTTGCAAGCTATTCTAACGCAACTTTCCAACTCATGGATTTTAAATAAAGACGTAAAGAGTTGTTTATTATATTGTTTATGTCTAGGGAACCAGAGAGATGCTAACTTCCGATTATAACAAAGTTCTGGTATTTGCCAGGTTTTTGGCATTGGTCTTTATTCAAAGATTGTTACAGCCAAAAACAGTATGATGCATTTGCTGCATTCGTGTTTGCATTTGCGTATAGTATGTTCTAAAGTCAGGAGGGAACATGTAAATGGGTATTAAAATGAGCTCATCCTGAATACACTCCTCAGAATACCCAATGCTAGACAATAAACAAGGCATAAACAAAGCAAATAAAAACTGGAACAAAACAATTATCCAAAAAACAAAGCAAATCTTGTGGCGATATTACCGCACATGGGATCATGTGCTTGTTTTGAGGAAAATGGCTGACCGAAATAAATTCAGCATAGTAGTTTTATTTAGAGGCCAAAGCCACAGGCTGTTTTCCATGAGCCCATTTCATCAACCTTGGACATGAAAACGGCACACTATCAACCCTGAGGACCCATTGATTTGTGCAAGCTGATACATTATGGGCCTCAGATTTGATTGAGAGAGGCATAAGGGATAGATGAGGACAATAGCATGAAAACAGGCAGGCAAGAGGTAGAAAGCGATTTACAAACACGCATTCACAAATAGGATAAGAGCAGGCATTCAATGAGACAAATCAGAAAAACACACACCAGCAGTACAGAACACACAGCCCACGCCAACATGTGAGTGACCCCAACATGTGAGATTTTGTTGATTATATGCTGTGTGTGTGTGTATGTGAGTGCCTGTCCATCTAAGAAAACAAATGCATGTTTGCGAGAGTGTTTAATAGTACAGTACACAGAGAAGTCCTGAGCCATATGCGTGTGAGAGAATGAAACAAGGACATGTAAGCAAGAAAGACAGAAAAGGGTAATTCAGGTGAATGAATTCAAAGCCAAACCAGCTTGATGGGAGCCGCCCACAATGTGAGCTGGGTGGGTTCGCGCCGGGGGGGATGCTCATTGGTTGTCTTGGCACTATGGTTACTGTTGCTACAGCAGCATAAAAGTTGTGACTCAGAATTGCAGAGAGACTACAGCAGAGGTGTGATAGTCAAAACAGCAGCTACAAAACATCTGCCTCAGAGGAGAGGGGTTCATATTCATCTAACGAACTGTTGCAAAGGAAAAGTTAAGGAATAAATTCCGTTTAGATTTATAATGAATCACATCATTCAGTGTTCATTAAACACGTGGACATTTTTTTTAAACAATGCTTTATATCTGTCACAAAATTAATTGTTAATAAGAGGTTGTTTAAAAAACCAACTGCATATATATCAGTTTTTTTTATATCATATATTATTTAACTTTTACCCTCTACATGTTATATATATATATATATCATACATTTCTGCATAAGACTTTAAATCAAGCACTTTTAATATCATACATAAATTTAGTAGGGCGTCTATAAATGTTTAGCTGGTAGTGTATTATATATAAATTAATATGTGTAAAAAGTATGTACTACATGTAGTATGTATAATATGTTAATTCAGGGTTGAAAGGGTTAATAGGGTTTGAAGTCAGGCTCCTATAAAGCACTACAGGCAAACAGATCAGACACTCATGAGGACTATGACTGCAACAATGTATGGAGTATGAAGTATAACACACAACTCCAATACAACACTATTTGAACTTTAGAAACATAAGTATGGAAATGAGGGTCTTTCCACATGCCATTCTTAGGCTGTCTTTGGTTACTTTTATACTTTTGATACTAAACCCCATACAAGCCTACCAATCAATAGTCCTCTAATCATAGGAGACAATATAATTAGCAGCATCTAATTTCAGGTTTGATCTGCGTCCAGTGATTCATGTTCCTGTTTGAAATTGTGCGTTTGATCAATGCACTGGCACAGAAGCAAATGCATTATTCTTCATGTAATCTAATTCTGGATGCGAGTTGGGGTGGATATACAGTACTCGGAGGCCTATGAAGAGCTTCATTGTGTCCTGTCTGGTCGGCATTACAAGCTGCTATCCTTTCACTGTATATTTCTGCCTGCCAGGACTCTGAGACCCTGTGTGGTGTGTGTGAGGCTGGGCGGTGTGTACTGTACTTACCCCGTTCCACTCCACGCTCATACTCACTTCCTCTCCTCCGTCAGGGCCGCTTTCATACTTCACCGTGTCAGAGGTCAGGCTCTCACGGCTCCGCTGCTTCTCTCGTACTTCAGGGTCTACCAGCACCTCCGCCACACGCTGCTTATGTGCTGTGTCCAGACCCTTGAGGAAAACAAGATGCTGAAGATCAACAAATATGATCTGAAATCTTTGAATCTACACTGTAGTCAATCCTAAAAGCATACATTTATGAAACTTTTCTCAATTTTTAAGCTATACATCACCATACATGTTTGTTACCTAATGGGCATTTTTGACATTTAGAATTAAGCTCACACATTTTATTTTATAGTAAATAAAGAATAACAAATTAAAAAGTGACAATAAAATATTCTACTGCTGAAAAAATGGTTTGAAACAATTAAGATTTAAAAGAAAAAAAATTCTCCCAGCAAGGATACATTTATTTATTTATTTAAAAACCCCTGTAAATTGTAATTATTATAACAGTGAAATATAATATAATATTATATATATATATATATATATATATATAAACAAATTCAGATTTTTTATTTTATACATTTTAAAACACATTTATTCATATCATAGCAAAGTTGAATTTTCACATAATACTTCAAAAATCAATGAAATATGCTGATTTGAAGCTCAATAAATATTTGTTATTATTATCAATGTTGAAAACAGTTGTTCATATTATATTATATCATATTTTTGTGGAAACACTGACATACCACCATGCAAAAGTCTGGGGGAAGTACGGTTAAAAAAAATCATACTTATTTAGCAAAGCTTTATAATGATACAAATAATTATCTTAAAAGTTATAAGTAATAAGAACTATTATTAATAATTGAGCTCCAACAATAATAACTATCGTTGCCTTTATGTATTGTATGCACTGTATTATATGTATTGTAACTGAAATCTATTGACACAAATAGATAAAGTGCTATAAACCGTGTCTTTGGGATGCTTTATTTCCACTAGTCTGAATAAACAGCCCAAAATCTCTAACTTGACAGGTGCATTAAAAAACAAAAACGACAACAAAAGTGTCTCCCTTTAAGGAAAATACTGATTAACAGTTGCAACCAAATGAGCTTTGTAACTGTAATAGCATTAGAGAAAGCTTTAAACACCTGGCTGCATGCCTAGCTAAACCTTTATGAGGTCTTAATAAAGATCTGTTGAATCCTGAGAAACATGTTTCAATTCCCGGTAGACCTTGTTTATATCTGACCAACAGACCACACACAAAACACACCTGCTTTCTGGAGCGCAGAGCTGCCTCCTCCAGAGTCTCAGCAGCCTCAAACTTGCCCTGTCTCCTATAGAGCGCTCCGAGATTCTTCAGCGTGGTCGTGACAGTCGGGCTGCGGGTGGTAAAGGTCAGACAGGAAAACACTTCATTGTGATGCTTCTGTGCTAACACTACCAAACAAATCTGTGAATTTGTATCAATGAATGCAGCAAATGAGGAAATATCTGACCTGTCGACTTTACAGGCCTTGTACCAGCCACCATACTCTCCAAAGGGAGAACCATCCTTCTGCTTGCCCTGAAATAAAAGAAAGCACAAGCTCACAACTATTTGACATCTATCTGACACAACTGTGTAACGTTAACAGATTACCAGCAAAATTATTTCTATCCTGTGATGCTTGACCTGTCCTCACCTTGCTTTGTTCTTCTCTCTCCTCTGCATGCATCCAGATGGGTTTATTTTCATCTGCAGGGGGAAACCATGGACATGAAAACAGCATAAGTTCAAGCCCAAAGACAGACACACATGCCAGGCACTAATATAACAATATACAGAGATATTTACATACATACAGTACTGTGCAAAAGTCTTAGGCCACTAGTATTTTCACCAACAAGAAATGGTTTTAAGTTGGAAAAGCGTGTCAGTTGGAAAGACAGTTTTACATTTCCAAACATTATTTTAGTCATTAATTGTTGTCAGATAATAATGTCAATGCATTATTACAATTAGAGATCTGATCCGATCATCATCCGGTCTGTCTGGAATCTCATGAAGTAACCGAACAAACCGAGACAGACTCAATCCAGAAGAACTGTGGCAAGAAAAAAAAACTACCTGGAAAGCTTGTGTAAAAATGCTGTAAAATGAGGATGCTTCCAAAAACAATGCCATAAACTGATTTAATTCATCAATAAACTTCTATTAACTAAATCAAATAAATATATGATATCACAGCTTCTGTTCCGAGGTACACTTGCCCAGAGTTTTTCAGGGAGCTTTCCAGGTAACTTTTTTTTGTTCATCTTGGAGACGTTGCCACAGTTCTTCTGGATTGAGTCTGTCTCAGTTTGTTCTGTTTCTTCATGTGATTCCAGACAGACTGGATGATGATCAGATCTCTGTGTGGAGCACTGGCTGTTGTCAGACAATAATCTCACTGCATTATTACAATTAATGACAAAAATCATGTTTGGAAATGTAATCTGATATTTCCAACTGACGTGCTACCGCAAAAGACAGAAATAACCCACTTAAAACCATTTCTTGTTGGTGAAAATACCAAGACTTTTGCATAGTACTGTATATAGATCTTACTAAAACATTTTAATACTAGAAAAATATAATGTGTGACTTGTGACTAGTTAAATCAGTGATTTAAACTGATTCATAAAACTGTGGACAATAACTTGATTCATGGAAATAAAATAAATCACACTTTCCAAAAGACACCGGCAGAGGCAATTTTAAAACATTATATTAAACCACGTCTGGCTAAGCTCTCTCAAGCAAGTCCATGATTACAAAATTAATCTAATGAACAAATCACTAGGAAACATAATGGCCAGATAATGAAATTTTTACAATGATGAGTAACTTCATACTACCAGCAACATCATCCCACATATATAACGAATAAAAACTGATTTCCCATCTCTACAGAGCCTTCACTATGTGTGAATTCCAGTATGCTTCGCTGAGCATACTGGAATGTGAGCTTTAGTTTTGAGAAAAATAATATCAAGCAAATGTACATACCCTGCAGAGAACAACATACAAAAAGATATTCTAAAAAATGCTTGGGTCTGGAAAAAAAAAACACGTACCATCTACAGAGCCAAACTCTCTCTCATGGGCTCTGGTGAGGATCTCTTTATACAGAGTCTCTGCCTGCTTGAACTTGCCCTGCTTCAGATAGCATGAAGCCTGAGGAAGAGAACAAATGGGTCATTCATAAGAATGGACTTGAATAATTTTAGCAGATAACAAAAATATATATTTTTAGATTTCAATATGCAAGTATATTTATTGATTTTATTTTGTGCAGAAAAACGTTGATAGACAATCAATAGACTATAATAAATGCACCCAATTCATTAGAAATAAACCAGTGCTTGTGCTTAATTGCTGCTGTTACTTTCATTAATTGTCTGATGGCACATCTAATAATAACTGGAGAAAACCTAAACCTCAGTCCGCTGGAGCTGGCATATTTACTCTAAAAGCTTCTTCCATTACACTAAAAGCTGAATGAATGATACAGATCTGATTTGTACAATCTGCTGACACTACAGAAATCCTGCAGCAAATAACACCGCAGACACAACACCATATGAATAAGTTAAACAAAAGCCGAGCAGTTCAAAATAAACCTGTTGTAATGTAATAAGATTACAATTTTTTTTGTTTGCCAAGACAGTTTCTACAAACATACTAGAGGATACCTATATCCACAAACGGATGTCTGTTTGTTTAAATGAATGCAGAGTGTGATGTGTGAGTGTGTTTGTACCAGGTTGTTTTTGGTCTTGGCCACATTGGGGTCGTCAGGGCCCAGTTTGGTCTGGTAGATCTCCAGGGCCCTCTGGTAGTAGTACTCCACCTCTTCATACTTGCCTTGGTTCTGACACAGCAAGGCCAGATTATTCAGCTGCTTGGCAACATCAGGGTGGTCCTTCCCCAGCACCTGACACACCAAAACACCACACCCCAAGTTATTCAGCTGCTTTAGACAGTCTTACACTGACTGAAGCCGTTTACACCCACCCACAGACAGGGTATAACTAGATTATTCAGCTGGTTAGATCTATTAGTTAAAAAAGCCATTAGTTGCAGTCCACTGTGCTGCTTTTCAATTGTTTTTCTGTGCAGACATGCAATAGATGTTGCAATGCTTTACACATGGCACAGCATCACAAAACGTGCCATGTTTTTAGATGGTTTTTGCATGGTTATTCTATGTAAATGTGCACTAGATTTGACTGCTGCACTTGTGTCTCGCATCTTTTGCTACACCTTGTGCATGACACAGCGTTTTAAAAGTGAAATGCTCAACGCTCGCGTTTCTGCATTCCCCTGCAATGCTTTTCTATGTTAAATGAGATTAATGTATTTGATCATTGCATTTTTTTTTTTTTTTTACGCATAACACATTCTGTATAAATGGCCCCTGACTCTAGAAATACATGCAAAAGAACTGAACACAGACTGAAGCAGCATTTATGATACTAGTGTTGTTAGATTTTAACAGTGATTTGAGGTATATTGGAAATGAAACTCATTCCTAAGCTGTATTTCTCCGTCTATAATAGACAGGCCTTGAGGATGCTTTTACTGATCACTTGCAGTGAACATCTCTTTATGCGTCTCCCTCTCAGTGGGTGTCCAAGCACATGTGAGGAGAGACCGTATGCTTACTATTGTTGTGACTGAATGTTTTGTTGAAAGACAACTACTTCCAGCTTTTTATATACATCATCATCATCATCTTTTCAGAAATAACACACAGCATTACAGTGATTCTACCATTGTGCCTAAAAGACTTCAATAACAAGGTGGCATCAGCAATATAAAAGACGAATGCTCAATCCACAACACTGCTCTGACTCTCAACTCAATTGAACAGGACTGTTCCAATCAGCTGTAAAACGTAAAACTGTATGTGACTATACATGTTGCTTTTAAGTTTTATAATGGGAAGAATTTCAAAAACATATTCCAAATAAATATACAGAATAATAAAAAGAAATAAAGTGCCCTACATTTGTGAATGTTATTACCATATGTTTATTTAATACACAATCTACCACATTTATTTGACCACTTATAATTATTATATTGTGAGATATATATATATATATATATATATATATATATATATATATACACACACACACTATAAAATGTAGTTTGGGATTGATTCTTTGGGGAGAAGCTGCATTTTAACAGTTAATTTATTTTAATAAAAATACAGTAAAAACTGTAATATTTTGATGATATTGTTACAATTTTATATCTTCTTTGTATTTTAATATATTTTATGTAACTAATTCCTGAATTTCAGCACCTTCAGTCTTTAGTGACACTTTCAGAAATTATTCTGCTTAATTTTTAAACAATATAATTATCATCATTATTTTTTTTACACGATTCTTTGATGGAGAGAAAGTTCATTTATTTGAGCATTCATTTAAAATATTTTGTAATATTATAAAATGTCTAATATCTCACTATCACCTTTGCTCAATTCAATGCATCATTACTGAATTAAAGTTTTAATTTCTTTAAAAACAACTAAAAATACCAACTCCAAACTTTTGAACAGCAGTTTTAGTTAAAACTGCCCAAGGCAGGACAATGTGAAATGTCCGCAGAAGTTAAGCAATGAGAGTCTGGATTCAGCAGGTTGTCTAAGCTTTCTCACAGCTCTGCATGTGCGAGACGCAGCCCTCAGAGTAAGACTCTCAAGACTTCCAGTAAGAGCTTTATCACACAGGCTTAGAAGAAAACTCTCCATAAAGAGATCGAAATAAATCTGTGACACAGCAGGAGAGAGCAGGAATAGAGTGTCTGAGCACACCATGCTCATCTGCACCGAGAGTCTGCGCCTGCTGCAGGTCTGCTATTCTGCTATTTTTAGATAAGAGAAAATGTTGGACGGAGAACTATGGAAGGAGAAGACCACAATAAAACTCCAAGTATTTTAAATACTGTACTGAAATATTAAGTCCTTCTCAAAAGGTCCAAGGGAAAAATATGAGCGTCCTATTTTGGAAAGATAGGTGTCAGCGTTCCTGAGCTCTACACACTTAAAAAGCGTAATTTCAGGTCTTTTAAGATCGCTAAGTTTCAGCATTTTAAAAGTCACAGCAGAATATAATAACACCTAAGAAAAGAAAGATCATTTCTACAGCTTCACTGCTTAGACAAACATGTTTCACATCTCAACTAAGACTAAAACAAGTCTGAGCTTTTGAAGATGGATGCTTTATTCTTTAGTCTTTGAATGAAAGGTAGAGAGAGAGACAAAGGCAATCTATAGAACTCAGAATGCAAGTTCACAAAACCGACTGGGAATAAATATTAAAGTTATTAAAAAGTCATACGCATAACTCATCAGGTTGACCTCTGACTCACCTTCTCCCTGATCTCCAGTGCCCTTTTACACAAAGGCTCTGCTTCCTTGTACTTCCCTCGTTTGCCATAAAGAACAGCCAGGTTGTTCAATGTGGCAGCCACCTGCATACACAGAAAAACATAAATTTAATTACATAGAGAGATTTCAGTCATACAGCAAAAAAAAGTGTCACATTTAAATAAAACCAAAAAAAATTGGTGCAATCATTTATATATAGACAATCAGTCATTTCATCTTACGAAAAAATGATAATTGCTGGAAATCTCAAGGTAAAATTTTCACCCTGTGCTGTGCTACAGATGTGCTCTGATCAACCTTTGATTGAGATACCTCAGTGCAGGTGAGACACGTGTGTGACAGACGGCAAGAGTGAGAAAAAGGAAAAGGGAAACAAATGTCTCATTCGTGCTTGCTTTTCAGCTCTCTATATTTGTATTTTTTATTATATTACATACTAATATATATCCATTATGAAAAGTGCATTAGGATCATTGTGATTCATAATGTTGCTCAATTTCATAAATCACCCAAAATCAACATGAACAAACGTAAAGTCAATTTATCATCCAGCTTTAGGAAATAACCAGGTGGAAAACAGAGAATGAAAAATGACAGATCTGTAAGAAGTGTTGAAGTATCTAACCTCTGCAGAAAATTGTGGGACGCTGGTCCTGATGAAAGGGCAAGACATAAGCTTCACATGACATACTCAAATATCAGCAGCCTGTGCTGCTCAATTCAATACACACACACATTCAGCAGACACAAGCTGTTTATTCAGGTTTTCCTGTAATGTGGAGAGCATTAGAGTCACACACACTGATGAGGGCAGGACAGGTTCTTACCGCAGGGTGGTCTCTGCCCAGGGTCTTCTCTCTGATGGCCAGTGCATCGTTAAGGAGGTTCGCTGCCTCTTTGTATTTATTCTGGTCCCTGAGGAACCGAAAACACTTTCAATCAATCTACTGCTACACATCATGCAACAAAGGGCCGTTGCTAAGGTCTTCCTGAAAAAGCTGTTTCCATGGCAACAGGGGGATGACGCAATAGCCTAATGTCCCAAGCGGCTTGCAAACCGGATATTACCATAGTTTAACAAAAGCTATGAAGGATGAGGCCATTTCTCAGGTCATTTGTTTGAAGCGCTTGTAGATAACATAATGTGGTTTAGGATATTAGAGGTAAACCAAGCGAAAAAAAATACTGATTCTGCATATTGCAGTGTATAGAAGATAGATTATTCTAACATGAAAAAATAAATAAAGAAAACAGAAACCAATTTTCAAGGACAGTTGCACTGCTTCTCAAAAGTTTTGGGTTAGTATGATTTTTTTTTAATGTAAAAAAATACAGTAATATTGTTTTGAACAGCCGTTGTATATATAGTCTTTAGCGTCACATAATCATTTTAATATTTGATGCGCAACAAACGTCTTATTACGTCTTATTATTATCAGTGCTGAAAACAGTTGTGCTGCTTAATATTTTTGTCATCTTGTCTTTTTTTAGCACAATGTCTTTACTGTAACTTTTGATCAATATAAATGTCCTTGCTAAATAAAAATCTTAATTTTAAAAGTACATTTTTTTTTTTTTTTTTTTATAAATCTTACTGACCCCAAACCTTAGAATATCACATATCCACATAAAGGAGAAGTCAAGTCATCCGAGTGTACAGTGAACAAATACATATATGAAAGCTGAAGTGTTTTGCAGACCTGTAGACAAGGGCGAGAATGTTGAGCATGGTGGCTACATCAGGATGATCGTGTCCAGATGTTTTCTCCAGATCTTCCAGGGCCTGTTTGCAGAGAGGAACGGCCACCTCATAGCGGCCCTGCGAGGCGTACTGGATCACCAGGTTGTGGAGGGTCCTAAGACGAGCGGGGATCTCGTACCCTCCCTGCTGCGCTGCTGCCGCTGCACTGCTGTGAGGAGGCTGGACTGGAGCAACAAGAGAATGAAATACGGTAAAACAAAACATATAATACAGGTTAAGAGTCTTCTTAATGCTAAACAAACCACTAGAAGAATAAATAACAGACCCAAAACAAATAGTGTTCCACAAAATAGGCAGCATGCAATATTATCCTAATGCTTTGAAATCTGCTTCTTTTTGGTCTTGTGCATTAGGAAATACCAGAATAAACGGTGACAAGCTCAGAGAAAACTGTTAAGAGATTCAACATTTTATTCAATAGTTCTAATCCAAATACAACATATTTTGTACTTAATATACATTTTTTTTAATCTTATGTAGGTCTTACTATGTATTTCTGATAATTATAAAAAAGATTTTTTCCAGAAATTGTGTTGATATATTAAATTAAAATTAACGATGATTCGGTTTTAAAAGGTGGGTGAAAACAATTATTATTAAAGGGAGAAAATATTATTTCAATAATAATAAAAAATAAAATAAATATTAAACATAAAAAGTATATAGAATTACAATATTTATAGAAAACAATTAAATGTATGTATAACAATTTAAATACAATTAAAATGTATAAATAATATTTAATTGAAATCATTTACTGAGGTCCTCATACTGGCCCTGGTCCCCTGGTTTGCAACTACTATTGGAATTAGTGCTGTGAAATGATTAATCGTGATTAATCGCATCCAAAATAAAAGTTTTTCTTCACATAATATATGTGTTGATGCTGTGTTTATTTATTATGTTTATT